>WBMY01018174.1:36224-85148 GCA_013397315.1 Donacobius atricapilla | reverse complement strand
GGCACTGCCCAGGCTCCCCAGGGAATGGGCACGGCCCGAGGCTGCCAGAGCTCCAGGAGGGTTTGGACACCCAGCGATGCCCAGGGTGGGATTGGTGGGACCCAGGAGCTGTGCTGGGTGATCCTTGTGCATCCCTTCCCACTCAGGGTATTTTGTGGTTCTTTGATCTTCAAGCTGGTGCCAAGGACTGGGGCACAGTGAGATGCCACAGTCCAGCAAGTGCTGCCAGCTCCCTGCAGCACCTCCCGGCTGGCATCCTTAGGGGCATCCCACGGGCATGGCGTGGGACATCCTTTGCCTGTTACTTTTAAACTTCACTAAACCCCACATCCAGAGGGTGGGCACGTGGAATTTAGGGCAAGAGGGAAAAAAATAAAGAGAACGTGGAGAAGGGGAGAGGGAAGCTTAAGGAATACACTCATTTTTGAGACTCACAAAGGGGCAGTGAGAGCCGTACCCCAGCTGATTTCACCAGCACTGCAATGCTTTATCAAGATGGTTTTGCATTCTCCATGTGCAGGGAGCACCGGGGGATGATGTGTTTGCAGGGATTGCATTTCTTAAAGGAAGACAAAACCAATCAGCGATTAATATATAAAAGCCTGACACTCGATAGAGGGATAAAAAAGAAATTACAGCTCCCACTATGCAAAACCTGTGGGGAAGCTCTTCAGTCTTCCCAGCGTGAACAGGCTGGTGTTGAATATTCCCTAAAATCTGGTTAAACATGTTTATTTCCAGCTCCTCTGAAAAGGATGATGCAGGACATGCTCTTTCCCCGGTTTCTTTAATTCCAGTGTCTCTTCAGGCACTGGTGCAGAATTTTTCCCCTTTATTTAAAGAGCTGAACAGGTTGGTTGTGATCTGCAAGATCCCCCTCTACGAATTCCAGCTCTCAGCCGTTTCCAGGGGGAAAGCCTTCCTATCAGGATATTTTCTAGTTTTCAGGCAATGAATCCAGTGCACCTGGAAAGAAATGGTCACACAAACATCCTTGGAGAGCTGTGCCTGGTGGGAACGTGTGCAAACCAACTTCAGCCAGCTGGAAATTCGATTTTAATTGATTCTGTTTTCATGTGTGAGAGAAGTGAGATGAGTGAAAAACGGACTTTTGAATGCCTGAGGAAGAAAACGGTTGGGATAATTGGGATGTGACATCACAGTTGTCTGGCAGGGATGTGATGTCATATTTTGTCTCCATTACACCATATCCTGGGATGGGAAGGGTCAACAGCACCAGCTGTTGCCAAAACCCCACTGGAATTGGCTCCAAACCGCAGGAATTTTCACCTGAACCACGTGGATTCAATATTCAATGCAGGTGTGGAGAGGGGAGAAAGTAGAGATGATTATAAGAGTTAAAATTTAAAAAATCAAACCCAAAATGTACTGATTACTGACTCGGCTTGATTGAAAATGAGAAATAATGTCCAAATAATCCCCCATCCCACCTCTCCATGGGATGGGGAATGGGAACAGCATTCCCAGATGATGGATAGCTCTTGGGAATGTTTCACCTGAGGGCTTGGAGCAACCTGGCCTGGTGGAAGAGGTCCCTGCTCGTGGCTGGGGACCTGGAACAAGACGGTCCTTGAGGTCCCTTCCAAAAATCGGCAATTTTCTGGTTTTTCGCTCTGCAGCCGCGGATCCCAGTGAAATCCTTCCTGTGGTTAAAAATGGTCTCTAAGCAACAAGCACTGAAATGTTTCCAAATCTTTTTTGCTTGACCCAGGATTTGTGCTGAGTTAGATGAGTAAACACTGGCATGACGTGACATTCCTGTTATTTATGTTCCATCCAAATAAGTGGAAGATAACCTAGGCAAATTTCCATTATCTAATTATAAAAACCTCCTCATATTCCCATGAAACTAATTTTAATTTGATGAAAAACAGACAACTTGGAAATGGATTTCCTATGATTCGAGAGATAAGATTCTTTCTCAGTGTGTTCTCAATTTACCAAAGACTCCAAAATTGGAGATCTCTATTAATAAACATTGCTGGTTGCTCATGCAGTGACTTTGTGTTATTATGCGCACACAAAAATAAAAATAAAAGGAAAAAGCTCCTCTGCTGCATTCCAGGGAAGGAAGAAGGAACCACACTGTGCTTTATTTTCAAGAGGGAGCTGCAGCAGGTGAAGCTCCGGCTTTGTTCAAAGCTGCTCTCACCATGTGGTGGTCACAGGTGTTTAAAATGTCTGCAAGAATTCCACAAAAAATTGCCTTTGGAGAGCAAACCCCTCAGCAGGGAGGTTGGAACTGGATGATCTTAAGGTCTCTTCAACCCAAACCATTCTGTGGTTCTGTGGTTCAGTGAATTACAGAAAGCTCCTCGTAACCGTGATGTGCAGGGAGTTTTCTGCAGCAGAAACAAACTCTGCTTTGACAATTATTCTTTCTTAAAAGTCCCAGTCCTGCTCTTCCTTACTCCTGGAAATTCCATAGCAGAATTCATCGCATGAGTACAGGTTAGTGGCACCTCTCCTGAAACCTGTGACACTGTCCAATGTCTAAAACATCCAGAGAAAAGGAGCAGCAGCAAAAACCTCAGTTTTTGCTGCAGTCCAGACCCAGGTTTGACCACTTTTCCTGAAAACTAAGCCACAAAACCCCCCAATTTCCTGCAAAATCTAAGAGGAAGATCAATTTTACTAATGATGTGGGGGTTCTGTGTCCCTGTGGACCTCGCACATATTATTTATAGAATGCATTAATATTTCATTTTTCCCATCCCTAAACAGTCTTTGAGGGTGAGGAGAAAAAAAAAAAAAAAAAAAGGAGAGCTGGAGACAGGGAANAAAAAAAAGAGATAGCTGGAGACAGGTAACATTTTAATTGAAATTAATGGGATTGGTTTGATTTCACCTCTGAGGATATAAAAATCATTCATTTTTTTTTGCCATGAAAGGGATCCCTGTGCCTTGCCAGAGCCCTGACAAGCACGACAAGCTGTAGATCACGCTGAGAATCCACCTCCCACCTCTCGCTGTGATGTGGACCATCACCCTCCAGTCTGTGAGGAACCAGCGAGGAAAAACGCAGAGACCATGAGAAGATCGAGCTAAGACTCTGCTTTTCCTTGAGGTCTTTATGCCAGCAGGAGGACAAGCCACCCCTTGGATGGGATGGCGCCCCGGCAGCTTTTTTTCGGTGCCCTTTTTCCATCAGCGCCTGTCTGCAGCTGTAACCCCTGCCCAGGAGCAGCCTGAGGAGCATTTTATGCTCCCTCTGTGCCGGCCCTGGGCTGCTGAACGTGCCAAACCCCTGTGCTGAGCAGTTGTTGTTCTCCAAAGGCTTCTCTGGAGCGGCGTTGGAGCCTCTGCGGGAGCGTTGCCAAACGGCTGCGGAGAAGAAGAGGAGGCAGAGCTGGCAGTGCCAGCCAGAGGCAGGAATCAGCTCCCTGCAGCCCTTCCAGCCCTGCTCCAAATCGCTCTGTGCTGCCACAGCGGGGCCAGGAACCTCTGGGCTTTCATTTAGAGGATTAGCAATTATTTTTTGCCTATAATGGGGTGGAACGAGGTGGTGTTTTCTGAAGAACTTGAGTTGCTCGGGAGGATAAATCGCCCAGATTCGGGCTTGGAGCTCCTCTCTGTGTTTGAAAAGCTGAGTCAGTGGAGCTCACGCTCCTAAGCCACTTAAACCACTTTCATAAATCACATTAAATTCTTATAAACTTGAAATGGCACCCAAACAGATCACCACCCCAACCCCAAGGTGCCTCTCAGCTCAGCCCCAATTTTATTCCAAGCATCCTCCTTCTCACTGTCCATTATGAAATTATTTTCCTTTTTTTTTCTCCTTAAAATCTCTTTTATAAAACTTTTCACTGTACATTTTCCAATGAATATCACAGTCCCAAAAGCCAGCAGCACCTTGGCTCTCTTGCACCTACATGAATTCAGTCCCAGTGCAGAGGAAGGTCTTGAAATTATTTCTCTTCTGCTGTAATTTTCAAATTTTAAATGGGAAAATGAAATACAACTCACAGGCAAAAGTAAAGAGTGAGTAAAATCCCACAGAAGTTGCAAGAGAGTAAATGGACGAGTCAAATATTACATTTACTCATCAGAAATTATAAGGAGGGTGCAAAATTTACCTAAAATTTCTTTTTATTGCCCGCAAACCACACTGAATATAAAAAGGAATCCTATAGAATTTTGTGTTAGATTTTTATTTTTGGGGTGGAAATGCACATAAAAACACCTCAGGAATTCTCTGTGAATATCAGGATGTCCTTCCCTCAATTATCCTAACCTGATTTATCAGAGTTAGGATCCAGGGCACACGGCACAGCTACTGAAATACCCTAGAAAACATGGAAAAATCCTGCAGCAGATGTTTTTGGGGTTTTGTTTGGTTTTATTTGTTTTGTTTTGGGGGTTTTGGGGGGATTTTTTGTTGTTGTTTTGTTGGTTTGTTTGCTGGTGGGTTTTTTTGGGTTTTTTGGGGGAGGGTAGGGTTTTTGGTGTTTTTTCTCGCTTGTTTGTTTTTTGTTTGTTTGGTTGTTGTTGCTGTTTATTTAATTTCAAGCCATGGACCAGGTTAGTCTAGTTCCTTTCAAGGAATTAATAGATAATAATAACAACTGCTTCTTCTGAGGAAAAGTGACCTATATTCCAGGTAAGGAAATATTCCTCCCAAAGAGGAATTTCCCTGGCATGAAATGCTCCGCTAATAGCTACACTTGTATTATTTTTCATCTGGGTGCCCCAAGGATCTTCCTCCCCTATTCCTATGCCCAGTGCAGGGCCACCCTTTGTTACCACATTAAAATCTACTTAATATTTTTTTATCATTTCACATCACAGCCCCGGTAATTGTACCCTCAGGAGCAAGGCTTCTTCCTGCGTCTGCTTTTCAATATTATTGGCATCTCCCTCATTTGGGGACCTGGAATGATCTTTTTTGCATTTTCCCCGTGAAATGACAAACACGGCTGGTTGTGGCACAAGCACTATTTGGAGCATGACCCCCTCGGCTCCTGGTGTTATCCAAATTAGATTTTGATCTTTGTCAATTAGGCTTTGCCACTGCGGACCTGCTGTGCCATTATCAGGAGAATCCCTGTCAGGGTTGGGAAGTCAATGAACTTTGGAAGCCTTCCGCCACCTTCCAGGGATGCAGTTTTACAATCAGAGCTGTTTAAAAATATAATCATAAAACAAAAATTTCTGCCCACAGACCCAGTTTCTGGCGATCTTCGCACTGTTTGTCCTCAAACCAAGAATCACTCACAGCACAGAGAGCTCTGCCTTCCCATGGCAAAAGAAAATCCAGGCAACCTTGATTTCCACAAGCAATTTGGCTTCCCTTTTGCTCCTTTTAATGTTCCTGGCTTTGTAACGTACCCTGCCACAGATTTGTCTGGGGGCCAGTTTTGCTTCTGGGGGGGGAATGAAGTAGTGGCCAACTGAATAAAAAAGATGAATGCCAGGAAATCTCCTCTGGTTGTCACAGAGCAGGGCTGGGATGCTGCTGCAGCCCAAGGGCTTTGTCAGCTGGTTGGGTTTAAACTGGGCAGGCACTGGGGGAATGTTGGGCCTGGCACAGCCCCTGGCCTTGCAGAGACTCAGCCTCCCAACGTGCCTCCAGAGCCATCCCAAATCCTTTCATGTGGGGAGGCTGCCTGCCAAAAAAAACTTCCTTTTCATTCTCACGTTTCAGTTCTGGCTCGGCTTCCCAAGGTGCACCTGCGGGGTTTGGTACAGAGCTGCCCAGATGGGACCCAGGAGCTGCTGCGTGGGCTGGGGGGAAGGAAGAACCTTCCTGGCATGAATAAGTAGTGCTGCAAACCAGGATTTTCCAGCAGGAGAGGGTATTCCACAGGTTTTAAAGCTGAGAATGATCATCAGGTCCGACCCCGCGCGCACCAAAAATTCAGGGTTTGGCTGACTCAGTAATTGTTTGGATTACAGCAGCTATCAAAAATCAGTTATGAGTGAAACTTTCCCAGGATAAAAAGTCTCTTATCAACCAAGGGATGGAGTGACAAGACAACGGGAATGGCTTCCCACTGCCAGAAGGCAGGGATGGATGGGATTTTGGGCAGGAATTGTTCCCTGGAGGGCGGGCAGGCCCTGGCACAGGGTGCCCAGAGCAGCTGTGGCTGCCCCTGGATCCCTGGCAGTGCCCAAGGCCAGGTTGGACACTGGGGCTGGAGCAGCCTGGGACAGTGGGAGGTGTCCCTGCCATGGCTGGGGTGGCACTGGATGAGCTTTAAAAACCCTTCTAGCCCAAATCATCCCATAATTCCATCACCTGCTCGTGTTTTGCAGTGCTGAAAACTGCAGGATGTTTAAAGGCTGTTCCTGTTTCCCTGAGGGCAGCAATTCCCTCTCCTTCACTCCAGTCTCTGGTGCAGACCCAGCGTTTGTTCTGCCTCAGAGGCTTCCAGCCCAACCCATTCCAGGATTTGGGGATAACTCAAAGGGCCCTTCAGCACATGCATCCCCAAGATCCAGGGGAGGCAGTTTTGGCACTGTTCCCTCTGCAGTAATTTGGGGGTTAACCCAACATCAGCGTTTTTCTTTTCCCACTGCCAATTACTTTTTTCCAGGCTGGATCCCAACCTTCCCCCATGTTTTGTCATTGGGTACATGAAGGAAGAGCAGCGCAGATGAGCCTCACGCAGCCACAGGAGCTCGGCTGCTCCCACAGTGACTTCCTGGGGAATGCTGGCGGAATTCAGAGATGGCAAAATGAGCCCTCCAGCCGTGGCTGGGTTTGGTCCCTCGCTGTCCCCTTAGCAGACAGCCCCTCTGACCAGAATACACAAAATGAGAGCCAGGAGTGAGGACAGGAGAGTTTCCAATACCTGCCAGCAGGGAGCTAAATGTGGGAAGAGCGCTGGGAGCCAGCCTTGCACAGAGAACTCCCACCCAGGGAGGCTCGGGATAAACAAGCAGATGAAACGACTGTTTGGGAAAAGGGTTTCCACACACTGCCCTGGATGGACAGGATCGATTTTAACAAGACTGGGAGGATGCAGGGATGGTTTGCAATGGTTTGGGGCATTATCACCCCTTGTCACTCACTGAATCTTTTCGACCAAGCCGATCGAGCCTCAATTTTCTTCTTTTTTTTTATATTCTGCCTTCAGTTTTCATCAAACAAAACTTTCTTTCTGCAGGTACAAAGAGGAATAAAATATTTTTTTTTATAAGTCGCTTTCGATAATAAAACCAAATGATGCATTCTGAAAGGTACAAATTTGGTGTTAATCAAACCCCATGCAAAAAGCAGAATTAAGATCAAATTCTGAAGAAATCAGGGGTTTAATTGATGAGTATGTTTGGGTTTGATCCAGCGCAGTTTGACATTGAAAGGGTCTAGTCCAAGTCCTTAAAATACACGCTGCTGATAATTTTTTACCTCTCAGCTTATTCAGCATGTTCAAGAACATGAACTAAGATGTCTTGACTACAAATTAGCTCGATAGAAAAAGCCAGGACTAGATTTTTAGGATATTTTATTGTATAGCCTGCCTAAGATGTGAGGCACAGATTGTAAAGTTCATACATCATTTTGCAGGATTTATTTATTCTTTCTTGCCAACTCAGCTCCAAAGCCCGGAGGTCAAACCCTACAGCTCTTGACATCCATAGTTTTGCCACTGACTTCACTGATGGCATCATTTCAGGCATGAAGACAAAGTTCTTGGTTAAGGGTTTTTTAACTTGCACTTTTAAAACCCTTCCAAAAATATCTCCATAAAAATTATAATGAGCATTTATAAAAATGGCTCTCCCAACTGAAACCCCAGCTATCTAAAAAATGCTCCAAAGAGAACGAATGGAAAAATATCCAGGCCGGGCTTTGTCATGTCATGCTCAGGGTTTACAGCATGGTTTGGAACTACTGAGTGAACTTTTGCAATAACTTCATATTCTCGAGAGTTTTTAGCCGCTCTTGACAGGGTGAGATACCCAGAGTCACGGACATGAACAGTCCTGCTGGGAGATTATCTACTGGAAATTTAAATCTTGCCTTCCCAGCTCGCTCCAGCCCACAGCAGCAACGGAACAGGATGTCCACACAAACCCTTTGTCCTGCTTAAATCCTCTTTATGCCTTGCATTGCCCTTGGAAGTGACCCCTGGACTCTGTGCTGGCCCCCTGTGCAGGCCACTGTCACCCAGGGTAATTCCCAGCCTTTAGGGGGTGAATTTCCAGACGTAGCCACGGGCTGATGAGGATAATAAATGGAAAGATGATTTTCTCACAAACCTGCAAATACTTGCGTGGTTAAGCCCAAAAAACCAAAGCCAAGTCAGCTTTCAGATATCGAAATGGAACTCATTAATGTGGAGGCCAAGACTTCTACCTTGCTGAAGATGCATTTGGTTAATTTATATTAATAAATTTAATGACTACAAAACGATCACTTTGACTTAGTGAAGGCAAAGTATTATAAATTTACCTAAATCCTTGGTATTTTTAATAAAGTCCCTCATTACGAGGAGCTTATGCACACACATACAATCACATGCATATTTATGTGTTTTTATAGACATTATAAATATATATTTGTGTGCCTGTAAAAGCATGTTCAGACCCTTATTAGTATAGGACCACACGAAAACGCAGCATAAAGCTCTAATTCCAGAGGTTTTTGCTGCATTTTGCTGATAAACGGGGCTGGATCTATTTGTATCTGTTTGAACTCAGGAGCAGCAAAGCCAACTGAGGAAGTGCAACATCACAGGGTGAAATAAAAATAAAATCACCTAGTGCTGTTGCCAATAACTTCAAAAGACTGGGTATTTATGGCAACATCCTGATCCATGCTGGCCCATTCTGATCCCTTTGCCAGTGACCAACGGAACCAAGATTTTGGAGTGAGGAGCTGATCCTGCGGGGGATTTGTGTGATCTACAGGAAAATCCTCCTCAGCAGATAAAAAAATGAGTGGACCTGGCTACAACTCAAATTTTGCTTAGCCTGCTCTGACAGCATAATCAAAGCTATGCTAGAAAGTATGGAATAATATACAAATTTATATATATATTTTCTCAAATGACTCTAAAAACCCACAGGAATTTTTTTTTTACTTAAATGGGAAGGAGAAAATCTATATCTCGGAGAGTGAAAAACAAATTAAAGGTTCTTGAAGGGTGTTTCTTAACATTTACCAGTGTTTTTCCCCATGGAAAAGATGAAAAATTAGCTTGAACCCTGGAGCTTTTGGTCTTTTGTAATATTTTCCCTTTTTTTCCCCTCCACAATGAATATAGATCTTTTTTTTTTTAATCCTAGATGCATCGATGTCACATATTTAGATTTGAAAACTTTCCCATTGTTATATGAGACAGTTTTAAATTAAAAATGCATTTGGGACTTACCTGTGCAAGGAGGATGGAGGAGCGCACAGGCACCAGCAAACACATGAATCTGGGTTATTTTTGGAGTGTGGTTTTGGAGTCTGTAACAAAATAATCCTGAAATCAAGAGAAATATTCTGCTGTCAGGCTTCCCATGCTAAGATAAGGATCTTTGCTGTCTGCTCCGATTTGGCCTCATCCAGGAAAACATCAGCTGTCATTAAGGAGAGTTTTGCCTTCTCCCATCTGGGTCTCATCATGTTTCACCCTAGAAGAGGAAATAAAGCTCCAGCAGCTCTCTGGGCAGGGGACAACCATATTTTTATTTATCTGTATCAGCAAAATCACTTCTGAAGCGTGATCTTAAGCTTAAAAAAATGCACTGGGGTTCAAAAATAATGATTAATCTATATTTTTACCTAAATTCATCTTTAAAACACTCAGTTCTCTGCTGGTAAAACAGACGTGGTGTTGTTTCCTCCCTCTCCCACCTTTTCCTTCACTCCTTTTTCAAATGTGAAAATCTGAGGAAGAACCTCCTCAGTCTTTATGTTGGTGAAACCTCACACATGGTTAAATACCCATTTGAAGCCTAGAAATATGAAGCAAATAATATTAATAAGATAGATTTATGAATACCTTGATTAAAAAAAAAATAGACTGGTTAAAACAATATAAATTTTCAAGCTGTAATTGCTAAATTAGCTAAAAATAAAATTATTAATGAGATAATCACTATTTGCATTTTTCACACACCTCTTTCAAATCCACTTTTTGATGAGAATTCCTGTTTGAGGTTTCCTTCACAGGGATATCTGTGCAAAATGAAAACCAAAAAAGATTTTCCCCATCCCTGGAAGTGTCCACGGCCAGGTCGGACGAGGCTTGGAGCAGTCTGGGATAGTGGAAGGCGTCCCTGCCCATGGCAGGAGTGGAATTCGATTTGTTTTTAGAATCTCTTCCAACCCAAACCAGGATTCTGAGATGGATGCCAGGACTTGGCACTGCTCACCTTGGTCTCCAGGAGCTCATCGCTGCAGTTGGAATGACAGAGGGGACAGAAACTACTTCGGGAATATTTGGCAGTGGTGAAAGAGATGCAAGATGAGACCTGGATGGAAATAAAGCAGAACTGCTCCGCTTGTTCATGCATTATTAAAATTGAGATTTTTAAAAAAATTCAGGCTTCATTTTTACCTTTAAAAAAATGCTACAGATGTGCGTGAAGACAAAGCTGGTGCCTGCTCTGCCTGGTGGAAGCTGTTTTATGGCCATGTGGAGCAGATTCCAGAGGAGAGCACAGCGGAACGGCTGCGGGTATCCGTCATGTGTTAATTGGGGCAAGCGCTGCGGAGCCAGGTTTTACAACCTTGCTCCATTTTAAGAGGTTTTTGCACTTACTGAGTGCATGAAAGGCCAGGAAGTGTTGTGGGGACTTGACGCAGTTCGTCACACACACACAAACACACACTCACACTTCCATCAGAAGGCATGAACTAAAAACTGATTTATTTGAAAGTCTGACTCTATTTTATAGTATTTCTACAAAGGCCAGAGATTGGGGGGAAAGGGTGACACCTCTCCCCATCCCGTTGGTCAAGACAACTGTCCCTCAGCTGTCCATAGCTCTAAAACAAGAATGAAAACTCTCCTTGAAACTACAATAACATTGGCCAGTGTTTACAGACCAGAGCGTGAGAAAGACCCCAAAACATGAAACTGTGAAACAGAAGAGAAGGCTGAAATAATCAGGGCGACAGGGATTGCAGCTTGAATTGTGCACGCTGGAATCTCACTCGTGGGGCCTACAGGGAGAGCTGGGTTGGTTTTGCTATTTGGCCGTAGAAGGACAAGGGGCAAAGCGAGGGATAAAACTGTGAAGCAGAGCCGGTGCAAACCACAAGACGCTCAGCAATAAACCTTAATTTGACTACAAAAAGCAATTTGTAAGAGAGCTCTCTTGAACACCTCCAGTTCCTCTGATCAAATCTAACTGTGGATTGGTAAATTCTCTGTGTGGAGCATCACAAACGTGCTGTGCCCAAGGCCAGGTTGGATGGGGCTTGGAGAGACCTGGTCTAGCGGAAAGTTCCCTGCCCGTGACAGGCGAGTTTTAAGGTGCATCCCAACCCAAACCAATCCAAGACTCCATTATTTTACGATTATGTGAATTCTTGAGCTGACAAGGTAGAACCTGGAGCCCTCACTCCAGCAAAATCCCCCTTTAAATCCAGCCTGTGTTTTGCCTCAGGACCAGAGGTCAGATCCCAAGGAAAAAAACTGATCTTGGTGAAATATCTTGGATAAACAGAGGGATTGCCCTGGGAGCTACAGCGGCAGAGAATGAAATGCTGCAATTTGCAAGTCGTGGTTGCAGCAGGAATGACCACATCCACTTTGTTTTTCTCCCAGGAAGCATCCAGTCAGCTCCATCGGGCTCCTGCATGTCCGCAGGGAGTGTAGAGAACCTCCCTCTTCTGCCGAGACCTTTCCCGTGTGGATTGGCGCTGCCTTAAAGGGCAGAGAAGAGCTGCCACCAGCGCCCCGCTGCCCCCACAGCACCCCTGGGTGCCTCCCAAAATCACAGCCAGGCCGTCCAACAGCAGCTGGAGCGGTTTCTTCTCCGCTTTTTCACCGCCAGGTATCCAAAATGATCACGTAACTCCCAGCTGAGGACCGTGTGGGGCTTTGCAAGGAAGCTGAAGGTGAGGGTGGAGGCAGGACCTTCTCCCCAGGTGCTGCAGGATGCACTGGGGACAGCAGAGAGGAACTTGCTGGCTCTTCAGGGCTGGAGAGGGCAAGAAGCAGCAGGAAGGAGAAGGTCAAACCGTGGCATTGTCCACTCACCGCCAAGGGTCACCCAGAAGGGTGGGATTGGTGCTGGTCAGGAAGGAAAGAAGTGATCACAATGGGTTATCACTGCGTAATTCCACGATAAATTCAGTTAATAAAGCTGTGGACTAATTAGACCCCATCCTTTGCTCCCTCCCCTCTTCTCCAGACAGTGTGAATCATGCAACATTTTCACCTCCAGGAAGGGAATCCTGGAGCTTTTTCCCAGAAAATAAAACTCCCAGTACAGCATTTCTGTGTACCTGCAAGCTGGGTCCTGAAAGACCCGCCGGTGAAATGAATGGTCTGAGTAAGCAGAGAAGACAAAAATAAACAAAATCAACACATGGTCAAAAATTTTTTTGCCACATGGTTATTTAATAATTATACCCAAATTGGGCCAGGTTGTCCAGTTAACGCCACCAAAATTTTTCAGACCCGTGACAAGGTTTGAATGAGCACGAATTTTAAAATAAGTAGGGTTGAGTACACAAATCAGGAGAGCGCTATGCTAAGGAAATTTCATATATCTGAATATAGAGACCGCCTCATATATCTCTGAGTAAGTCAGAAATGTATTCACATTAAAAAAAAAAAAACAATTAAGATTTAGCACACCAGCCTTATTTCAGGAGATTTGAAATGTAACAGCAACAAAGAACATGTTTTCCACAAGAAAAATGTGAATCAGCAGCTTGATCCGTTCCCTGTTTTCACGAGCAAAGTCCTGTCTATTATAATCTTGTTTCTCTCAGCCATAAACACAGCGTGAAAAAAAAAAAAAAAAGAGAGAAATTTATGTTGAATATGGTTATAGTTATTATTTCCCTTCTGGGGATTTATTAAGCATGTGTTAGGAGTTTAGGTATAAAATGAAATTGTTTTTTCACTACATGGATGTCTTCTGTGACTATCTGTAAAATTTCATTAAGGTGTTAGACTTGATATTGCAGATCAAAGTAATCCCAAGAGATTAAGGAGACCCTGCTAATTGACTAAGGTCATGTACTGCACTTCCCACTGGCACTTTGGCCTACATTGACAACAGAGGAGCAGCCCCATCTCCAAGGACCTTTCTATAAAAATACCATTTTCTTTATCTCTAGTCCAGTTTTCACACCGCTACAATAACAAGGGATTTCATAAATCCAGGTGGACTGATTAGAGTTTTGAGTATGTAACTTTCTGAGTAAAAAATATACATGATACTTTTGAACAATTTTGACATTTTATCTTACCCTTTAAAACTCCCGGGAACAGATTGCACGTTAGGTGTTTAAGAATAAAAAGTGTCAGCACATATACTGAGTTCCATCATTCAAACTTGGCACTAAAGAGGATATTGAAAGCCTTGCTGCAGACCATTAAAACCAGCTAATTTACAACCAAAGACATTGTTGCTTGAAGTGCCAATTTGGTCAATAATTAAGGCTCGGAATATATATCCAGCTCTGACAAAAGAAAATTCCTGAAAACCTTTCCCTGTTGATCCAAACATACAATATATTACTCTCAGTTGTACAGTGGCTCTTGGTTCTGTGTTGTGATATTATTGAAAATTATGGATTATCCAGAGGCGTGGTGAGGAATTATTGCTGCTGTCAGCCAGATTTGTGAACCCAGTGCTGAGATATCTGCTCCCCCCTGGATCCCATGCCTGGAAAAGTGAACGCTGGAAAAGTTGGAGGCAAATCACAAACAAACTTTGGAAAATACGGCTCTTTTCTGTCCTCATCGTGGGAGAACTAAGAAACTCAAAGCCAATTGACCAGAAGTTTCAAGGACAAGATTTACAGGGAAATAAACAGGAGAACTGGGATCGTGCAGCCGTTAATTTAGCGGAGTATGAATAAAGAGCACTGACAACAGCAAGCTGAGTTAGAAAGATGCAAATTAGAATTTCCCGGCCATGATTTAACTGATCAAGTTATAGACCAAGAGATTTTGCCTCTTTTCTTTCACTAAAAGTTTGAAAATCAAGTTACTTTTTTTTTTTTTTTTCTAAATATTGTGCTGTTACAAAAAGCTTGAGGGCTCTTTTATAGGTTTCATTCAGTCATTTTTTGTCAAGTTTATCCAAGTTCTTCCTGAAGAGAATACTCCAAGCTGAGGCACAGTCACAAGCAATGGGATTACTGGGTACATTTCAGCAACGTTAATGGATGTAACAACCACCCTCCCATTCACCAGATGAAATCCCCATCTAGGCAGAAGGATAGTAGAAGGCTTATGACATCCATAAAATGGGTGTCGTTTGCATGGAGATGAATTTCAGCCCTTAGAAGCCAACAGAATCACATTTTCCATTATGTTCAGCCAGCAGAACGGATTTCATTAATCAGCCTCTCATCGAGGGCTCAGTCCTACCACATTACTCAAACTAAGTAATACCTAAGATGCAAATAGGTCCACTGAAGCTAGGGAGGCATCTGGAGAAGTTGGGTCGTTCTCCAGCTAAAGGTGCTTTAATGGACTTGGAGAAATCCCAGGTTCCACTAGTGAAATCCTCATACCCTTTCAGCTCTTCAGAAAGGTCCTGACTAAAGAAGTCATTCAACAGAAGTATTTAATCCCTCAAATGCTGGAGAGCGATGATGTAAGTTAAGCTGTTGAAGCCTGCTGAAAAAAACAGGTAAAATTTAGCATTTTTCCACTCAAATACAGAGCTCAGAATTCCCTTTAACTCAGCAATTGACGTTGAACTCTTTAAAGCACCATTTTGAGTAAGATACAGGAGGCCTTAAGTCCTAGGAATGGAAAGACTTGGTATGGATGAGGCTTTATTATCCTTGATTCACTGGAACTCAAAGTGCTGTCAGTATTTCTAATGTTCCCTACACCCCTTTAACCATCCTATTTGATGGGGTGGCTGAGTTTATCCATGTAAGGGATACTAGTCTTTATACTGAATAAAATCTTTGTTTTCTATCTCATTAATATTCTCCTGAAGTTGCTCAGGTGCTGTATTTTCCTTGCTTTATATCCCAAGCAGAACCATAGAATGTGAATGATCAAAAGGACTAAACAGAGCAGGAGAAATCCCAACTTTTATATTTGCATGGCGCTGCCATTTGGCAAATCCAATGAAGATTTCTGATCTTCCTTTTGCCAAATGCAAACGAAAACTAAAAACATTTATTATTCTCAATGAATTGAGCACTTGTGTATTATTCCCCATGAAATGTCTAATAGGTGTCGGTTGATCTTTGTGCCTTTTTTTTGTAGATTTAGTTTGTTTGTTGTTTCCTATCGTGATCAGTGAAAGACTCTTTGGGTTAAAATGTGGGAAAAGAGTGATCTATTTGTTAATTGTTGCCGTTCTTGCTATGATCTTTGGCAACACCTGCTGGTGGTACTCTGCAGTGCTGGAACCACTTTACATATATGCCTTCAACGTATAGACCTTCAACTGGCCACACAATCCCTGTCCACCTGCAAAGAGCATGGACATGGCCCGCGGGCTTAAAAATATCAGCCCAACTTCATGAAAACTCTTGCACAGGCTTTGCAGGCTCAAACGCTCTCTCATATTAAAATGTGCTTGGTTTTGTTTGCCAGTCCAGCTGCTGTGATTTTTATAAAAGTTGTGATTTTATGGCAACTTAATCCAATGAGAATTTTGTCCAGAACATCTCCCATCCACTCTCTAGTAACGAGGTGTTTAGAGCGGCAGGATAAATAACATTTAGGCATCTAATAAAAACTGCTGGGGTTTTCTTCTAGGTTTCAAATCCTCTTTTTTACATAGCACGGCAGCAAAGCCTGGTATTGTAGGTGAGAAGTCTGTAAATTCGCAGTAACTGAAAAATAACAGAAGGCGCAGCAGCATTCTTTATGTTAGTCTATATTGATCGGCTCTAATGAGCACCAGTGGAGCTGTAGCTAATGGTGGTATGTCTGGTGTTAAGGGCAAATGTGGGAGAAGATTATCAACCCAAGGGGTTTAACAGTTGCTGGACTGCCCTCAGCCCTCAGGGCAATGATGCACTTGAGAGGTCACTGTATCAAATGAGGGAAAAGATTCAGCTCGCGCTGCTGGAAGAAATGCAGCAGGAGCTGTGCTTTAGCCCAGGCTACCGGCATCAATAAAACAGTTCCTCTCTGCCGGCTGTTTCTTCCCCTCTCCTTTCCCATCACCTACCCAGCACCGCATGGCTAATTAAGAACCCCAACACAGGGGTCTGGGGAGGGATGGCACCGAGCTGCTCTGAGCGAGGGTGGAACGGGCACCTGGGCGCCGCACGCGCGAGGGGACGAGCCACGGGGCAGAACGGCCTCACACCCGACGCCTCTTTGTTACCTGGGGGGGCCACGCTGCCATTTGATGGGAGTTTGCTTGATTTTCCATTCAGTGTGTTGCTGCCACCCCCTTCCGAGATCTGAGGGGGCCGAGGAGAGCGGCCACCAGAGCAGGGAAGGCCACCGGGCTTCAAGGGGAAGTTAACTGGCAGATCCGAGAGAACGCTCGCAGTAAAATGTTTGTGCAGAAAGGAAGCTACAGGTATCCAAAAAGATAAAAATGAGCAGAGAAATGCCTTGAGGTGGATGGCGTGTTGCACATTCCATGCTTTAATAGCCTAATGGAATAATTTTAACTGTGTGAGGCTCTGAAACACACCAAGAAGCTCTGTTGAGAACCGAGCACTGAGGTTTCAAATGTTTGTCACAATAAACAGCCACATACATTAAAAAAAAAATAAAATCAGAAACAGAATATTTTACTTGATGTTGTGAATAAGCAAATTAAGTGTTACCTTAGCTCCATTTTGCCATGGCATGCTGTGGTTATGGCAAATTATTTATTAGGTCTTTAAAAATTCTAACCCATGGATTCCTCTTGTTCCTTAAGGACCGACGATGGGTCAGATTATTAAAAAAAAAATCTTCACAGTTCTAATTTTTCATTTCAGTGTTAACATGGAGCAAGATGGATGTCACATTCTTTGTTCCAGTCCAAGAATTTCCAACTGTTTTTGCCTGAACAAGAAGGAAACGAGTCAGGATTTGGGTCAAAGAAGAATATTTCCTACCACTGTCAGCAAAAAAAAGAGAAGGTTTTAGACTGCTATCGGGCTGTTGACACGAAAATACCTGAAATAAGTGGAGCAGGCACTAAAGCTGGCATGCACACTCAGTGGGAGCAGCGGGGCTGGAGACGAGGAGAAACATTTTCCGCAAAGAAGCCGGAGTTGACACATCCGCCGCTCGCTGCCTGATGGGCTCCAGCTCGGGGGTTTGATGTCTGCAGCTCCCACCACTGTCCATTAGACAGGCGCCCACGCCAGGGATGCTGCAGCCACAAGTGACACTAACGTGCTCCACTGCTGACACTGGGGAGCCCACAGGAAAATGTGTTCATCCCCCGGCTGCCGCACGGCTGAAAAGGGAACCAGTCTGGCAAAACAGAGTTTGCATCCCCGACGCTTCACCTGTCCCCACTCTCGTGCCTTGTGAATGCTGAAGTTTCTGAATATCCTCAGAAAAAAATAACCCACATTATTTTTAACGTGTGTCCTGAACGGTATTTGTGCATTTCCCGCTGTAGCTTGAATTCCGATTGGTTTAGGCAAGGCCAAGCTGCTTCTTTGCAAAATGAGCCTGTGAGCAGACCGTGGCAAATTCGTGGCATTTATATTCTACAACTTAAGTTCATAAGTAGCCTGAGTGGACCTGCTAATTTACACAACTATTGAGATTTCCTTCAGTCATAAACGGTCAGTTGCCATGGGATGTGAAGAATGGGCAGAAGACAACCATTTTCATTCATGAACTTTTCTAATGCTCTAACATTCTTCTGTACTCCTTGTTATTTTAGTTTTGGACATATTTGAACTTAAGAAGGTCAGAGATTAACCTTCAAATGCTTTTACTCTTCTAATGACAGATGTAACAATCAAATTCCTTACTCAGTAGCAAGAAGTTCCACAGTACAGAAGGATAATTATATAAATATATTTTAAAAAAATATCTCTGCACCTAAATGAAAGAATTTGGTGAAACGATTATCAGAAAGAATAATGTGAATAACAGAACAAGAGCTGCTCTGTAATGGCTTAAGGAGACTTCACAATTTTTAAAAATATTATATAATTTATTTCATGCCTGTTGTTCCACATGCTAGAGCTTCGGACAGATGAATGTGTGGGATTTGAAAGAATGTGGTGGAAATGCGCATCACTTCACTGGCAGGACAGTGGGTCCATGCTTTGGACCTTGTTGTATTTACCCAGCTCATGGATCTTAACTCCAAAACCTAATTAGTCCAAATTCCCCAAACAAAGCTCCTCAGAGTTTAATGATGTAGGAATCCAGCTAAGAAACCTATCTGGGATTTTTAATAGTTGGTATTGACCGGTCATTTTGAACTGTTTGTTTTGAAAAGGACAAGCTATTTATTTTTTCCATTTAAATATCAAAAAGAAAGGATCTTGCTCTAGCTGCGAACAATAATCCATCCAATGAATAACCACTCAGTGGCATAACAAATTTCCTCACTTAAACAAAGAAATATTTTCAGCTCTTGAGATTAAGTAGCCACAAAATCTACCCCCAGACCCACCAGTCTCAAATAATCCCACCAAGTCATTGTAACTTCAGTAGCAAATAAAATTTTTCCCATGTATTTTTTTTCCATATGCACTTCTTGAATGAAGTGCAGCTGTTTCAGGGGTTCATAAGAAACGCACCTTATTTTCTTTGCACTGGAGGTTTTCACTCTGCAGCATCCTGGCCTTCGCCCTTTAGACACCACTAAATCCCACGAGTGATCCCAAGAAGTTGATTAGCAGAGTAATATTTTTTCAATGAAGCAGCAAGTAGGAGCACTTGGAGATGGATGATCATCCGCATTTGGAAATGCAGGAGTCCTGCCAGGTTGGGAAAGGAACCCAAAACTTCACCTTTGTGCATTTTACAGGAAAAAAGAGAAGGAAAAAAAGATAGGGAAAAAAGTTCCAAACCCCCAAATTGTGTTAATTTAAAGACTCTTTAGAAATTGGTCGGTATTATCATGAAGTACGTTCATAGCTACAAACCACGTGGAAATCTTCAGGAAAATTCCCCTCTCCTCCCGACTCATTGACCTTCTCTTGGATAACATTCACTCTGCTCCTTGAATCCTGACATCCTCTGGGGGAATCCAGCTGCAAGGATCTTCCCCATTCCTCATGGAAACTCATCCGCATTCCAGATCACCCTCGGGGGAAGGAGAAGGCTTCCTGGTCCTGACAGTCCTCTTGGACCTTGCTGGTGATTTAAAACAGGTGAAGTGTCAATTAAACCATTCAAACTCAAACCAGCACAACTGGACTGGCTTAGCAGCCTGGGTGTTCCGTCACCCACCTCCAGAGGATCTTGGCTGAACTTCCAGCCTGTTCACGAAACTACCTGTGACATCTTTGGATGATGGAAACCTCTGAACATTAAATAGGACTCACACGTTATTTGAAGAATATTTAACAACAACATTCTTTGGTTGATGTTTTAGTGAGATAGCCAAAAAATGCTGAATTTCTCAGTGGAACACCACCCAACCTTTTTTCCACCACCCATGGCTTCGTGTAATCTGATCCTCTTTCGTTTTAGTTCTTTGCATTTCTGTGGTTCAAACCCAACTAAAGAGAATCTTCATCCTGTGGTATTCCCTAGGTTCCCAATTCTATATTTATAGGAATTCAGCAAGGTGCTGGTTTCAGGCCAGGTCTGCAGTGGGTCTCAACCCACTTCACAAACTTATTTGAGGTAAATCTTAGTATTCTTTTCACAATAACGCTCCTTAATTTTCTGAGATAAATATAATCCCGTAGTAGGAGGGATGGAATTTGGCTGTCACATGCAGAATGTGACCAGAGTGTTTGGCAGAGGATGGGATACTCCTGTTTTCAGGAACTTTGTCCATTCTCATTTCTCATAGACAAAAGGACAATGTTTGTGCATCTATTAAAGCTCAGCATGAAGGCCTCTGGTAACACCTATTAAATGAAATTATTATCACGGGCTCTCTCCACAAATTTTGACCAGAAACTTTTTGTCTTCAAGATTTATTCTTAAATTTTTCCTTCCAAACTCTTTTATGTGGGTTTGTTTCTTGTGGGGAAGCGGGGGTTGGTTGTCTTTTATTGGTTTGGTTTGTTTGGGGTTTTTTTGGGTTTTGTTTTGCTTTTTTTTTTTTTGGTGGACCATCTCTACAGTTCTTTTCTCTCCATCCAAATCAATCCGATTTCTGCTTTTACGTTCTCCCTTTGTCCTCTGCCATCAGCTTCTCCATGAATATCCCTCCAGCAACAATTTACCAGCATGTCTTCCAGGTTTTTTAAATCCTTAAAGCTCTGAAGGCTCCATATTTAAGCCCACTGACACTTGGTTTGGTCACTGAGCTACTTAGCTCAATCATCTTTAATTTACCTCTTTTTTTTACTTATTTCAGAGAAAGAGTAGACTCAGAAATATGTCTTAAAAAAAGTCTCACAGCATTCATGCATGGGCTTGATGCCTCCCCAGAGTATATTCCTGTTTCCCATGTACAGAAATGCTGCCTAAAATTGAAGAGTGTTTTTTTTATATTTAAGGAATTATCAAGAGCAGAGTCACTAATAGTGCCTGGACACAGAAAATAGCAAAACCTAATTCAATATGGTGAAAACTTTGCTGATTGGAAAACAAAGAAAGGTATCGTATCCCTGCCTGATCATATAAAATCATTAGAAATAAAAGGAGAGAAAGGAGAGAAAAATCAAGTGCTGAATCATGAAAAGAGTCAGCAGATCAAGGTCTTTCTTCTAAAAAATCTTTAGCGGGGACAAGAAGAAACAGTGGATATTATTTCCAATTATTTCTCAAATTGGAACGGAGAAAAGAAAATAAAAAAATACACTCACACACACACACACAAAAAAAAAAAAAAAATCCCTGACTTGGTGCTACTGGAGTTTGTAGCTGGAAGGAAAGTCCTTGCTTATATTGAAGTAAAGTTCTGAAAATAAGCAAAGAACAGATTTATTGATTTTTGGTGAAGTCTGGGTGTAAAAAAGAGAAAGAATAAAGAAGTGCTCTTTGCCCGCTATGTCCAAATGACATCCCCAGTGGCCTTCTTAATGGTGGGGGAGGGGAGGGGGCAGGTGCCTACCCCGGCACACGGCCACAACTGCCCTTAGGCAAGGGCTAATGGTATTGGCTGAGCCTGCTCTAAGCCTCTCTTTTCTAATAGCCAACTTTCTCTGTGCGAGAAGACAGACAGATATTGATTGGTCCAAATGCCCTTGAGTTGACAACATCTGAAATGAAAATCCACAAGGCTAGCACAAACTTTCCGCAAGTTCAATTCCTCGGAATCTGATTAGGAGGCTGGCCGGCGCGAGCGCCCTCGTGGAGGAGGCCTCCGTCTGTCGCTGCCTCCACGCGCGCAATTAGCGGCGCGGAACGCGGCTCCGGCGGGCGCGTGGGGCGAGCGGCAATTTTTGGGGAGCAGGATCGGGCTGGCGGGGCTCGGATCAAGGGAACAAAGCCAGCCGAGCCCGTCGTGAAGTTCGACCGCAGGTTCGCGAAGACGCAGGCGCCGTCTCCCAGATCTGAGCGCTAATTAGGTACAAATTAATAAAAATACCCGTTCTTCTTTTCACCTGCTCTCTGAAGTTGTATATAAAGCGATAGAATTTAAAGAGATCACCCTTCTGGGAAGTCACTTCATCCAGACTGAAGTTCTAACTTGCAGCAAGTCTGGGTTTATTTTCTACAGACTTTGTTTTCCAGAATTAAAATACTGGAGCTGCAGTTTGCAAATGTTACGGATGAGGAATGAAGAAGGCTGGAGGAGTGTATTTGTTCCTTATTAAGCTTTCTTTTTTTATTCTACAAATTCCTCCCGAATCAATACATTGACTACTGTATAAAGCTTAAATAAAGCATTATTAAAGTAGAAGCAGTGCTCATGTCCTACTGGGTTATTTAGAAGCATAAAAGATACACTCATAAGAATCAGGACCATGCCAGGTAAAGTACAGCTGGAATACACATTAAATTTATTCAGTCATTGATTTGTAATGTTGATCCTCCATGACTTCGTGTTTCTTTTCTCATTAATCTTAGTTAACCCTCTCAAAACAATGCCAACGTTGGCGTTTGATGTATTGAAGATCCAACCTGCAGAGGATGCTGCTTTCTGGACTGTGATCCCTGCCATCAGTGGGGATAAAGCCACAGAACCAGAGAATGCTCTTTGCTTGATTTTGTGTTAAGCATGAAAAAGAGAAGGGTTTTTTTTTTTTCTCAGAGGAAGAGGCAAACAAAGAAAGGAGATGCACAGTTCCATCCCCCATGGTTGGAATGAGGTGATCTTTAAGGTCCTTTCCAGCCCAAACCATTCTAAGATTCTGTGCTGACCTAAGAAAGGGAATGCGAATGTTTTGGCTGCAGAGAATTGATAGATCTGCTGGAGGTCTCCTGTGGGGCAAGGAACAAACTGCTGTGGTGTTTCCACTAACAAACACCCAGCTCCAGGAGAAAGTGGAAGGTAAAGCACTGCAAAGAATCCTATTTTGGAAATTAAGATCTTTGCCTATAAAGCCAATAACTATTTTAATTGGAGACTCTACTTACGAAGGCATTTCCATTTCCTACCTGCCCCTCCCTACCCACCTGATAAAGGTAGAGAGGCTGGCTGAAGAGGAGGGGCAGGAGAGGTCATTTTTGGAGGAACCAGCAGCAAATACACACAAGTGTGCAGAGACTCAGGAGCCCGGGGCGTTTGCCATGCTGCTGGAGGTGGTGCCTGTCAATAAAGGCTGGTCCATTCCTCTGCGGGATGAGCTGGGCTTAATCCATCATTCCTCCGGACTTCATGCTGCCTGGGCAGAATGTAACCACTCTGGTGGTTACCAGCCACTTCTGAAAGCTTTGCCCCATCTCCTTTTGGCAAATATGGATAACAACAACTTTTTTCATTTTATGTCATGACAGAGGTGTCAAATGTCAGCTGTTCAGACTAAATGGCCACCTTCTATCCCATCTCTTGCTGCAAAACTCTAGCTGGATCGTAGTCCTTTCTGAGGATGCCGGTGGTTTTCTTATGGAACAGCTCCATGGACTTTCACTTCAGCATCCAGCTTGTCTTAAAATCCATCTACATCAGGTCCACACCCCCCTGTCTGACTTTTTAACAAGACTAGAATCCCAGTGATACATTATCAATACAGGCCAAAAATAGATAGATAGGTAGATAGATAGACAGAGAGGTAGATAGATAGATAGATAGATAGATAGACCGATAAATCCCCAGCTACAATTTCCCCTGTAATTATTTACAGCCTGTAGGAGATCAAGACTGGGATGAAGAATGCCCACCCTCTTTCATATCCATAGAAGTTACACCCAGCATCAAGGGGGAAATGATTTAGCTGAAGACAGACTCTGGAGCAAACATTAGCAGCAAATGTGAGTCTTGTTTGTGGTAAATCCATCCCTTGAAACTATTTCTTCCTTCAGCACCAAATAGTCTTTCTAATCTTTTGTCTTTTCAAATAGCCGTGATAATATTAAAACCATGCTTCACGGCAAACAGCATTTCTGGGATTTTCCTAAGAGATGTGGCTTCGGATAAGAAAGTGCAATTGAGTTAAAGCAGTAGGAGAGCCTGGAGTCAGTGGGGTTTGTTGTGATCCGTTGACCACTTCCCAGTAGGCATCTCTGCAGTCGCTGAGAATTACTAAACACCATTTCAAGGAATATGGGTAATTCACTCAACCAAAAAACCAAACAAAATAAGCCCAGCATAAAATACATTTTAAAAAACCCTACTGGCATGTGAAAAGCAGGAATCTGTCGAGCTTGCTTTGAATCATTCCTGGTGTACTTAGCTAAGGAAGAATCAGACGGATGAAATTTCTCAGTGTGCACAGAGATTGGAAAACAGATATTTCTGCTAGCACAGAAATGCTTCTGCGACAGAGAAATTACAAAGCTGGCTTTTATTTTTGTCCCAATGCTTAGAAAGTATCACACCTTTCAGGCAAATATGACACAACAATTATGGCAGTAAATAAGAATAAAGTAATAGCAATATTCAAAAAAGTTACAATGGAAGAACTTCTGTGCGGTCAGACAGAAGTGTGGCTCGGTTACCTTACACCAAGCCTGGCTCTCTGCAGCCAGGATTTCTGCCATGTTTTCCCATCATTTTTCATGAGGAATTGAAGCTGATTACAGCCAGGACAAAGAGCTGAAGAGCTCTCAGTACAGCTGCCTCAATTCTCAGCCTTTTCACTCAGAGCCCCTGACTTATCATCAAAAAAAAAAAAAAAATTTTGTAAAAAATTCTCTGCTGGACTTTCACAACCCCTGTTGACAAGTAAATATTTCTCTATACATTTGTCCCTCCAGATGTCATGGAGTTTACTAAAATACCTGTGCATACATAGTGGAATGGAGAGGTTCTGCCTCTTATTTTATCATTATTGCACTTCTAAGACAATACCCGGCTCCCTCTCCAAAGAATGATAGGATGGGCAGGCTGGAGTAGCTGCAGGGGATCCTACGCCTGTTGCCTGCCAAAGCTGCTTACTACTTAACAACTGATCAACTGGCCCCCAAGGCAACAGCTTAACAAGCCCCAGTAGAAGTGGACTCAAGATTTCTTCCTCAGCAAAGAAAATGAAACCATTTACCAGGAATGACCAATATCCAGAAATCAAGGCGAGCAGCACCAGCAACATTTTATCTCCCCAGCCCTTCAGAAACAGCAAGGTGTTTTTAGGCTGGAGTCCCTAAAGTTGAGCAGGGTTTAATAATACTGGACAAAGAGAAGGGAATGGGGTCCAGGGTGGCTTGGCAGGTTGGTCGTGCCTTGCACAATTCCTGCAGGAGGAGGAGGGATGCTCGTGGGTGCTCTGGGACAATGCTTTGCCCAACGTATGTGTGAGGGATAGACAGAGGGAGATTGAGGACTGAACTGCAGCAATTCCTCCGGGGTCAGCTGTGGCAGCTGTTTACCAGCACAAAGCAATTCTGTGCCGCACTTCCGCGGAGGAAATGAGGAATCCTGGACCCGGCTGAAACTACAGGGGGGATTTTAGGAGAGCAGAATTTAATTACCCAAGCTGGAATTTGGCCAGGACACCAGGGCTCACACCTCTGCTCTTGTGAAAAGTGCGAAGAGGTCTTTAATAGCAACAAACAGTCAGGATTTGGGGTTAGGGTTTCACCTGAATGCCTCTGCCTTCAGTAACACTTTGCTCCTTACCAGTGTTATCAAAACTTTATCCGAAAGTCCTCGGGATTGCAGTGGGGTTTCCATGAAGAACAGCTCCTCTTATTAAGTTACTGTTTATCTCTGGATCATCCAGAAAAAGCCACCTCATAACACGCCTTCAGGTCGGCTGCAGGAAATGAAAGGAATATTTGCCATGCCCAGGTGGGGTAGACCAGGGAGATTTCCCCTAATACATCCAGATTAGCTGAATCAGCTCCATAACCTCCCAAAAGCCTGACACATTTCCTAAAGCATCCATACTCCAATTCTTCCATCCCTCAGGTCACCAATGATCTCCTTGGGAGAATATTTTTGTTTTTTTTTTTTTAAAGCAGCATTTCAAAAGGAAACTTGAAGCTGGTGGGAAGGTTGGCATTTTCCAATTTGTTTCTATGACCTGCTTTTTTTTATAGTCTTAATCCTGCAGCCATCAGGAGAGGTGTGAAGAAAACCTGCAAGGACAAACCACATTTGAAAATTGGAACGACCTGCTGACAACCGCCCTTCCTGCACATGGATTTACGAGCACAGGTTACTGGGTGTATTTAGTGGGGGCTTACCTGGGTGACTGGGGGAGTGTTCTCCACATTTCTTCTTGTTTTCCCTGCTGCCATTTCTTCCTCAGCCGTGTTCTCCAAATTAAACTTGCAGCTTTTGGAGTGTTGTCTTATTCAAGCCTCTGACTGTAGGTCATTATTCCTTCTCCCTCTATGAATATACTAAAGAACTTGACAATAATGAGGCTGCAGATTGCTGAAACTCCCCTGCATAATGTCAACCAGAGTCACATCATTTCCTTCTGTTTTCTACTCGTAACAGGCTCTTTTTGCTTAAATTGCAACTGGAAATATTTTCTTCCCTGTGCCTCTGCATTGTCCCTCTGAAGAAGGGCTCATAAACATTTCTGCAATGACCAGATTACTTTTATTCATGAACAAGGTATCAACTTTGGAAGCCTGTTAAGCATCCAGCCATTTGCAAAAGCTTGGAAAAGCTAAGGTTCAAAAGCCGTGTCTCACTCTGAAATGTTTGTGATGACAACTAAAAGGGTGAGAGACCTCAAGAAGAGGATATCGGATAATTTTGAGGTTTTGGAAGAGCTGCTTGAGACCTTCAGAGGGTTTTATCAGGGAACTCCAGAACTCTGAGCAAGCTGGTCTAGTGGAAGATGTCCCTGCCCATGGAAGAGGTTGGAACAAGGTGATCTCTAAGGCCCCTTCTGACCCAAGCCATGCCATTCCCAGAATCACATTCAACACACAAAGAAAAGATTATATCCTGTACACAAAATCATCAAATCACAGAATGGTTTAGCTTGGAAGGGACCTTCAAGTGCTTCTTGTCCCACCCCTTGCCCTAGACCAGCCTGCCAGGTCCACAACATATCTCAGCAAAATAACCTGAGTACAAGAGAAAGGAGCAGAACAGAGCAGATTCACTCAGCAACAACAACAAAAAAATATAAACAGAAACTTTCACTCGAAATTCCAGGCATGACTGCTCTTGTGCTGCTGCGACAGTATGTGAAATGTGAGCTCCAGGTCTGCCAGCACCAGGAGGATTTCAATATCACAAGGCCTAATGATTTCTATTGCCTCATTGCAGCATCCTCTGAAAGAAAACACAGCCCCGGATCAATGTAGTCATTGACTGACTCAGTGTATGGATAAGTGATGCACATTAATACAGCCTGCATTGAACTGGAGTGGCCCTCGGAATTACAACTAAAGGTACAACAATGCAATCTTCCCTTTAACCTGAGCAAGGGCTGCATTGACTTTTCCAGTTCTGTTTTCCAGCAGGCTCTGCCAGCTCTGTGGCAAGGCAGCCTGGCCAGCCCCCGAGCACCTCTGCGCAAAACGGGGAGCAGCGTTAGCTGAACCAACCCTTCAACACAGCCCAGCCCAGCGGAGAGCTGCGCCACTTAAAAGCACTCTGCACTCTAAGGGATCCCTGCAGAGCTCACTGATCTGTAGGTGCTTCGTATATACCCTTAAAAATCTCGCTGGAGATCGTGAGAGATCAGAATCGATATCCTCATTTGATAGATGAGCAACCAGATTAAACAGCAAACCAAAGCCTGCACAGCTTTTTGGACCACGTGGTCCCAGACTTGAATCCTGTTCCAGGGCTGGGATGGATATAGGATTTTCTCCTGAGCTGTAAAACTCCTCTTTCTCTCCACCACACTGAACTTGCCTGTAGCACAGAACTGTTCTGCAACTGTACAGATTCCTTTTTTTCTCATCTTTTTTTTTTAGAACTGACCCGGTATCACCTCTGGAACGTGGAGACTCAGCCAGAGCATCAAGTCCGGCTTTCTGACACAGCAGAGCAAGGGGATTAGAGAATAACATGCAGGCTGTACGATTAAATTAGAGATGCTGTCCATGCCATGCCCCGTTCCATGTGCTGTGGGAGAGATCTGGTGCAGCTGAGGCCCGACAGGTTCCAGGGAAAAGTGACCAGGAGGAGGAAATCCCAAGGCTCAATAAAATTAACACTGGAATTCACTAGTGCCCAGAGGCCAAGGGCAACCCACAGGGCTTGGATGGATCCCTAGGAGGCAATAATTCATCCAGCCAGGATAATTACCCAGAATAAACAAATGGAGTCCCAAAAACTAATTTTTAAAATGAATTAAGCCCTACATACCTACCTTCCAAATGTTCATCTTCGACTTTCATTCATTCAGTGTTTGGCCCCACTTTTTTTTACACAAAAAACAAAGTAAAGCCTAACTCTCATCCAGGGGATTATTATAAAGACAAATATGAGGAAACTTACAGAGTTCAAGCTTTCAGGATGCAGATTTTCAGAAAACTGCACTTCAGTGCAATTAAGTTGCGTTTTTGAATGTTGGTTTGGTACATTTCAACAGAGGAACTTTCTGTCTAATGAATTGAGAGAGCAAATTAGCAAGATAAGGTCAAACATGATTACCCATGGTACAAATACTAAAACATTTACTGTTGCAGAATTTCTTATTTGCTGTATTTATCATCTATATTTCTTGCTGATGCTATTTAAAATATAATTAATAGGTAAACTCTTCAAAGTAGGGTTAAACTTTAGATATTAAAAAAATACTTTTGAGTAATTTAGTAAAAAGAAACCTTTTTGTTTTGTTTTCCCTGTTTTTCTAACACAAAATTGGTCCATCATGACTTGTTTCTACCGCTTGATTGATTCAGACTGATTCAAAATTAAAAGCTGAAGGATCTTTTTCTTTTTTTTTTGATGCCACAAAAAGTCTACCAAATTTAAGCAAAAAATATGAGACATACCAGTGAGTTAGAAATAAAAAAAAAACCTCTTTCCCTGTGCGAGCTTCTTTAACATAGAGTCCTGACAAGTCTTTGGGGAGCCCTGTTTTCATGTAGGTTCTGTGAGCCAGAGATTTATCAAGTAACACAATACACACAGTACAAACTTCAGCTCCATTATTCTTTCTAAGGAATGCTGAGAAATAATTTATCATGATCTCAGCTCTAAAAGCTTTTATTTCTTAAAAAAAGTCTCCTCGCATCCTTTAATTTTTTACTTGATGTCATTTCAGAAGTTCTCAGTAATAATTTCCTGGTTATTAGCAACTCTCTAGTGAGACAAAGTGGTATCTACCAGGCTAAAATACAAGTAAAAATCATACATTTAAAATTAAATATCTATTTTTCATGTTTGCTTCTTTATCTTCCTTCACAATGAAAAGAAATCCCAAATACCTGTTGTTAAACACTCTGGACAGATGCCACGTCAAAAACTTCTTGAAGATTTAAAAAAAAAACCAAAAACTTCACGAGTATTTTTCATGTCTAGGACTACCAACATTTTTTTTTTTTTCTTTCCCGGTGCAAGAATTTCACTGAACATCACGGGTCAATCAAGTGTTTCAGTCTCTGGAGGAAGTGGAAGAAATCACTTGAAAATGGCTGGAAAAAAACCTTGGTTCCAGGAGGGGCTTGGAAAAGGTGGACTCAAGGTCAGCAAAGTGCTAAACGCTGTTCCCGGCTCCCACCGATCCCTCGGCGCTCCCGCTCCCGCCGAAGTTGACTGGAACAAGCCCAGCTGCCGGGCTCCAGGATGCCTTGGCATTGACCACGGTGTGTCTGGTGGACTTGTTAAATAATAAAAAAAAAAGGGATATTTTATTGGGAAGCCAAAGCGCTCTTGTTTACGCAGCCTGGAAGAGGAGGAACAGATGCTCAATGCCTTAAAAGTTATAGATACGCTCGCGGTGATTTAAGTCATAAAGATGCATCTACACGTGATTTTTTTAATCGTTCCCAATTTCCCTTGGAGAGCTGAAGAGCTGGGCAACTTTTCTGTCTAATTGGAGAGAGTAGATCATAAAAATATATCATGAAACTGTTTAAAAACCGGAGTTAAACACAGAACAAAAGAATTTCTGAGTTGGGTTAGTCCAATTTTGTTCTGAGTTAAGCACAATGATCAAATCATTGAATGTTGGAGGTGACTCTTGTCAAGAAAATAAATACAATTATTGACCTGAATCCCAATAAAATGACATTCTCGTGTTCCAACTGGTCATTTTTATATTAAGAATAAGTTCCTGCAGGTAGAATTGATTAAAAAAGAGAAAAGCTCTTGGGATCCCCTGCACTGAAATTAAGCTCCACAAGCTCCTAGGAAAGCTGAACAAACTGTCCAAGCTTGGGAGGATTTGTGCAGGATGGGGATGCTGGGAAAAAGGGAAAAGAGGATTTTTAGGTTTTGAAAAATATCTTCCAAAAAAAAGATCAGCTCTCTTTTTAAAGCACCTGTTGGATTCCTTAGCTAGAAAGAGGTTAATTTTCACTTTTTCTCTCTCCATGAATATATTTATTAATTTGATATATTCAGAACCAGCTCAGAATATTTTTGACTGCAGTAGTTGACCTTGCAAATACTTGATTGCACTAAAACTCTGATTTTAACACCGACTTACCTTCTTTTTTAATTTCAAGGGTTATTTTACTTCTGTAGATGATCAAAGGTGAAGTCATGTACATGAAATCGTTTGAAGAGAAGAGATTAAATTTTTAAACTACAGAAACCCAATGTATAATAGCATAATTATAATCAGGGATCAATCAATGCACTTATTTTTACATACATTTATTATATCTTTCCTAGACCCACACTGTAGCTTTCAACAATAATTTCAGAGTTTTTGTCACTAAGGATTTCAGCCAAAGTTGCAAAAATATATTAAGATAATCAAATACAAGAAAATAAATATTTGACAAAAATTTATCCTGCGCAAATAAATTCATGATTTAATTAATTGGAGTCACTGGGATTTGCCACATGAAAATGCACAAACTGATAGAAATTTAGGGATTTGACGAACCCTAAATTTTGAATTCTCCGAAAGGAATTCCAACAACCAGCAAGGAGCTGCCTCAAAGTGTGAACATTCATGTGCTGATGAAGAGCCAACTGTAACCTATTCAACAACCTAAAATGAATAGATTTAATGGTTGGACTCGATGATCTTAGAGGTCTGCTCCAGCCTAAAAGATTCTGTGATTCTAAGAATGAGAGTAATTAAGCTCATTTATACCTACATAGAACGGAACAAAATTAAGTGTGAGCGTTTTAAGATCGCGGGGGAAAAAAACAAAATTTGTTTGTCCAAACCAACTATGAGAAAACTTATTTAGGGATTTTACAGATATATTAAAATGTATCTAATTTAGAATTTTACAAACATATTAAGGTGTTTAAGGGTAGAGCTAAGGTTGCAGGTACCACATTGCCTTGAGAACTTCTCTCAGCGGAGATTTGAGCAGAAGGTGCTCCTAAGAGCTCATATTTGGTTTTTTTTTTCTAGGACAACACACACACACTGGTAGAAAGGTGTATTCAAATGCAAAATTCACTCCAGGCTGATCGTTGTGATCTCCTTTAATCTTCCTCTCTTGATTAACAGTGAGGGCTTCTGTGAAGGACAATTGACGTGGTGCAATAGGTCGCCTTCTGGTCTCAACCTTGGTGGAGTAATCAGATACCTGGCAAGCTTAATAGAGGTCACTTAATGCAAAGATTAAAATTAACTGGAAGTCAATAAGGGAATAATAAAGGAAAATGATCACCCTGTTGCTCCTACTTTGTAAAAGTAAACCTCACATTGCAGGTTAGGAGTGAAAAAAAAACGGGGGGGCAGGCGATCCAACAGGCCTTCAAAAGCCCTCCAGCACACAATTTAATGATTTCAGGTACCCTTTAAACTAAGTGGCCAATCACTGTTAAATCCTTTGGTATTCATTGTAATAACACTGATCATGATGAACTCTTTTGGTATTAATGTGGATGTAATATATACCTTTTTAATTATAGAACAAGAAAATCCAATTACCCCTTTGCCTCATCAAAGTTCTTCGCTAGCTGCGACTGTTTAAACATACATTATGAAACATTCAAACTGAGGGAGGTTTTTGCGCAAAGCAAGGGCCAAATCCTGCCCGGTGCTGACCACTCCTAACTGGCAGGAATTTTGGGAGAAGGTCAGTGCGCCAAGCACCTCCTGCTCTTAGCAGGATCAGGCCTTGATAGAGCAGGGAAAAGCAGGGAATGCACTGATCAGCTTTGGGAAGACCCTGATTAAAAGGCAGAAAGAATTCATTTCTACAGTGAAGCAGAACCTGCTCTGAACAGTTAAAACGATCATCAGGTGGGACAAAATTTACTCTGCGGAAGGGGGAGGAAAAAATGATGGGCTGAGCAAACTGCTTTGGCTTTATTCCGTGTACCTGAAGTCTCCATGTTCAGTTCCTACTCTCTGGGAAAACTTTGAATATAGGCTGGATATAGTGATTAAAATCTAACTATTGGAAGACAGAAGCAGAAGAATTCAAGATCGAGAGTGAATTCCTTTTTGAGCTGATATTCTGGTGTAAATAAAGTCCACTTCAGAAATGTGTGATTATGGGGTCTATCAGCCAGGTCCCCTAAGCAGAGGGGGTCAGCCTTTAGGGAGGATGAGATCAGCCCATACTCAATGATGCCGCTTCATTCATTAATCCAAAATAGGGAGGTTTGCTCAGATGCATTTGCAGTTGTCCCTTCCTAGAAATCACCCAAGTAGACATTATTTTAAAATATTTCATTTCTTACTTTTTTTCTTTTTGGCCACCCTGTCAGTTCTGTGCCATAAAAGCAAAATTTGCCAGAACACTTCCAGGAGAACTTCATAACCTCGCAAAGAATCCAAAAGATTGCAGAGCACTGCTGTGGTAGGGAACCTATGAGGTATCTTCTCCTATCCCAGTGGAAAACTACCACAAAATCACACTCAAAACAAAATTTTTATGACACCTCCAGCAGATTAATCTCAGCACAGCTATCCCGAAAGTGAGCTATAGCAAAGGTAGCAAAGTCCAGTGCTTGCACGTAGGAGTAGTGTCTGAGTAAGGACCAGGGGAAATACAGACCACTGTGGTATATAAATATACTTAAACAACAAATGCTTTTACAGCAAAATGGCTCTGTAATCATGTCAGGCTGTAATTTGTAAGATATCACTGAACATTTACGAGATAATTGCCCAATTTCTACAGCTCCATTGCTGCTACAACCCCGTTCATCACAAAAGGAACATTCAGAAGGAACAAAACCAAATATTCACAATGCTTTAATGCTACATGAGGCAGTATAGGATTAATAAAGATATTTTATATGCATTAAATGTTTCTCCTCCTTTAAAAAATTACATTATAAAAACCTTTCTTAAACATTATTTGAATAAAGCCTCATTACTCACAGTCCAGAGAAGTTCATTAGGAGAAGATCACTTTGGAAAGCATTCAACTAACTAGCCTTTCTTCTCAGCAGTGAATTACATTAGCTACTTCCTAGTTATTTAAATCTTGAAATAAAAGATGTAAACGCTACAGTGACATCTTAAGATCATTGGTAAGGCAGGTCTTGCATGCACAAAAATGCCCAGCTGGTCCGGAGATAAAACAGATTGATAATTAGTCGCAAAATGTAACATTTCATCAGGAATATTTTGAATAATCCAATTTATCTTTGTCAGATATGAGGCACATATTTTTTTCCTTCGGAGACCCTTTGTTCTTTGACGCAACATTATAATTTCAGCCTCCTAATTAACGGCGCTCGTCGGCCGGCCCTGCCTTGATGTCCCGCCGCCGGTCGGGGGCCAGTGGGCCTGTGTGGAGAGAAGGTGGCTGCCCCGAGCCACACGCCACCACTGGCTCCCGCTGCCTCCCACCACCCTACTGGGGCCCAACTGGTTTGATGGGGGCCGCATCAAAGCCCAGGGCTGGGAGGGAGGAGGGCCAGGCTCTGCCGGCGGGGTCCATGCAGCAGCTGGGCTTGCTCACTGCTCTCAAGCAGGCTCCCAGAGCCTCGGCTTCCTAATTAACCCATGGAAAATCATCCCGGCCACGCTCGGGGCCCAGCGGTGCGGGGGTCCCACAGCTGCCTCTCCCGCCTTTGCTCGCCCCTGAAGCCGTGGGTGGTTGGGTGAGGGATGGCCGGGGTGGTGGAGAGCAGCCGGAGGGGCACAGGAGGGGTGGGAATGCTCCCGGCAGGGCTCCCAGGGACATCTCCGCTGGTTTGTACTCCCAGCAGGGCTCCCAGTGCCATCTCCACTGGTTTGCACTCCTGGAAGGGCTCCCAGTGCCATCTCCACTGGTTTGCACTCCTGGCTTTGCTCCCAGTGCCATCTCCACTGGTTTGCACTCCCAGCACTGCTCCCAGTGCCATCTCCACTGGTTTGTACTCCTGGCTTTGCTCCCAGTGCCATCTCCACTGGTTTGCAGAAGGCAGTTCCAACCTCACGTGTTGGCATCGCCTCCCTGGCAACCTCACCCAAGAGGGATTCCCTGTTTGCTCTGCTCAGAGAAGCTCCTTACCACTTTGTGGTGGGAATGGCGATGCTTCTCACAGGAGCACAGCATCTTCCACACCTTCAGCTGGATGGGGCAGAGCTGAGGTAAAAACAGCTGGCCAGGTACCTCCTGCTCCTCCTTCACTGGCTCCCCTGAGGGGAGAAATGGTGCCTTAAGCTTTAGCTTTCATGTTTCTCAGATTCTGTGCTGCCCAGGGATGCAGTTCTGAGCCTCATATCGTGTGTTACGGAGCTCTCTTCACAGAGTAGGTAGATGAAACAAATTCTTCCTGCTGAAGACCAAGGACAACTTTCAGGCCCAAAAGCACAGACAAGGCTGGGCTGGAGGGAGGAACAAGAAGGATGGGACCTCACAGCCTGGAGCTGTAATTGGACAATTAAACCCCTATATACAAATGGACCAAACCTTTTAAAAATGTAAGACGTTGTGACCAGTCAGCCATTCTGTGACCATTTTGGATCCACCCTGGGTGTATCCCTGGTCAGGCCATGTCCTGCCCAAGGTGTACCCTAGAGGCTTTCAGTAAATCCCTACTCTATCCTCCAGCTCTGTCCAGTCTCTGTTCCAGGTCAGCCTTCCCAAGGCATCAGGAGAAACAGGGTGCCGTGCCAGAAACACCAGTTCAGAGTCCACCCGGAGCCCCCTGCAATCCCAGTTAAATCCCTGCTGTCTTTCACAGCTCCAAACTTCAGCCCTGACATATCTCAGGGTATTTTTTAAGGAAGCACTTCTTTCAGACACAACCAGCATGGAGGTCAGGTTTGCTTCAGAGGTACCAGACACCAAAGAGCTGCTTTTGCAACTCTTGGGACAATCCTGCCCAGCACAGCCTCGTTCCCCAGCCCAGATCTGTAAATGCTTCCCCATCAAAAAAACACAAAGAAGTTTCCAGCCACATTTCAGCAAAGTGGTTGCCTCAGAAGCAATGAAACAACCAAACATCTCACCTGGCAGGGAGAAGGCTGGAAGGTTTTCCATTGGCTTCGGTGATAAAACATTGGCTTTTTGTAATTCCTCCTCTGCCTCGGGATTCAAGTCCTCACTTCGTGGAAGGAGGTGCAAAGTGCCCCTGGGTCAGTGTGGCTGACCAAACGTTCCTGACCTGCTACAACAACAATTTGTCCCCACCTCAGGTGCTTTAAACATTCCTCACCCTGCTGGCTTTACCTCATTCACTTCGTTCAAAAAGTGCTTCTTCACGTGCCATGCCTTGACTTTTCAAATTTCAACTGATGTTTAAGAAACTATAATAATTTGGAGAGCTAGATTAAAGTTTTGTGTGAGTTTTTTGCCAAACTCTCTTCAATAAGAGATGGAAGTCATGTAGCCTTATCAGCCTGCACCTCTGATATGATAATGATATCTGTACCGCCCAGAAAGTAGGTCACAGTAATTCTTCATAGCAGTTTTTGTAACCTACTCAGGGACTACAAGGCCAGCTATTCTAAAGATAATTCTGAACTTCTTTAATAAGATTTTATTGGATTCAGATAATTGATCCGATTATTGAAACCTGGGGAAAGCGCTATTGACCTGAATATATACATCAGTAATTCTTTTTTAAATGAATTTAGGTCATCACAAAGTTATTGCCTCTGCTTAATGTCAGGCAAGGTGCTCACTACAGGCCTGGCAAACAGACACAGCTCCCATGGTCCTGCCTTTCCCAAAATATGTGGGAAGCTCCTTCCTCCCACCCTCAAGAGGGGCTGAGGGATTTGAAGTCTGAGTTAAGGACTTTGAGACTGATCTGACTTCCACAATAACGATCGTATCTTTTGATTTCTTTACATTTTTTCCCCTTATCTCTCTTTTTAGGCAGCATCAGGGGATGTCCAGAGCTTTGCAGGTGCCTGTCATCTTCCCCATCCACGGCAAGGGGTTGGAACAAGGTGATTTTTAAGGTCCCTTCCAACCCAAACCAGTCTGTGATTCTGCAGTTTCATTTCTGACAGAGCAACTATTTCTGATCACCCAATTCCAGACAAGTCCAATTCATTTTCCACCTTAGCCTTTGCTTACTTTCCACACCATCATCCACACAATGATATTTATTCCCACAGCACTGAGCCCAACCAGCCCTTCCACGCTCCTCTGGGAGAAGGAGAAACGACTTGGAAGTCACTTCTAATTACACCTCCTGTGTTACCCACCCTGCTCCCAGCCTATTGCAGCACCGAGACACCAGTTCCACCTTTTGCCGCCCCAGCATGTGTCCCTGGGAGGTGACAGGGAGAGTTTCAGAGCCGAGGATCCGTGGCCATCCTGCCCTGGCTGGGTGGGAGAGCTCTGGCTGTGCTTCCTTTGCCCCTCACTGCCTCACACACATACACTCACGGATAAAAGCTTTTCCTAGGAAGGAAAGAAATGACATTCCCCCACTTTTTGCAGTTTATACGTCTCAGCTGAGGGTGGCTGGGCTGCTCTGATTGCCTGCAGTGCCCCGCTGGCCGCGCTGCTGCTGCTGCCCCTATTTCCTCGCTATAATACAATGTGTTTGATGTGACCTCCCACGCCAGACCTGGCAGAGCTGGGTGTGATGGAAATGCACCCAGAGACAAAGCTGGGACAGCCTCGTTCCCACTGCTCATAGAGAATGGGACAGAAATTATCTGTACAGCAATCTGAGCTGTGAGCTTGCCTCTATCACCCCCGATCAGCTCCCGGCGACTGACCTTCCACAAAATGCTCTGTTCCTTTCAGGAGGAGACAGAAAAAAAGGCACATTTTTCTTATTTGTTATTTTTTGCACTCCTCAGCAGCACAGTTCTCAAAACAAAACTTATCCTTGACCTTACTAACCTCCCTTTTAACATGACTATGCAGAGTATTTCTTTCTACTTGGATTTTGCTTTTTTACAAGTTTTTTATTCTTTCTTTTGTACAAAGTCCAAGCCACACTCTTGCTACTTGAAGCATTTTTTTTCAGATACTTTCTGTCCTGAAGCAAAAATTTTCTCCAAATAGCAAAATTTTAGCCTGTTAGCAGCTCCTGGTTGGTGGTGGAATTACCCTTACCCCCTCTACCAACCTCTTGGAATTGCTTGAAACTCTGAAACCGTAGGAAAACTTGTCTAAGTGGGTGTGAGCACCAAGTTGGAATGTACAAAATAATTACCAAATTTAAATTAAAGGGAATTATCAAGCCTTATATTGCGAATCTTTGGATGTCACTCTCTAAAGCATGGTCCTCAATGGTTTCACAGACTTGGGAGCTTCTCCCTCAGCTGCACGTGGTGGTGGTGGAGGAAATCTGTGCATAGGATTTGGGTGCTGACAAGTGATGGAATTGGGATTGTTCTGCATGGGGAGGAGAAGCTCCAGGGAGAGCTCAGAGCCCTTCCAGGGCCTGAAGGGGCTCCAGGAGAGCTGGAGAGGGACTGGGGACAAGGCATGGAGGGACAGGACACAGGGAATGGTTTTAAGCTGGAAGAGGTTAATTTTAGAAGGGATACTGGGCTGGAATTCCCAGAGCAGCTGTGGCTGCCCCTGGATCCCTGGCAGTGCCCAAGGCCAGGTTGGACACTGGGGCTGGAGCAGCCTGGGACAGTGGGAGGTGTCCCTGCCATGGCAGGGGGGCACTGGGTGGGCTCTGAGGTCCCTTCCCACCCAAACCATTCCATTATTTCATGAAGTCCCACCCATGCTGGGGACCAGCTGGTGACCACCACCTGCAGAGCCAAAGCCATCCTTGAAGTTCCACCAGAGCCCTATTCCAGTCCTGCAGAACCAACTGATTTTTGCCTGCGCTTTTTGGTGCTTTCTTTTGTTGCTGCTTCTTATTTCCCTTTGCGTTGTGTGGAATTACGAGCTCTAATTACGTAAATAAACAGCCAGGAAACAAACCAAACCTCTGGGAGTCCTGAGGGGATTCCCTTCCCTGCAGACACGCTGGCCATTTGCAGGTTCCCACTATCTTTGCTTTCCTCTTTTTTTATTTCATTTTATTTTTTTTATACCTTGTGCTGCCTAGAGGGGAGGATTTGTCACTGTGCAACGCAAGTCTCTCAAACTTCTAAGAAAATCATAAACAGGCTGCAGTCCCTCATGAAAGCAAAGAAAACAAATGTGTGAACGGCAAAATCAACTATCTCTAATTTATTTATCATTGAAGAGCTAATTGCATCCTCCTTAGAAGCATCAAAAAAGCCTCAAAGTGCTGCAAAACACACGAGTGTTTAGGGCATCCTCTGGGATTATCCCAGGCAGCTCCTGCTATCCTCCCTCTGATGCCGAACGAGGTGGCTCAACCCTACAGGCTCCATTTTTCCAAAAAGTCCCTGGATGGGGCAGAGTTTCCCAAAAAAATCCCTGGATGCGTTGCAGCTTCCCACCCTCTTGCATCAGGGAGTGGCAGAGGTCGTGTATTCCTCACCAAGTTCCTCTGAAATACAATTTCTTACTTTTTTTTTTCCCCAAAACACTGTTAGATGTGACAATAGTCTTCAACATCATGAGAAGGGTTGGGATTTTTCCAAACCTCCTGTGGAATTAACTTTACCCTTGGAAGAGTCCTGTGTCATTCAACAGGTGCAGCTCCTGGAAGTATCTAAATAAAGAAGGAGTCAATTCCACAGCCATTCCTTAGAAAAGGGACTGAACAGAAATAATAATGTTTCCTGGGATTTTTATAAAAAAAAAAACCCAAATTTCTACGGCAAGATAAAACCCTCGATTAAATTTTACAGTCTGGCATAAAAAGTGCTGTCTGAAGGTTGTTATTTTCTATTAGCAGTGAGAGTTTTCCTGAAGATGCTGAGATAACTCATCGGGCTTTTCCTTAGCTCTGATTTAAGACAGCTGGAGCTGAGGAAAATCTTCCTGGAGGTGAAGGGAAGCATCAGTACAGAAGAGCACTGACGCAGCAGAGATGAAAATTGTCCCTTTCCCTATCTTCTATCAACTTCCAACTATGAATATTTGTGGTTTTACTGCAAGTTCACAGAACTTTAATTTTCCCTCACATCGTTTAATAGTGAAAAAATGTTAAATATAAGCTGTAACAAAATAACATATATTAAAATTATCACCATTTTTTCTGTTTTATCTGTAAATTATCCTGCTGTAGACTTAACAAAACAGAGAGACCTCCAAATTTGGATTTTTACTTTCTTTTGGTTGCTCCTTCGCAGTGAAATAATTGCAAGTGGAGTTTGTTTGTGGCTAATCAATATCGTGGTGCCAGTGTTAATGGGACACGTGACAGCATAAGGACAGTCCCCCTCCAAAACTAATTCCTGACAATTACAATTAATCATTTCTGAAGGGTTTGGGTTTTGGTTTTTTTTTCCCAAATCAAAAATAAGCCAGGAGTTTGTTTTTTATGTGCACAGTTATAAAGTGATCATTTGGGAGAGCTGCAGATTATCTGTGAATAATCCAATCATTCATCACAGGTTTATTTTGGATTTCTATAAACTGTAAAGGGTGAATTACTCAGCTGTGTGTTCAGATGTGTTGGTGAGTTTGCAGATTACCAATGTAAATGTGTGAGTAGAGGAAAATACTTCTTTTTTCACCAGAAACAAGCCATCAGCTCTTCATACTCTCAGTAAATTTCCGACCTGAAAAACTCCTTTTCGGTAAATCCTCAGAGCACAAATAACAACAGTGAATCATAGAATCAAAGAATGGTTTGAGCTGGAAGGGACCTTAAAGATCATCTCATTCCAAGCCCCAGCCATGGGGAGTGACACATTTAAAAGATTCCTTACAAATTATTATCTGTAATGGCTTAGCAATCCTCCCTGAAAAATCACTTTTTTTTTTTTTAATAAATAAAAAGCCTCATTACTCCAATAAAATCCTATTTGAATCCATTCATTTAACAAACGGGGACACAAACATTATTTATGCCAAGTGGAGCCGAGATTGCCCCGTGATACCTCCTAAACTTGTGACCTTGAGTTAATTGTGAAGCAACAGCAAGTGAAAATCGGTGCGAAAAGGAACAAGCATGAAAGAAAACAACCCCTAAATTAAAGACCTTTTCCTCTCCAGCAGTTTGGGCAGCAGCTCAGACTGTCATCAGGGGATAAATCAATTTGCAGGGCTGTGGACAGCTCTTTAATATGAGTTCTGAATGGTTTAATTGGGGAAGTGTGGGGAAAGTTGGAGGTGCAGAGTCAGGCTGAGTTCGGGGCACGTGGGGCTGGGTGTGCTCCTCCAGAACATCTCTGCCCAGAACTCCTGGAGTCTGCAGCCACCACACACCTGGCTCTGCTCATCACTGGGACTGCCAGACCTTATTCCTACCTGGCTTCTCAAATAACAGGGAAAAAAAAATGATGATGTGGGTTATGAAACTGATTTAAAAGTTAAATTTTACTGGTTTTAACAAAGCTTAGGCCTGTTTTCTCCTTTGGGGATGGTGCTGCTGGAGGTGGGAGGGCTGGAGGCAGGGCACAACTTCCAAAAGCCTTGGAAAAGATTCAGGAGACACAACCAAGGGACGGTGCAGCCCTGGGAATCACCTCCCTCTGTCCCAGGAGCTGAAGTGGAATGAGGTCCCACCTTGAGCTGCACCCGGGGAGATTCAGGTTGGATAGTAAGAAAGATTTCTTCATGGAAAAAGCGGTCAAGCATTGGGACAGGCTGCTCAGGGCAATGGTGGAGTCACATCCCTGGAAGTGTCCAAAAAATTGAGTGGATGTGGCATTTTGTGACGTGAGGCCCATCCCTCCTTGGTGGGATGAGGGCAAAGGTGGCCTCGATGACCTTGGAAGTGTTTTCCAGCCTTAATGACTCCATGATCCTAGCCCTTAGTTTTACCTCATCTCATGTAAATATTGCTACCCAAATCTCTAATTCCTCATTCTTTAAATGTTCCCAATGTCCCAAACTCCTGTGGCAAGGATCCCACACCCCACCCCAAAGCCCTGTCTCTTGTCACCAGCCTGTGCTCTGGGCCCTGCCACGTCTTTTTGGCTGGTCCTGGATTCTTGTATCAGCAGAAAGTGGAGGAAAAACTCTATCCTCAAAAACTTCCTGAGATATTCCCTATCAACTATTCCTTATCTGATAAATTTTTGCCATTTTTATCCTTGTTAGCCACGAAATTCATGTTCCAAACTTGACAGGCTCTCATCACATGCACATCTCACCCTCTGTCTAATCATTTCCATCAGCCCTCTCTGAACTTTTTCTACTTCAGCTGTACCTTTTTTGAAATGGAAATGAAAGCAGCGTTCAAGGCAAAGGCTCATCGCCCCTTTATGTAACAGCATTCAAATATTTCAGCACTGTTTTCTCTCACACATCCTGTGCTGGGGTTTGCTTTTCATCAGGGGAAAATGGGATCAGTGAAGGGACAGCAAGGTGGTGTCCATGAGTTGGGATTGGTGGGGAGCAAACATCTTCCTGCCCCTGTTGTTGACCAAGGCTGGGTCATTCATTTTCTCCACACTGCGATTTTATCCCCCAAGCTGACAGTGATAGAAAGATTAAATCTTGCTGGTGAACTGCCCTGGACTATCTTATATTGGAGCTGTAGGACATAATTATCACAGAAATATAAATTTGTGGAATGGTTTGGGTGGGAAGGGACCTTAAAGCCCATCCCATCCCATCCCATCCCATCCCATCCCATCCCACCCGTGCCATGGCAGGGACACCTCCCACCATCCCAGGCTGCTCCAGCCCCAGTGTCCAGCCCGGCCTGCGGATCCAGGGGCAGCCGCAGCTGCTCTGGGCACAATTCCTTCCCAAAATCCCATCTAACCCCAGTGGTCTGAAACCATTCCTCCTCTTCTGGGCACTCCAAGCTCTTGTCTCTCCACCTTTCCATCTTTCCTGACACACATCCTACAAGGAGTAAGTTACTCTGTGTAACCAATGCTTACCTTTGCCCAGGGAAGGAGTGCAAGTCAGGGCTGGTTTATTCCTGGATTAAACCTCAGATCTCCAGTATCCAAATTTTTGTGCTCCCCTGGACACTGCAAATAAAAAATAGAAAATAAACTCCTTCATTCTGCTCGAAAATATTCCTTTTATCCCACAAATAACTCTCTCTGCTGGGTGGGAGGCCATGCTCTGTCAAAATCCCTTTGTTTTCCAATGTTTAATGCAGAGATTTCAAAAGCTGCTCCTTTCCTCATCAATGGAAGTGACAAAACAATATTATTTTTCCCAAATATTGGAACCCCAATAATATATCCCACTAATCTCCCAGCCACAAAGGTATTTTCTAAGTAAAGCAGGGTGGTTTTTATGGGTCAGATGTTGTTGTCCTACTGCACTGGAGCTTGTATCCTCCTGATACCACACATGTTTGTTCTCTACTTAATTTTTAATGTATGAATTTGTTTTTATATTAAAATTCAATAAAATTTTAATTATAAAACATAATATATCACACTGAAGTATATATATCTACGGAGAGGCACATCTGTGGTTTTACAACAGATGTGTGGAACTCTGCAAATATTTAAGATGCAGATTTCACCACTAAAACGAGCACAAACCCAGCTTGCCTACAGATGAAAGGCTCAGGTAGGCCCAGGTTGAGCGCACCTAAATGGGTCCCTGATCTCAGTGAAAGCAGAAAATTGCTGAGGAGTTACTGAATATCACCAGGGAGCAGGAGGAAAATCAGAACTGGAGACACAAGAAGCCAAAAGAAAGGGAGAACCTCCAAGGTGCAGAACTAGTTTTTCCATAAATATGTTTTTGATCGTTTTGAATCCTTTCTAATTTATACCTTTTCTGAAATGTAGATCTCTCTAACATTCACTGGCAGAAGAATCATATTTCTGATCTCGTGTAAAGTCTGCACAGTGCAATTTACCTGTTGCTAGTTGCCATTCAGGACTCCTGAAATAAAAAAATTCTCTATTTCCTTTTAATTTTTAAATCAGAATTTATTCTGCTGCGCTTGCCATGTCTGTTGTACTCTAGAAGTTATTCCCATGAGCCTTTCAACAAAAGTAAAGTCAAACAAACAATTCAGGAAAAACCTGGAGTGAGAAGAAGGACATTAAAATAATAATGAATGATGAAAATTAAAGGTTGGGTTTGGTGCTTATTCAAAGTAGCCCAAAGTGAAATTGTCATGTAGATATAAATCAAAAGTAACTCCAGTAAAAAAATAAAAGTGATAGGAAGAGAAATAGGTCCTATTGAGGGAAATAATGCAGAATTTATCAGGGAAAAACTCTATCAGGATGGGTTTTTTCATCAAAACCTTTCTGGTTTTGGTGCAGTTTTGGGGTGGCTCCTCTCACTCAGCCTGGAGGTCCACAAAAAGCTCTCATGGATTTGGGCTTGGCCAGTACAGAGAGGCCACTGAAGTTCTTCTTCAGCTCCTTCATCTCTCTTCTCTCACCAAAACTCTCCATTTCTCAGCTTACACTTGCACATGAGAATGTGGAATATTGAAATCCTCATCTGAATAATAAATCAAGTCTCCATGAATTATCCAGAGGAGCTGAACTGCACACCACAACTTGCTTTGCACTACCTTGACACACACAAGCCCCTGAACTGGCATCCGAGATGTTGCCGCACTAAACATCACCAGCATTTTCTTTAATGACATTGAAAATTCAGTGCCTGAAATGCAGCAGATTTTCCTCTTCACTGCCCTCATCATGAGGCTGACCCACGTAATTTTGAGCAAGGAGCTGAAATCTCAGCCAAACTCCACAGAGATTCCACGTGATATTGTTTTAGCTGTTTGCTGAACTCTTTCTAGAATTATTTGTCCTGAATTTTGGTGACATGAAGTGAATAAATAATCACGTCTCACCTGGGAGCAGGAAATCTGAACAATGAGTTTAGAGCAGCAAAACCATTTTTGGGGAGGGGAGAAAGGAGAAATCTGAGTCAAAGAGCAAGGTCTGCAGGTTGTCTACATGCTTAAAATATTAATCAGCTGGCAACATTTCTCCCCTGGAACAGAAAAAAAGCAGCAGAGAAAAGACATTTCATAGAGCCAATAACACTCACAACTTGAGAAGGCGTAAGGTGATCCTTTCCTTAGAAAAATCCATCACCAGCTAAACTCTTAAAGCAGGGGGAGTTCTCAGGATTGCGGGGGTTTTGTTTTGTTTTGTTAAAAAAAAAAATAAAAATGAAAAAGCTGCTGGTTCCCTAAAAGTAAGGAAGGGCTGATGCTAATGATTGCTTTCTGTCATAATTGCAGCGAGCTGTCATCAACAAGGAATTGCAGCTCAGAACTCCTGGGAAGTAAAGCAAGAGAGGCAAATCTGTGTCAAACTTCTGCACATGGTGCAGATTTATGCTATTAGACTCCAGCGGAACATGCTGTCTCTCACCTTTTGTTCTTTTTTAATTAAAATAAAATAAAGGAAGAAAAAGGGGGGGAAAAAGAAGCCATTGTTAATAATCTCATTGGCATTTTTCACTCTGCGATTTGCTTTTTTAAATGATGTCCCTGCCTGAAGTTTTAACGCCATAAATAAACTGAAACCTTTCTGCTTCCAGAATGTCACTGCTGTTTGTGAGCAGCTTTCCCTTTCTTCTTTCCTTTTGCTTCTTGCAGAGGAAACTTAAACTCCATCTCCTTGGACTTCCAAAGGTGCCACACAGATCTATTTTTAAGCATCTATTTTCAGATGCAGAAAACATCTTCTTATTCATTTCTTTTTGTTTGTTTGTTTAATATTATGGCGAAAAATGTTCCCTCCATCTTCAGCACTCAGTCCAGTGCTGCAGACATTGGAAATTGTGAATGTGGGATGAGACCAAAGCCCAAAGTTCAGCGTCCCTCAGCTTTCAAGGAGTAGAGACAACAATGGGATGAAGCAGAATGGTTTCAGCTGGAAGGGGGCAAATTTTGGTGGGATATAGGGCAGGAATTGTGCCCTGGGAGGGCGGGCAGGCCCTGGCACAGGGTGCCCAGAGCAGCTGTGGCTGCCCCTGGATCCCTGGCAGTGCCCAAGGCCAGGTTGGACACTGGGGCTTGGAGCAGCCTGGGACAGTGGGAGGTGTCCCTGGTGGAATGGGATGAGCTTTAAATTCCCTTTGACCCAAAGTCTGGGGTTCTGTGACAACAAACTGGGGTTTGCCACAAGCCTTTGTCCCTTGGCAATCTCTGTGTCATGGGTGCCGCTGTTCTCAAACCATTATTTTCCTATTTCTTTTCTTCCAAGACTGAAAGCTGGACCCTCAAACCCCTTTGTAATTCAGTCTAGCAGCCATGCAAATACAAATATTTCCATAATCCAAGTATGAATTAAAAGTCAAATTACTTTATGGATTTATTTATATTTGCACACGAGGGACTTCATCAAAACAGACCTCAAGAGCTGAAAAACAATTTTTTTTTAAGCACAGCTTTTCTCTTTCAGTGTTAGGTTAACAGGTTCAGCTCTATGATATTGTAAAGCCAAGAGGGGAAAAGGAACTGTGCTCTCTGAATTTAATGAATTCTCTGCTTGTGGTACAAGGCATCTAAATAGCTGTGAAGGAAGCATGAATGTGTTACAAGAGTGTTTTAGTGGAATTGCTCTTCTTGGAGTGGTTTGGACAAGGCTGGAGTTGGGATTTGCACGTGGCTGTGCCATTCCAGCTCTGCAAAACCCCACAGTGATGTTCCTAAACCAGCCTGGGCCTGGGGCCTGGACTTGTTCCCCTTCTCCACCGAAAATTATTTCAATGGCTTTGTGGTGATTTGCTTCTTCGTTTTGTATTTATTTTTCCTTCGAAGCTCTCTTTCTGCATTTGAGGGAATTTAGTCTTTTTCACTGATTAAAATTCGGGATTCTGAAAAAAGAAAAAAAAAAAATAGTGACCTTTTGATGCAGTCTACAAAGTACTCCCACTAAACAGGCAATAAGTGAATCTAATAGACACCCCAACCCACGCCAAGTCCCATAAAATCAGGGTGTGAAGCATAAGGGAGAGAGGGATTCATATTAATAATTCATTCCAAGCAAGCCCCTGGAGCAGTTTTACTATGATATGCTATGCAGAATGCTTCAACACACTAATTAATATTTTCAAAGTGTTCCACGAGCCCCTTTTAAAAGCACTTTTGCCATTCATTGAGCACTCTGCATTTCGGGCGGGGAGGCTCGGGCCTGCCCCCCAAAGCCAGGGCTGAGCTGCAGGATTGGGGTGCAGAGGAAGAAGCAGCAGCCCCCAAAGCTGCTGCTTCCAGTCCCCACGTGAATGGCCGGTGCCTTTTGCTCCTCAAATCCAACATGAGCTGGAATAAATTACTCTCCCTTGTAGCCCAAAATGCAGGTGACCTCCAGAGAGATCTGGTAATTGCACTGAAGGGTCCCTGCTGCATTCCCAGATTTTTCCAGGGAAAAGCTCTGCCAATAACTTGAGACAGCACCAAGTTCTTCTTCTTGGGCACATCCCTATTGTTTCTTACCACATATTTACAAACCAACCCAATTTCCTGCTTCAGTTGGCAAGAAAACACAGCGAGGATGTGTTCAGCAATGAAAGAAAAAAAAAGTGGAGTTTCAGAAGTAATGAACTTAACCCAGTGTTGGAATCTCAGCGCAAAATTCTAACTCCAGCAATAAATCTCTCCATTTTGTTTCTAGTAAATGCACTATAACATTTCTTAAAACAAGAAAATAAAGAAAAGAAAAAAAAAGAAAATAAAGAAAAGAAAGAAAAGAAAAAGAAAGAAAAGAAAAAGAAAAGAAAAGAAAAGAAAAGAAAAGAAAAGAAAAGAAAAGAAAAGAAAAGAAAAGAAAAAGCCGGGGATGACACTTGCACTGCTCACGCTCCAAAAATCAAAACAAAAGGATTTCTTTAGGAAAAATAAGGCAGAATGTACCCAGAGAGTGAACCCTGCCCCAGTCATTGTTTCCTGGTTGGTCCAGATAATCTCTTGTCTAATTAAGAGCTGAAAAATCCAAGGAGTGAATTATTTTTAACCCCTGGAGTGCTGGGGATAGTTTTGTAAAGGGTGGGGGCGCTTCTTAAAAAGTGACACTGGACCAAGTTTCAGCAAAACTTGACTGATTTTAGAGGGAAAATACAGAGAATTAAGGTGTCTAGGATACCTAGGAATGCTGGGAAAATATGCCCAAACTTCCAACACCCATCTAAAACACAGCTCCTACCTCTCCTTTGAGGATCCAGGGGATCTACACCAGGCTCGGGGCAGCACATTCTGGGGCCAGAGTCAGGATTTCCCCCAGAAGAGGCGCCACTACCACAGGTTGCACGATAAACTCTCCTGACATTTAGGAAAACGCCAGGAAAATGGGATTGCCCACTCTGGAGCTGGATCAGCTGCTGCTCCACGGGCTCGGCGGCACCGAGCAGTGGAGGGACTGTGCTGCTCCACACAAACCCACAGCAGTTCTGCCAATGCAAATATTAATAATCAAGATAATCGTGTTGATTTTGGACACTCCCTTGAGGATGCCCTCTAACCCCAGCTTGGCAGTTTTCGAGAGGAGCGATCCAGCAGAGCTCAGGAGCCTCTCTCTCCCCACAGCCCCTCTCAGAAGAGCCCCCGTGGGTGCTGGGGGACAGCAAGGACAGGACCCCCCCAGCCCACAGACACCCAGAAAGCAGCAGGAAGAGACGCCAGGAAGCCAATGGCAGGGAAGGGCTGGGAATCCTCATTCCCAACTCCTGCCCTGCCCACCCTGCTTCCCCCTGACACCCCAAAACTCACCAGCACCGGGCACGTCCCAGCATGGGGGACGAGCTCTTTGCAGAGCCCCCAGACTGGTACCAGCCCCTCTCCCAGTGTGCTGGGACCTTTAGGATGTGTCTTACGCTGGTACCTTTAGGATGTGCATCATGTTGGGACCTTTAGGATGTGCATTTTTGTACCTTTAGGATGTGCATCATGTTGGGACCTTTAGGATGTGCATTATTTTCGTACTTTTAGGATATGAGTTACCCTGGCACTCGGAAAGCAACCCCACAACGGGCTCATTTAGTGTCCAAAGAGTCAGAAATTTCTTCTTTTTTTTTTTTTTTTTTTAGAATTTTGTGCTCCGGCTGCCCCTGATTTGGTGCTGCAGTGACCCTTGGCCACTGAGTTTTTAATAAGGGGTTGTGCTCACTTTTTCAGGATTAATTCCCACTCCTTAATATGAGGACAGGTGACACAGGGGCTCTGCTGGAACCTTCCAAACTTCACTGCTGGTCCAGCTGCTGCTGAAATGCCCTTTTTTTGGATTTTTTTGGATCAGAGAAAGGGTGAGGAGAAGCTCTTCCCTGAACAGCAGCTTGGCACAGGCTGCCCCAGCAGGAGCGGCAGCTTTAGCGCTGGTGGTCAAGCCCTGGTGGAGAATTTGGAGCTCTGTATCCGGAGGTAGAGGAGCCTTTCAGGTGAAGAAGGGAACAAAGGAGCAAGGGCTTGTTTTTTCCCTCGCCAGGAAAACACGGGAGGGCAGCAACCTGTACCCAACCCCAGGCTGAGCTTTGTGAGCCGGGTTCAAGCTGCTGCCTGGGCAACACGGCGGACCGGGGAGCTGGAAAATCCTGCCCCAGCCCTCAGCACAAAGCCAAACCCGCCTGGCTGGAGGGCAGAGGGGAGGAAGGAGCAGGAATTGCTTCCACGGCCCTGCTGGTGTGCAGTGATTTGCTGACTTTTCCGACAGCACTGCCGTCCCTCCTGGCCAGGGCGATGCAGCCTTTGGAATGACAGTGCTGGGAAGGGCCCAACACCCCCTGCCTCCTTCCCAAACCTTCCCAAACCTTC
>WBMY01018174.1:16162-36182 GCA_013397315.1 Donacobius atricapilla | reverse complement strand
CCCTTTTCCCTTTTCCCTTTCCCCTTTCCCCTTTTCCCTTTTCCCTTCCCACACAACTTCAATACGGAGTGAATTCAGCGCTCCAGACTGACAGGAAGGGTTTTTGTTTATAAAACACCCTTAACAACAAACGCTGCAGAAAAGCGCAGCCCACGCTCCTGACTTTTGTACAGCTTAGGCTGGGCAAGAAAAGCTCCAAAACAACAGCTCTGACCTTTTTCCCCCATAAATGTCCCAACACGAGCTCGCTCTCGGGCTGTGGGGTTTTTTGGCCCTCTTGCCATGCAGAAGAGCTTCTTAAACTGATTTTTTGGGTGCATCTAGAATAGATTTTCAGCTGCCCCTTCCCCAGCACCCTTCATTCCCCTGTCCCTCCCTGCCTAGCGGGTCCTGGTCACCCCAAATCCTTTGGGATGCAGCTCCCGGGGGTCCCAGCCTGCGGTGGGATGGGGACAGCTCGGGACTTTTCCGATTTCCAGGGGGACTCCGAGCTGTGCCTTCTGTCCCCCCGCACCAACTCCTCCTTGGCTTTTGGCAGCGGGAGAAAGCGAGGTTTGGATGAAATGCTGGGAGCCGGGCATGGAATTGTTTGAAAGCTTAAGAGTGCCATCGTGTGGATCTGGGATTGGTGTTCCCGCTCCGTGGAGCGAGGCTGGAGCTCTGAGCCCTCCTCTTTCCCCCCAAAAAATACAGTTATTTTAATTCCCTAATAAATCTGTTGTTTGTGGTCCCGCTGTCTCACCCACTCTGTATTTGTAACTCCTTGCCCTTCTTCTCTTTTCGTTAATTTTTTTTCTTTTTATCATCGTTATTTTTTATTATCATTGCACTTCATTACTGGTTTAACCTTTTCCCTTTTTTTTGTTTGTAGAACACACTTTGTCCTGGCACAAATCACATGAAACTAAATAAACCATGGGACAAGAAAGCAAGAAGAAAATAAATGTCTTCATTCTGAAGCCATTTCCTTTGTGCTTTTGGACTCTGGGGCTCTTTACATTTCAGAGTTTCATGTTTTACTGGCTATTAATCGCCAAATTTAAAAATAAAAAAATAAACTGCTCTTTCTGCCTGTGGTTTAGGAACATACAAAATATTATATTTCTAATATTAAAAATCTATAAGGATTTAAATTCCATACGTCTCTCAGTTAAACCAACAAAAAAAAGGAAATGACTGAGATTTCCCAATGTGAGTTACATTTTCACAAAAAAAAAACATAGGTAAGGAATTTTGTATATTCGGATTTGAATGGGCAAGCAAAGCCATTTTCCTTTTCACAAATGCAATGGATGCTAATTAATAAAATAGTATTAATAAAGTATTTAAGGGCATGGGACTGATCCTGCTCTAAACTTGATGGCCTCATTTCCTCCCAGTGTAACAGGTCTGGGCTAAAACCTCTTTTTGTCAGAAAGTTTTTAATGCAGGTTATTGAAGTCAGGAATGACTCCCACTGCTGGTTTTGAGCCCCCCCCCAAAACACCTTCCCCCTAAATATCCATTTTTAAACAATTCAGCCCCCAAATCTGACCTTGACACTGTCATTTGCTAATAAACAGCATCTGGACCCCAAGGATTTGCTCCTTTTTTAAAGAACTTTTGCATTCAAACACTACAGGGGATTATCAAAAACACCCAAAGCCATGCTCAGAAAACAAAACAAAACAAAACAAAACCAAAAAAAAAGAAAGAAAGAAAGAAAGAAAAAAAACCCAGATTTTTACCCAAATTGTTGGTGGGGTTTTGTGTTCCAGGTGTAAAACAGCAGCTCCAAGGCTCCAGCACCGGGGTAGGTGAGGCTCGTGTGGATCTGGGGGTTACAACAGCAGCAAGTGAGAACATCAGGGCAGAAAATTGCATCTACATGGGTTTAAATCCACAGCCTCAGTCTTTTGGGACGTATTTTTACTTTACATATTTGTTAATGCGAAATGTTCTCGTCACCAAACAGGGTTTAATGTTCAAGGGGAAACTGATTCTGCTTTCTCCTCCTTACTCTTCCCAAACCAAAACTAAAGCTGCTTTTGCATCACCCAGGTTTCCCTCCGTCCCCCATCCTCCAACATTCCAGCTGAGAAAGTAAAAGCACAAATGACACCGGCAAGTTGGGATTTTTCTTTGTTAATAAACGTGCCAGAAAATTCCTGCTTTTCTCCCCAGATCTCATCGTGGATTTGGGAGAAAGAATACAAAGCTTTTAAGGCAGGGCACATTTATTTCCAGTGTTAAATCTCAGCCCCTGAAAGTGGCTCTTATAAACTTCATTTTAAAAGCGGGCTAGAGGCGGGCTCTTGCAGCCCTCTGGTTGAATAATTCATATTGTTTGCCATCATTTAGGGAAGCTGCCGAATGCCAGGGAATAAATATTTGGAAAAGTAGGGAAATGTGTCCTTCAACAACAGGGGAGGTGCCAGCAGCAGGGAACAACATCTCTGTGTCAAACCTGCACCCCCTGCTGGGTTTGAAGGACCAGTTTAAAATACCAGCTTGAAGGAGAAATTGAAAATACCAATTTAAAAGACCTGTTTAAAGCTCATCTACCCAGCTCTGCCAAGTAAAAGTCCAGTAGAAAATCCTCTCTGGACAATCCCAAATAAACCAGGCCTGAATCAAGCGAAAATCTCAAGTGAGGGAAAATCCTTCCCCAGGAGAAGCAACCTGCCTAAAACATCCCCCCACCTGTAAAGCTTTCCCATCCAAAGCGTCTGGGGTCTGGAACAAGCTGGGTGTGGGCTTAAAGGACCAGTTTAAGGGACCAGCTTGAAGGACCAATCTAAAATACCAGTTCAAAGGACCTGTTTAAAGCTCATCCACCCTGCTCTGCCAAATAAAATCCAGTAGCAAATCCTCTCTGGACAATCCCAGGTGAGCCAGGCCTGAACCAAGCAAAAAAAGCCCAAGTGAGGGATAATCCTTCCCCAGAAAAAGCCTAAAATGTGCCCCCCACCAGCAAAGCTTTCCCTTCCAAAGCATTTGGGGTGTGGAGCAAGGCCCCTCTAAAGGAATTACTTCCCCTGCTGCCTTTGCCATCAGTCACAGGATGGTAATAAAATCTGGAGCTGTTTCCTTACACCAGCACTGCGATTTACCTACTCTAATAGACAATGCAAATGCTAAAAGGCACATATACATCTTCATTATATAAGCTGGTGCCTGAGTCATTTGCCTCCAGAGACAGTTTTATTCATTTTTATACAATTTGCCTACTGTACAGTGCAGATGGTTTCTATTAAGTAAAATATCTGTTTGCTTCCAAATTTTTAGTTTTCGTGATTAAATTACTTGAAAATGATGGTACATTGTATTACCCTCCTTCATGGCTTAATGCAGTTGCAATGGCACGAGGCTGAACTGAAAAGCCCAGTTTCATCCACTCAGAAAATGGGGATTTTGGCCACACGCTGGGAAATTCTGAGGTCTGTTTTAGATGTGCTGCAGCGTTTTTCCAAAAGTCAGAACTACAGGAGTTATTTACTAAATGTATAGATCTCAACAGGGAGTTTAAACAAAAATGTTGGACAGCATGGTGAGAGGTGAAAGAAAAAAAAAAAAGCTGATTTGTTTTTTCTTTGGGTTTTTTTTGGTTAGGTTTTGGGTGTTTGGGGGTATTTTTTCTGGGGAGTTTTTTTTTTTTTTTGGAGTGTGGAAAAGCTGCTGCTTCTGCAGGAGCGAGGAGTGGGAGGCAAGGCTGGGAGTGTGACATCCATCGCTGTGCTGCCATCGGGTGGATGGCTGGGAAAGCTGCACATTCCCAGAGAGCAGCAGGAGCAGGGAGTGAGGAGCAGCACCTCCCCGAATCTCCCCTCCAGGCCCAGGGGAGCAGGGACATTTCCTGCAGCAAGGACGGGACTGTGCCCAGCTGAGCTCTTTGCCCACCTAATAATCATGGCCTGGGGTCGCAGCGAGGCAAAGAATCCTAAAATCAAAATGGTTTGGGTTGGAAGGGAACTTTAAAGGATGTCTAGACCACCCCAGCCATGGCAGGGACACCTCCCACGGCCCCAGGCTGCTCCAGCCCCAGTGTCCAGCCTGGCCTTGGGCACTGCCAGGGATCCAGGGGCAGCCACAGCTGCTCTGGGCACCCTGTGCCAGGGCCTGCCCACCCTCCAGGGAACAATTCCTGCCCAAAATCCCATCCAAGTTTATCCTCTTCCAGCTAAAGCCATTCCCTGTGTCCTGTCCCCCATCCCTTGTCCCCAGTCCCTCTCCAGCTCTCCTGGAGCCCCTTCAGGCCCTGGAAGGGCTCTGAGCTCTCCCTGGCACCTTCTCCTCTCCAGGCTGAACAAATACAACTCTCAGCCTTTCCTCACAGGGGGAGCTGCTCCAGCCCTCAGGACCTCCAGGTCCTGCTGAACCTTCACCAAAAGGAGCCAATCCCCCATCCCCAGGGACTGCTGCACCTGGGCAGACCCCAAAGACAACCCCTGGTGTTTCCCCAGGTGTCCCAAGCCCCCCCTGCTCCTCCACAAACACCAAATGAGGCTCAGGTGTCCACAGGAGTCCCAGGACCACCCCACACCTGGGGGTTTCCCCTGATCCCTTGAATGGACAAATCCTGCGGAGTGGACAGGGAGTGAAGCACCAGTATCCCATAAAAAGCAACTCTGGGACAAGAATCTACCGAGTTTCACTGCTTTTGAAATTCCCAGAAGTGGGAAGAGGTGCAGGACCACGATGGGGAGAGGGAGAGCTGTCCCCTGGCAGGGTTCACTCCCTGCACTGACTTCGGGAGTGGCCAAAATCCCCCTGCCATGAAAGGCTGGAGTAAAGAAATAAATTAAGACAAACTAAGGGGAGTCCCTCAGCCAGAGTTTGGTGCCAAGCACCTAAAAATGAGGTGACAAAACATTCAGAGCTCTACTAAACATCATCAGTGCAAACTGGGAAGGAATAAAATTTCCACCTGAGGGACTGGAGAAGAAAAGCAAATCCTAAGGAAGTGGCAAGCCCAAGGAAAGCTGCTCCAGCCCTGGTGGCTCATGCAAACAGTAGCATAAACCCTTTCTGTGCTCTTCCCAACGTAAAACAAAAGCTTGTGGTGTCTGCCAGGACGTACAAATCTTTTGGAGGAACAGAGAAGAGAGAAATAAATGTACATCTGTAACGAGTCTCCACAATCTCAAGTAAAAATCCATTTAATCTGTTGGCATTGGCAAGGCCCGCCCATAAATCAGAGAAAGCAAAATATTGCCTTCATATCCATCGGGGATGTTCAGGGAAATAAGGATCTCATCTCTTGGGCTGCCACAAACATTATCAGTTCCATCAGAAAAGCCAGAATTTGGATGTCAGCAAAAGCAAAACGAGCAGCTGTTCTGTTGAGCTTCTCCACCGCCTTTGGCCTGGAGAGCAACCAGGGCACAGAACCCTCCTGCAGCAGCTTCTGCTGGGGCACAGGGTGGGCAGCAGACCCCAAACCCACCCGGAGCACAGAGCAAGCCCTGACAGCACCTGCAGTGACCACAAAGGAGCAAAACTGGGAGTCAAACTTTCCCTGTGTCTCCAAACTGGGAGGGAAAAGGAGCAGTGGATGAGTCAGGGAGCTGTAGTCACACACACAGAGAGCAGCAAGCAGCCCCAAACACCCGCCAGGAAACAGGTTCTAATCTTTCCACTGCCTCATCCCCAAATTTAGAGATTTGTTGAAGATGGGAAGCAGGACATTACCATGTACAACATGCCAGCTATCACTGCAACATAAAATTCCTGGTTTTCCATCTGCCATCTCTCAACAGGGTAAAGGAATTCCTCCTGCAACATATGAGCAGCCGTCTCTTTTATAGCTTTTTAATGGAAAGCAAATAAAAACTCTCCAACTCCGAATTTATCAAAACCATCTTGAGGAGTCTTTCGGAAGAGTTTTTCAGGCTTTCCGAGCTGCACCAGCTGCATCCAATCATGGCCAATAATTCCTTCCCAGCCATGCAGTGAGCCTGGGAAGGGAGCAGAGCCTGCACCTCCAATCCATGGGGTGGTTTGATAACGCAGGGAAATGTGATTTCCAACTGGAATAACGCTGCAAACAAATTGCAGGTGGCCGATAGAAACAAGAATTAAGTTCCATCAGATAATAACAACAATAAAATAATTCCCAGGCTCTAGCACAGACCTCATTCCCTGACTACACTGGGGTTTTTTTGCAGGTACAGAACCCAACATCTGAATTGGAGAATTCTTCAGAAGGGTGATGTCAGTGCTCCAGCCAAGGCTCAGTGTGAGCCCCATCACCGAGGAGGAAAGTGCTGAGTTTATATAAAATCAGCCCCAAAAAGAAGCGTTGTCCTCAAACTCTGAAGACACCACTCCAAAATTTTCATTTCTGAGCCTCTGTGCTCTTAACACACAACTCTGAGCAGTTTAAGGCACTCCCAGGACTCCCAGAACCGTGACAATTTTGGAGGTCCCTGCTCCCTGGAGTTTGCAGCAGTTTGGGTTTTAAATTCACCAGGAAGTTCTGAATCTATTAAAGAAATGGATCCTGCAGAATAAATGGAAAATACTGAGGTGTCACCACAAAAACTCTAATATAAATTAAGTGTTGAGACAGCAACACAAAGCACAAATACAAAGTCTTGATGTACAGAGCTCTCAGAGAAATATCCAATAATTCCTTGGGGCAAGTGAAAGGGAATGAAAGCAACGGAGACGTTTTGCACTGATTTTCAGATAACAAGGAAAATGATGATGAAGGAAGGAATCAGGATTATAAAGAGGTGTGGAGGGGGGAAGGTGATCACCCAAAGAGTCTCAGCTCCTCCACCAGAGTCCCTGGACAAGGAAAAACACAGAGATGAGGCCCAGGGGTAAAAGCATGGACAGGTTTTCTGGAAAAGAAATGTCATGTCTGCCCTGGAATCAATTTATCTATTGAATCAAAGAGGTATATAAATATACAGAATAAAATATAAGTATACAGAATAAAAGCTGATGGCAAAGGGAACAATGCTGTCAAACCATCCAACCATGGGAAAGGAACTCCTGTCGTTCTCCTTCCGTAAAATCATGAAAGAATCAGAGAATGGATTGGATTGGAAGGGACCTTCAAGGTTTTGTTGTTCCAACCCCTCAAGAGGACAGAAAGCCAACACTGGGATGAAACAAGTCCTCACCCTGAGAATGTGGGGACTTCTGAGCATCTCTGAGTCCAGAGAGCAGAACAGAATCCAACGGAGCTTTGAATGAATCCAAAGCAGCAAAGTTCTCCCCTGCTCAGTTCAAAGGGCAGAGAACACAGAAATTGGTGAAGTGTTGGTGATAGAAACCACAGCCACACCAATAAAATCCTTCCCCAACAGAAACACTGTACAAAAAGTTGCCTTCGTGCCTGCTGTCATTCCATTCGGAGTGGTTTTAAGGCACGAGAGTTTGCACTTGGATGGAACAGGAAAGGGAAGGAGTGTTGGGGATTTGATGCTGCTCATTTTCAGTGTAAAAGTCCATCTGCCAGTGAAGAATGGACACTGGCTGGAAAAAACTCCAATATCTCACTGCACAGGCTTCCTGTGGCGCTACATCGTGGTCACCATTGGTAATAGTGCACAGATTGGAATGTAAATGCAATATTTCAGAGGTGGAGGAGAAAAACTGAAGAACAGAGGGGAAAAGGGGAAAAGTTTAAGAAAATTTTAGTAGCACACACATTACCACAGCAATATCCAACAACCTGCACCACTGCCAATGGCCAGGGAGGGAATTCATTCCCAGTTCAGAAAAATCCCTCAACTGGGGTCTCAGCAGGACCATGCCTGTGCCTTTGGGATCAGGAACCTCAAGGGAAATTAAGTTGTGATCTTCAAGTATTGGAGTTTGAGACAAGACAGGAGCAAGTCCCACGGTCTGTAGATCAGTTGAAACCTTATCAAACCTTATCAGTGCTGTGTTTGAAGACAGAACCTTAAACACTGAGGTGGTCAGGAGGATTTGAGGTGCCTCAGAGATGGAGATGCAGTTTGTGTTGGAACTAAAATATAAAGAGCTGCCCGAAAATATTCCCAGACCAAGGTTAGAGGAGTTCTGCTGTCCCATCACAAAGGTAAATACACAGCTTTGTCCCACTGAATTAATCCAGATTGAGAAATAATTTTATAATTATCCAGATTTTATCCTATAATCAAACCCATGATTTTTAGCTACAGGCTGTTCTGTCTTCTGCATCTTGGACTGACAATTCCAACATTTGGGAGCGTCCCCGTCTGCTGAATATCCCAGGTTCCTGCAGAACAAGTGGATCCACGCTGGCTGCAGGCCAGCTGAGAAGGAGGAAGATTTATGCAAACTCTCAGGAAAACATTTCCAACAGCTGGAATAGAAAGGAAATCCAGGCAGCATCTGAATCACAGAGTTATTGCTCTGCCACTCCACACAGAATCACCAGGGTCCCTCCAGCAACCACATTATTTAATAGACCATTTAATAGACTATCAAAAATCCAGTTGTCTTCATTACAGCAAACAGGAAACTGTGGGATATTGGAGTGATTTTGTGAGTGGAACAACTGCTGAGAACCAAAGGTGAAGCAACACAGAGAAGTTTCAGAAGTGAGGATGCTCCACACAGGCTGAAAATTGGGAAATTTCAGGCCCTGACCAGCTTTATTCTTCCTCCGGGTGAGCATGAATAAATAAATGAATAAATATAGATGGGAGGGGGGGAGACGTGCTGCCATGGGTCACATTTTAAAGTGCTTGCATAGATGTTGAACATTTTTTAGGATGAGTCGAGGCCCTGTTCCTTCAGGACAGGCCCAACATCTGCAAGCAATGAAGGAGCAGCCCAGGCCCAGCACGGCCCACTGTTGCTACAGCACCCGGTGATTTCATATTTGTGGGGTCACGATTCAATCCCAAACTGAGCGTGGATGAGCCTGGTGGTGTCTGGTGCGAGGAGACGCCAGGCACGGGCAGAAAGCAGGAAAAGCAGCTCTGGGGCCGTGCAGGAATGCTCAGCTCCGTTCCTAAATCACCTTGCCCCGACCCTGCTGGGGAACCGCCGGGTTCAGGTGTAGCAGTGCACTTCCACTCCCAAACAAACGTTTCCAAAGAAGGAAAAGGGGGTTCGGTTTTACCCCTGGCTTTTATGGAGAAGCACCAGAACTTTCTGTGCTCTGCTCGCTGTGGTTGGCCCAGTGCCAGCACAGGGACACCAGCTGGGCATTGGAAATGTTTCCCAAAACCTGTGGCTGTCTCCGNCTTTTCTGGAGAAGTACCAGAACTTTCTGTGCTTTGCTCGCCGTGGTGGGCCCAGTGCCAGCGTGGGGACACCGGCTGGGCTTTGGAAATGTTTCCCAAAACCTGTGGCTGTCTCCGTGGGCAGCAAGCCAAATTATCCCTCCTTGATCATTGTAGATTTAAGAAGGAGCGCAGAGGTGCTCAGCGCTTTTGGGGTGTCTCAGCCAGGTGTCAGGTGCTTCTCTGGCACCTGGGCACAGCTTCTCCTTTTCTTTCTGCATTGTTTCTTTCCTCGTTTATTAAAACCTTTGCTTTACAAAACACACCTGAAGAGCCCTGTGGCAATTATTCTAAGCCGTTCTGAGAAGTGCTGGACACCCTCAGAGTGTATTGAGCCCTCACAGAGCTAAAAATATCTGGCTGGATGAGAATTTCAATATTCAGGGGTTGCGGATGACCATGGAAATTCCTGGGAGAAGAGCTGAACCTAAATGCCTCAAAAAGGCAGCTGAGGTAGCCGGGAAATTTTTCCCTGATATAAAAACTTGAATGCTAAAAAAAAAAAGAAAAAGGATTTTTTCAAGGACTAAACTTGCNAGGAAAGGAAAGGAAAGGAAAGGAAAGGAAAGGAAAGGAAAGGAAAGGAAAGGAAAGGAAAGGAAAGGAAAGGAAAGGAAAGGAAAGGAAAGGAAAGGAAAGGAAAGGAAAGGAAAGGAAAGGAAAGGAAAGGAAAGGAAAGGAAAGGAAAGGAAAGGAAAGGAAAGGAAAGGAAAGGAAAGGAAAGGAAAGGAAAGGAAAGGAAAGGAAAGGAAAGGAAAGGAAAGGAAAGGAAAGGAAAGGAAAGGAAAGGAAAGGAAAATCATGTGGGGCTGTGGCTCTGTCCATGTGCAAATGATTTTAAAGACAACCTTCAGTTATAAGTCTAAAGCACAGCACATCTCGTGCCTGCTCTTAGGATTCTCCACATCCAGTAGCTCTCACGTGTAGAATTAGGTAAGAAACAACTCCGCTTTCCCAGTGTGGCTTGAAACAAACAGGAATCCACCATTATTCACATTAAATATATTAATATAACCTGAACAAAAAACGGGATCACTAGGAAAAATACATCCTGAGGTGGCAGTTTTCCCAGAGCCGCCATTACCAGGGATCAGGATGTCTGCAAAGTGTGTGCGCTCCAGTGGTCCTAAATTCCAGCCAAAGGAGCTCCTGGCAAATGAGTTCTCCAGAGGCCAAAGCTGAGAACAGCAGAAGAGCAGATCTTCACTTTCAGCAAACATCAATTTCTTTTTCATGGTGATGCCATTAAACAATCCTGTCAGGGCAACATTTCCCTGGGAGCGCTCCAGGACCAAAGTACTCCTTCCTGAGGGATTTTCCTCCTGCCAGATGATCAATATTTGAGCAATGTCTCACCCTTTAAGTGCAGGCCTTGCCACAGCAGGAACAGGGGGATGGATTCATCCCTGGCAGATCCCAAGGCATTTCCAAGGTGGTTGTCACCTGCTGGATCACCACGATGGGGACACAGGGTTTGGTTTTCCCTTTGTCACTGGGATTTATGCAGGGTAGGGTGCCAGAACTGGGGAGATAATGGGATTTTTTCTTTGGATTATGGAAAATTTCAGCCCCATCAACTTCCCTGGAAGGACTGGGATTGGTGGTTTCCCTCCTCGGCACTGCCGGCGTTGCACGTAGGATGAGGTGGGTGCCTGGAAGACATTTCTCATTAAGGACACATCAGTTACATCCTCTTGCTGCCCAAAGAACAGGAAAGCTTCTCCTAACGTGGTTTGCTGCCAGGAATTTGACTTTGTTGAAGACATGTGCCTTTAAACCACGCCGCCAGAGGAAAGCTGCTTCAACAAGTACATCTTTTATAATGAGTTCAAGGAGATTCACAGCCAGGAAGGAAATGGTATTTAGGAATAAATTTGTGTTTGGATTGTATTACTAATTCATTACATTCTTAATCTGAAAAATCCTGAAGCAGCACAACTGCTTGAGAATTATCATTAATAATTACATTGATACCGAATTCTTTTATGCAAATAGTACAGTAGACTTAGAGATAGGACTCTGTAAACCTCCTGAGTGTTTGCAGGAAGTTTAATTCATTCCCTATCTCCTTTAGTTTGCAAATGAGGTGTGAAACCATTGTCTGCTCCTGGAAGGTGGCAGCATTCAAGTGCCACACTCAGGACCTTGATGGGTCTGGTTGTCCCCAATGTCACCGAGTGAGGTCACCCAGGTATCATTAATTATTACAATTTATTGAGCCCTGGCCGTGCAGGGATGGTCTGGGTGGCTTTGGAACATGCCCAGGTCTGAACTCACCTTTGGATCCAGAGAAGGCAACGTCCAGGGCTGCTCTGGGAGCAGGGATGGGCTGTGGTGAGCAGGACCCTCCTGGTAAAACAGGGAAAAATTCTGGCCCATCATTAGGTCTTTTCCTTCCCCAAGGAGGGAAGAGCTCCCAGGCAGGTAAACATGATTAACAAGATGCCATAACCTCCTAGACACCTGTTCTTTTTTTTTTTTAAAAAAAGGAAATACATGCTGCTGCTGCTAAACATTTTGGGGAAAGCAACAAAACTATTCCGCTAAAGAGATTTCATTTGAATATGTTGTGCCTGAGCCTCATCCTGGAGTTTTTCTCAGGTTTCCTATCAGTTTCTGCTAATGAGTTTAGCTCCCTGGGTAGAATGTGTCTGGTAAATTTTTCAAGAACTGATCATTAGCAATGTTTTGTATATTTTATTTTCTTGTTTTCACCGTATATAGAGTTGTCATTTTTAATTCATTGCCCACTGGAATTTTACGAAGGAAAACTCACATTCGCTTAAAAATGAGATGAGGAGGTTGGCACGGATTTTAATAGATGCATGTTGTGCTGCAGGTGAAATTTTCCAATTCTAATACAAGTGGGTGCAAAACAAGGAAACGCGGCCCATACTGAGAAAGCAAAGTGGTTCCAGAGGTAAGAAACTCATTCTTCCCATGGCAGGGGGAATGGAGCACTGATAATTTAAGGAAAAAATTCCTAGTTCTTCCAAATACACAACGTGGTTGTTGCAGTTTCCAAAGTGCATCCCCTCTTCTGGCCTCTGGCTTCAGATTAGAGACTTTGAGCTCAGCAAATTGGGGATTTTCTTGGCAGAAAACCCTGAAAACTCCAGTTTAATCCTGATTTATGGGGAAGGGGGTAACATAATCTTCTTACTTTACAGCACTTAAAAGGGCAGAGGAGAATCAAGTGGTTTAGCCTAATTTAGCTGGGTTTTTTTTTCTATTAGATTTGTAAAACAAGATGAAATAAAATGACCATGTCCACAGACAGAGCTTCCTATGGTAAGGGGAGAAACTCTACTGACAAAGAATTCTAATTGTAAAACAGGGTTACAATGCAATAAAATGCTGTTTTGACTCATTTTATTTTGGGGTATTCCATGACATCACAACCCTGACAGTTTTCTATGTTACATCACAGAGATGCATCTCTGAAATGAGCTCACCTGGGGTGCTAAAGGTGCTCCCCCCATCCAGCTCAATCTTTTTAGAAAATTAACCCCATTTAACCCTAAAATTAACCCCTCTCCAGCCATTTTTTCCATGATTAAGGAGGAGGAACTCCTCCCCCTGCAGATCTGACCCATCAAGTCAGGGTTGAAACCAGACACAGTTCTCCAAAGCCTGTTGTTGTCTGTAACAGGAGACTTTCCCCTCTCCTCCACTTTCTCCACTCATTTTATCTTCCAAGAAATGCTGAGGCTCAGAGAAGCGTGAAGGATCCCAATCCCGCTCCTTTCCGTGCTGTGGGAGACCAAGGAGGATCCCGCTGATGCATCCCATGCCTAGAGAACAGAATCTGGAGGGACTTGGTCGTTTCTTGAACTAAACCATGAGCACAAAAGGCTGGGGCTTCTCCCAGTGCAAACAGCTCCCTTCATGGAAAATTCACACTCATGGAATTATGGAAAGGTTCGGGTTGGAAAGGACTTCAAAGATAATCCCATCCCACCCCAGCCATGGCAGGGACACCTCCCACTGTCCCAGGCTGCTCCAGCCCCAGTGTCCAACCTGGCCTTGGGCACTGCCAGGGATCCAGGGGCAGCCACAGCTGCTCTGGGCACCCTGTGCCAGGGCCTGCCCACCCTCCCAGGGAACAATTCCTTCCTAATATCCAATCCAAATTTACCTTCTTCCAGTTTAAAGCCATTCCCTGTGTCCTGTCCCTGCATCCCTTGTCCCCAGTCCCTCTCGAGCTCTCCTGGAGCTCCTTTAGGCCCTGGAAGGGCTCTGAGCTCTCCCTGGAGCCTTCTCGCTGCAGGCTGAACAGCCCCAGCTCTCCAGCCTGTTAAATTCCTACCTGACCTCAGAAACACTGACAGGAATTTAGTTACTGTGCCCACCACTGAATTAGAAATTTATTTTAAACCCCATTTTTCTCTCTCCACGCAGCAAAGGAGAGCCCAGCCTGGACTGGGGACATTGGCACCCAAACTATTCCCATTATCCAGTGAAAATCTGCTCTTGTCCCGTCCCAACATCATCTCAGCCAAAGGATCCAGATTTCACATCTCTCAATGCGTCACGAATGAAAGGAAAAGCATTCAGGACCTCATGCAGGGCATTTCCTGAACTTCCCACTTGAAACCACGAATGCATGTGATAGGATGCATTTAAAATATTGCAGCAAAACATCCTGACAACTCCAGTGTCTCTCAAGGAACATAACCATATGGACATTTTGCACGAAATTGTGCATTTTAAATGACAACGTATTTATCTGCTTTTGATCCCCCTTTACTTGTGCCTGTTGAAGATGGGTATGTAGGATCGGTTATGGGGCAACTAAGCCCAGATATCAGGAAGACAAGGAAATATTTGACGACCCCGTGGTGATTTTTAGTCAGAAAACCTGCACCAAAAAGAAAGGAATACATAACAACGTGATTCCACAGGAGAAAAATGTCTGACTCCAGCCTTACCCGCAGCATTACAAATGGATTTTGTCAGCCCGCAGCCTTACAAGGCTCGTTGATAGTAAATTAAATTTGGTCAGTTTATAAAGGTATTGCTTTCATGTTTCTCTCCCAAGATCTTCCATCCCTCGGAGGTTTGGAATCACCTTGCTTCTCCTCGCTTGTCTTCTATTCTTCATTACACAACAGATGACCTATCAGATATTCTTCTTCTACTCCAACAGCTTTCCCGATGCCAACCTTCAATGAGAATAAAGCCTGCAACCCTTTTTATCTTCATTCCACTGCTGCTTCCATCGGGGTTTTTTTGGTTTTTTTTTTTTCCTTTTCCTAAAGATCGTTTGCCGACGTTGCTTCCTCGGCTTTTACCCAGTGGAACAAGCAGTGTCTTCTGAACTGACAATTCTGACTTTTTGCTGCTTGTGATTTTTCTAAAGCATGACAAGTGCTGGCATGAAGACACAGCAAACCTTTTCAGATAAGGAGCTCGGAAAAAAAAAGTGAGGCCTTTCAAAGAACAGTGGTAGTTACTGCACAAGGAAACAAGTCTCCCATGGATTAATTTAATTCAGCAGCACCTTTTCCGTGGCAGCAACAATTAGAACCTGAACTTTTTAACACATTATATTAATTTTTTTAAAGTGTATTCTAGCAAAAACACAACTTTTTTTTTTTTCTTGTGACAATGTAATTAATATTTGATATGTTTTAGCCTGGATGAGAAATAGAAATAGACAGGAAATGGATCCCTGAAACTCCATTAGAGGGAAAGGCAGGTCTGGGGTGAGACTTAAACAAAAAAATCCACTCTGTATATCTCATTTTCTACTTTGCACATTCTTCAGAAGATCATCCCAAACTGAGAATTAATAGAATATTGCTGATTTCTGAATGAAAAAAAAAGTGTTCTTGAGTTTTAATTTCTCCCAGAGCAGCTGTGGCTGCCCCTGGATCCCTGGCAGTGCCCAAGGCCAGGCTGGACACTGGGGCTGGAGCAGCCTGGGACAGGGGAGGGGTCCCTGCCATGGAACTGGGTGGGATTTAAGTTCCCTTCCAGCCCATCCGTGATTCCATGACTTTGGGAGCTTGCAGGATCCTAAGGCAGGACTTGTGTGAGGGTGAGACAAGGCAGGCTGACACTGACAAACGAACAAAATAAATATGAAAACAGAAATAGAATAAAAATAATAACATTAAAAAGAAAAATGAAATAAATGAGCAGGTCTCAGCCCTCAGATCAGAGGGAACGCTCTGTGCCCACGGTGAGCTGGGCTGGAGCTCGGCTGTGGCTGCAGGATAACCTGGAGCATCCCTGTGGATGCTGAGGGAGGGGGGGACCCCGCCAGCACAAACCTGACTGGGGTTTGCAGCCCAGAAAATGGAAAAGGATGATGGATGGTGACGGTAGAGATGGAGTTTGTTTTCCTCAAGCCTTGATACACTCAATGGAAGTCCCAGGCAAAGGGCTGCGCCTCTTTCCAGGGCAAAAGGTGTTGCCCAAGGCTTTCCGTCTGCTCTTCAGAGCAGCTTCCACCCATGCCCCACCTGGTGAAAAGCCATTAAAACATCCGGGAGCGAGGACAGCGAGTGCTGTAAATGCGGCAGGGTGAGTCGATAGCTCCTCACGCACGGAAACAAAACCACTTTATCCCTGTTCCATAATGGATCAGGAGAGCAGCTATCGGGTTATATTATCTTAGCGCACTGTGAATGGAGGCTAATAGCCTGCTCCAGCGCTGAATTAAAAGGAGGATTGGATCAATAGATGGGAGAAGATGAATCAAGTGTCCATTTCCTCGAGCTGATAGCAAGAATAATGTGATAATGCATGAGGAGCTCTCCTCTAACATTTCTGGGGTGTAACTGGAGAGGTCTCACTCAGTGCCAGCCAGAGATGAGGCTCTTCTGATCCAGGAAGTCAAAAACAAGACAATGGAAAAAAACAAGAGTTGAGAATTCAGCACGCTCACCAATAACTTCTGCTCAGCACCAAATCTGCCGACTCGTTTGCTTTTCTCTCCTTCTAGACTGGGAGCAGTGCAAAACAGATGCTCTGCAATGATTCATTCTCATATCTGCTCCTGTCCAGTGGCTCTGGCAGCACCTCCAGCACCAGCAATGGTCCTGTAACAGCTCCAGATTGCCTTGAGGAGTTGTTTTGCCAAGCTGAAAGGCAGCAATCAGAAATCCATCACCGCCCTCTGCCTCTCCCAGGGCTGGCCAAGACAGTTTAAAGGTGAGAGAGCAGAAAATACGGCTCAGCCGCACCTTAGCCCTTCCTAAGGAGCCTCTCCCCTTTAATCCGGGGGAGAACCAGGCAGTGGTTGTGGAACTGGAGCGTTGTGCCTGCAGCGCTGTCTCCAGCAGCCCCGATTAATCACACAGGGGTTTTAGCGAGCCAGATCCTCTCTGAGATAACATTGCAGGGAGGTGAGGTGGCCATCGATGGTATTAATATATCGCTTGAGAGAAAGAGCCTGGGCTCTGCTTCCAGCTCTGCCACCAGCCCTCGATGTGACCTTGAGCTTCTCCCTCTCTCCATCCCATTTTCCACCTGCCCTGCTGCAACAACAACCCCTCACCCCTCACCTTTTTCCTGTCACAGATTGGCTTTGGACACTCAAGTGTTTGTCCCGAATCCATTTCTGGTGTAACACAGATATCCCATCTCTGCTCTGAAAGAGGGTTTGCCTTAAGGGTGGAAATAAGAAAATAAATAAACAAAGTTCCATAGGAGAATGGCTCAGAAGCTGCTGAGTACTCCAAATACCCTCCCCCTGCGCTGATATTTTTGGTATCCATGAGAGCCGTGCAATAGCTGAGGTTGGAAGGGGTGGCTGAGGTTGAATAATCCACCCAAAGCAGCAGCTGGAAGCTTCTGTTCCCACCTTATGAAAGTGCACAATTTGCCCGTGGGTTAATCTGAAACAGGGCCCAGAATGGCTCGGGTCAGGACGATCCTGCGATTCAGCCCTGAGAAAAGCTCCTTTCTCGGGGGAATCGAGGGCAGCTCTCCAGTTCTGTCCATCTTCATCTGAATTTCAGCCCGGTTCCAGCAGCCTTTACTCATCCTTCGACAAAACCCCAGGATTCACGAGCTGTTCTGGAAATTTCTGCATCTGTCTCTCTTCCCCTTTAGTTTTATTTTCCTCTTTCATCCTCTTCCCCTTCTTCTCCAGAATATTCCATAAAAGACCTTCTCCTTCTCCTGACAATGAGAGTGGAGCAGCTTATTCACACAGATATTTAATGTCTATTTTTACACAAATGGCTCTCAGATCAACCTCCCTGCTCCCAGTTTGTCTCTTTTCATTCAGCCTTGCCTTTCTCTCTCTCTGTTGACACCTCTTCCTGCAAATTCTAATTTAAAGTGACCAAAATTGAAGTCTTGCTCCTTCCTCTTAAGCATCCTTCCTTCCCAAATTCACTGTCAGCCCTGTCAATACTTTCATTTTCCTGTCATCCAGGACTATAAATGAGGTGGTCACAGGTGATGACAACCCATCTTCAATATTTTCGCCAATTAACGGTGCCTTGGCTGTCAGAGATATGAAGATAACGAGTATCTGTGCTATTATTTGTAAATGTAGCCATGAAACTTTGATTTTTATCAGCAAAAAATGTTATGTCAATAGAAACTTCTGCTGGATGTGCTAATTCTGAAATCTGGAAATAAGTCCTGCCACACTCCACACACGCACAGCTCCCAAGTTCCTAGTTATTAATTCAGGGCAAAGAGCAGAAAACCTTGTGAAAATTCCAATTTAAGTATATTTAGATCAAACCACGGATCTGCAAGATTTTCTGTAAATTTTCTGGGGAAAAAATACCAGAGAAGTATTGGGGAAAATATTACAAGTATTATATATGTTACTATATATATATATGTTACCATATATATATATATGTATAGTATATGTTATAGTATATGTATTACAAGTATTAGTATAGTTATAGTATATATATTACAAGTATTATATATATATAATTATTATTTTNTTTGTTATTATTTTACTCTATTTTAGTATTACAAGTGTTATGGTATATATATTATAAGTATATATATATACAAGATATGCTTTTTTAAAGTCCTTAATTAGAAGAGGATGCTAATGGCTGGTTTATGAGGTGAAATATGGAAGTTTATACATAAGGTTTGGACTTTAGGGAAGGCAAGTGCACTCCCAATTCCCAGGTGCATCCCTCTCCTGCTTTCCCAACCCCAGGAAGGTGTGACAGAGAAAATAAACCCCACATTGTGTTATGGGCGAGAATAAAACCGTAAATTTACACACCCCCAGTACCAGGGACCTAATCCAGGTGCTTCCACGATATGAAATTAATGGGAATTCTGTCCCCCGTGGCCTGCCTGGCTTGCGGGGAGCAGCATCAGGAGCTCACTGGGCAGCTCAGCCTCACATCCGTCGCTGGAGCATCTGTTCCTGCTCCTCGGGAGCCCAGCAGGAGCCTTGTTCTTCCCTGCTCCCTGCCCAGGTGCTGTTGTCAGGCACAGGCAGGGAAAAGGAGAGCTCATAAATCAGCCAAGAGCAGGAGAAGGAATAGCAGACAGTGTGAGACCAAAACGCGGCTCTTCCCACATTCCCAGAGATTCCTGGTTGTTAGTGCAGGGCAAAGAGCAGAAATGCCTGGGAAAACTCCCGTTTCAATAGATCTGCTTGCAAATCGCAGCTGCTGTCGGATCTCCAAGGTTTTCCGCTTCCCCTCCTGCTTGCTACAACAGATTTTTAAAGCTGGTAATTCCTGCCTTGGCCTGCCAGGCGCTCTCTCCTTTGCTCCCGCAGCCAGGCTGTCCCGCTGCACCTCTCACATCCCCGCTGGCTGTGGATGCTTTCAGGATGCCCCAAAGGCCTCTCCACTCTGGCAGGGATAAGTGAGCATCTCTTTTTATCTGTACAAGATGCTGGTTTTTCACCTTTCTTTTGAAAGAAAGTCCTGGAATGAAGGAAGGCATTGTCTGGGAAAAAGAATCCACCGCTGGCTGCCAGGTCTTGAGGCGCATCAGCTAAGGTTGGACTTTGGTTTAAAGACTATTCGAAGCTCATGATAACCATGAGATCACTACTGGCAGCTTTGCAGAGGTTATTCCAGTCCTGCAAAGATATTTAACATAGATTAAAAGCCTGAGCTGGCCGATTTCATTGAATGCAAATGCTTCAAAAAGTCCGTGTGATGCTGGATGCTGGCAGGAAAAGGAAGGAGCTCTTCCTAGGAATCACAACTGGAAATCAGGAGTAGAGCTGAGCAATCCTGTGCAGTCAGACTGACTGGGGATTCCAGCCATGCTGGTAGCACAAAGGAAGGGAAAGTTCGTCACATTCTCTCCAAATAAAGAGAGCACACCCTGGCACTGTCACGGGACAGTTTGGTGGCAGAGACTTGAGTCTCTCCCTGGGATCTCCTGGGCTCCCCATTGCAGAGTTCCAGGTGTTCCCTGCTCAAACATGTCCTTGGGTGCCACATCCAGAGGTGGTTTGAACACTTCCAGGGATGGTGAGTCCTTGATTTATGTGAGAACGCTCAGGCAGTGGCTTCTCCTTTAACAGCAACAACGATTATTATTATTACTACTATTATTATTACTATTATCATTATAATATCAATATCGCTAATACTATAATAATAATAATAATAGTAATAATAATAATAGAAATTACAAGGAGAGGGAGGAAGAGGAACACAATCCAAGAGAAACAAGTGATGCCCAACACAATTTCTCAGCACACTGTGACCAGTCCCCAGCCCATCTCCCAGCCAGTCCCCCCAGTTTACACACTGGGCATGTTGCTCTGTGGTGTGGGACATCCCTTTTCGCCAGAGGAAGGCCTGTCAGTCATCTTGCCATGA
>WBMY01018173.1:116791-153809 GCA_013397315.1 Donacobius atricapilla | reverse complement strand
TTATTATTTAAAGCAATGAAGCAATTAATCTCTGTGAAGAATACAGAATTTGTTTTGTTCTGTGGCTTTTACCACAGCTCAGGATAACAGGAGTCACTATTTTTACTTTCAAATGTAGATAAGGCTAGAAAATCTATAGGCATTGGTAGGCAGTCAGTATGGTCAGAAAAAATGTCCTTTATGTCAGTAGAGGTATTCATAGTATTTCCAATAGGAACCAATCTCTAGTGAATGTTGACATTTTTCCTATATGGTTGGAAGAATGAAGACACTTTCCTTTATTTTGAAATATTTTCTTTAACTCTGTGGAATTTGAATTTTTCTGATTTTATCAGGAAAATTCAACTACCTTTTCTGTTTAAAATAAGCATGTTAAAGTCACTCTTCTTTGATCTTTTTAATAGTTTCTATATCATGCAAGGACACTACCCTTTTAAAAAAGAAGAGTAATTAAAATTTGCATGCACCTGGCAGATGAGAGATTCAGATTCAAATATAAAGTCTGTTTGATCTGAACTGGGTACTGAACCAGAAGTTCCTGCCTTAAATCTATTATAACTAACTGTGTCAAAAATCTTCTGACATGAACTTTCTTTAAACTCTTCCTACGGACACAGAAATTGCACTGAGTAGAAGATTTTGCTGAAGACTTCAACTATCTGTGGAGAATGGAGAAACTTGAATAGGAGAAATCTGGCAAATCAGAATATCCCGTAATTTTTTAAAATGGCCACTCACTTTGCAAAGTGAATTTTTCATTTCTCTCAACCAAAGGGTCAAGCAAAGATGAGATTTGAGCTTTGCTCTCCAAAATATGATTTCCACAATATTTTTTATTCCAATATTTTCCTTGGAAAAATATTGATAAAATCATGGGTTAGAAATCTTGAAATTGAACCTTTATCTGATGTTGCAATGGCAGATAGTAGCATAAGATGGTCAAACTGACTCATATTTTTGTTTCATTTTCTCAGTTTGTAAAACTGAGATATTAATATCAGCCTCCTTTGTAGAGTGTGTTGAAGTCACTGGATTAATACTCCATTTTTTGATCTTTTTGTTAGCATACTGAAGGTCTACCAACTTTAAGTGTCCTGCACTCAAGTTTCTGTCATAATAACTGTGTGCCACACTTCTGTCCAATGGTCAGATATATCCCGCACAAAATATCAAGTCTTTGAAGACGAGAACAACAAAAGAAAAAACAGGAGAATAAACACTTTCTTCTGCCCAACCTATAGTTTAAGCTTTTGCTTAACTTTGCATTCTATTTATTTATTTAGTGTTGTCCAGGAGGGACCCCCCAGGCACAAAAGCAAGAGTAAAGCCCATTCAAGAAACACTGATTACTCATGTTTTGTTCCACTGCTTTGTTTCCCATGTGTCACATACTCATCCACATGGCTGTAAGCATTCTTCCACGATTTCCTTCTCCTTGGAGGCCTTGATGACTGACACAATAAGGAATGCTCTGAACCCTACCAGCTTAGGATGCCTGCATCACACTCAAAGGACTAAAGACACTGCTTTGTCATCCCTGCTTGTCTCCAGCAGCATGTACTTCTACTGACAGCCTAAAGTCCTATATCCTAATGGTGATTGAAAAATATGATAAAAATACATGATCTACACATGTGATTCACTGTCATTAATACATACATTATATAAAACATGTATGTAATATTGCAATTCTTCTTTGTCCAAATCATACTTGGCCAAAGGGAATGAAGTAGCAGAGTTCTACCAGACTATGGTAGTTTGTATGTGATTTTCTTGTCATGGAGCCTAAGTGTGTTTGGTAGTAATAAAACTAACCATTTTGTTTATAATTTCATTGATGCAAGAGAAGAGATGCAATCTTATTTTACTGCAGTAGTATAGGTACAATCCCAGCCTTATTAATTTCAGTTGGAATCCACGTAAGTATAGGTGCTATCATTGGAGAGCAGTTTTTGCATGACCAGAGCCAAAATTGCTTAAATATCTGCAAAAATGATCCTTAGCAAACTGTCCAATTAATGTTTGTTGCTACTCTTCAAATACATTACTTAATGAACAGCATTTGATTAGGTGCATTTGTATATAAAGCAAGTTATTTTAAATAATTTATTCGATGCAGAGAAGATGACTTTCACTAAATAGTGTATCTACTGCAAAAATGTCCATCCAGCCTGTAGGATAACCATTTCTCATGCTTCAGTACTTTATCCATGTACCAAAGTGCGACGAAATGGAAGAGGTCCCATCACAGGTAACCAGCTGGCCATGGGTTCAACTGAGTTCCCTTATCAGGCTTCATTTGTTTTCTGCAGCAATTTGTCTATCTCACAGCTGTAATAAGGCAATGGTTTATATTCAGCAGGTACAGAGTTTAAGAACAAGTTATCAGCAAATTAGTTGACCTTAGTGAGAAGGTCAACAGCTACCTGTTACTTTTCCAGCAGTTTATATTTGCTCTTCTCCTGGCATAGTTCTACCAAGTGTGCTACAGCCTTGTGCTGCTCTTGAGTGGAGCAGAGCAGACGTTCTTCACAGTAGTTAGTATGGGAATATACTTTGGTTTTGTGTTGGGAACAGTGTTAGTAACACAGGCATGTTTTCATTGCTGATGAGCAGCACTTGCAGGATGCCAAGACCTCTTCTGTTTCTCACACCACCCACCATCAAGTGGACTGGAAGTGTACAAGGAGTTGGTAGGGGACAGCTGACCCCATCTGACCGAAGGGATATTCCAGACCAAATGGCATCATGCTCAGTATATAGAGCTGGGGGAAGAAGAATGTGGTGGGGCTGAACACCTGCCTACCCATGGCAAATTAATTAATTTTGTTGTTTTTCTTTTCTTGCACACATGGTTTTGCTTTACCTATCAAAATGTCTGTACCTCAACCCGTGAGTTTTCTTATTTTCACCCCTCTGACTCTCCTTCCCATCCCACCAGCAAGGAAGTGAGTGAATCACTGTGTGGTCCTGAGTTGATGCCTGGGATCAAGCCATGACAAGCTTCAATGGCCACAACTGTATTATGCAATGCCAAAGTGATATTTATCATAAATGATTTATAATGGTTTGCATATCTGGCCTAACATGCCCAGGAAAAGAAAAAAGAATAAAACTGATTTAAAAATTAGTTGTACAGTAAACACCAGCTCTGTATTAGTGCAAATTAATAGATAGAATCAGTTATAATCCTTTTAGTAAAACAAATTAATTTTTTATTGTTATATAAGGTAATATCTCATTTTTATTAGAGTTATTTATCCCACGTTAGAATAGTATAAAGATGCTTATCAGAATCAGGAACACACTTTATGAAGTAAACTAGAGGTACTTCTTCTAGAGCATTTTGTTTGATTTAGCTTCAGACTGCTTCAGCTATTCACAGAAATTGGTGTTCTGCGTGGTACTTTAAAATTTCTTCACTGGCTGGGTATCAATATTTGCCTGAAATCTAGATATTATTGGAAAGAAGAGCAAAATGTCTGTCACAGGACTTCTCAGTGAACTAGAATCTCAGGTTACTTCTATGGTTATTTATTCTTCATGTGAGCACATCAAAAATTCTTTATAGCAGGCTTTGTCTTTGTCTAATGTAAATCAATGTATTTTTATCAGTCTTTCTCAAATATGGACATGTACTGTTCTCTTTCTGGTGATGGAGCAGCCCACCAATGTCTGGATTTAGCTTCAGGTTTTCTGGACAACAGATCTAAACTGAAGTTTCTAGCAAAGTGTTTGGAACATCCCTGACCAGTTTGTACTATGGGCACAGCAGAAATTTCATGCATTTCCTAGAGAAGGCTGTACATTTGCTACATGGCCTCATCATCTTGTTCCTAACTTTACATATTCTAGTCATGTTTTGTATTACCAAGCTTATCAAAATCTATTTATAAGCCATTCACAGTGTTTTTTTTCATGCAGCAACATGATTTCTGTGTCCCGATATCAGAGGGACAAAGAGATTGTTATCAGGGTGACAGCTGCAGTTTTCTTCATGACAAGTCACTGCTCTTGTGCTACTGAGACCTAAAGCAGATGCCCTTCCTCATGTCCTTGGCTCTGGAAAAACATATTCGCAAGGTTTTGTTTGTTAAAATAAGGCTTCATAAAACTGCTGGAGCATCTGTAGCTGAGTTAGGAAATGGTTGCTTCAGAAATCTGTTATTTTAGTCTACGCCGACCAACAGATTTGAAAGATTAGTGTGCTGATGGGAGTTTTGCTGACTTCTATGAACGTGAGTGAAGCTTTTAGCGCCCCCAACTTCCTGTTCCCTAAGCAGAATCAATAAAACATGTCCACACTGCGGCAGGGCCAGAGCACAGCCAGAAACTAGGACTGAAACTGTTCCTGAAGGTAAGTTTGAGTTTAGATACTGGGTTACAAACTGTGGTGGCTGAAGTGCTGACATTAATTCTATCCTCTGAGGATGTTACTGATGCAGAAGCCCCTGAGAGACCACTAGAAAAGGCTTAGGGTATAAACACCACAACTCTGCTCCGAAATGTAGCAATGTTTGTATGTCAGGGTCTTTAGATGTACAGCTGAGCCTTCAGAAATAAAGCAAAATATTTTTGCCTATATCTGGTCCTTTTTCAAAATGAATGCATACAATCTAAGAAATTCTATGATAGAGTCTTCATTTACACCACTCCAAAAACCTGTTATTCCACTATGATCATAATAGGAAACTTATTTAACTATTTGTTGCATTCTACCAAGAATAGGATAATTTCAAGACCCAGGTCTTTAGTTTACTGCATACTTTTGTGAACACAATTATTACTTTTTTGATGTAGCTCAAAATTATTACCTTGGCTAAACATTCAGTGGTTCTTTAGCAGTTATCTTTCGCTTGTTTTGCTAAAACCAATATTTCTTCTGCCATACATGCATTTATTCTACTGTATGTGATGCTTTCAACATTACTGTTGAAATTATTAAAAGCAACAACAACAAAAACCCAACCAAAGAAAACAAAACCCAAACCCCCGAACAAACAAACAAACAAAAAAAATCCCCCCCAAACCCAAAACCATTTCCTGGAGTTCTATGCAATAATTAAGGCTTATTCTGGAGGATGCCCACTTTCTCAATACATTCAGTGTCTTGCAAATCATGGAATAAAAAGCAATTTTTACAAAGTTGTTATACTTTGTTCATAACATCAGATGTAGAAAAGACAATATTGCAGCTCTTAGGATTGAATTTGCCGCAGTGTTCCACTTCCCACTAGAACTGATGTCACAACAAGTAATATCCTGTAGCTTTGGTTTTTTGGCTTGCAATGTTTTGGTTTCTAAAACTCAGTTCTCATAGAACTCTCTGTAAACAAAAGCAGATTTTTTTTGCTAATTATATCTTGTTTTCATTTCTTTTTGGAGGTAGAGACCATTTAATGTTAGCCAATATGATTGAATGGGTGTTACTTTTAACACTAATAGGTTTAATTCTAGCGACCTAATATATAAAGAAGTCAAATTGTTAATAAACTCAGTTTCAGCCTTCTAACGAACTCTAGAGTCATATAGTTTAATTTTGTGTCCAACAGTGACAATATCCCATCAGATTTTTGTCCATGTTGCAAAATCAATGTCTTGTAGACCCTCTGCAAAACAGTTTAAACCATAATATTTTGATTATTTTACAGTGTTCATAGCTTCCTTCCTTCCTTCCTTCCCGCCTTCCTTCCTTCCTTCCTTCCTTCCTTCCCCACTTTGCTTCATTTTCTTCATTTGTTTAACTTCAGTCAGCTTAGAATGTGTAGACAAGGAAACTCCAGCTGCAGGGTTTTTTGCATGTGTCTGTACATAGTTTTGTTCGAGAAATAGTATATCACAGCTCTAATCCCAAATCTACATCTTGGAAGGTAAGTCTGTCCATGAGTGTGTGTCATTATACTCAGCTGAGGCCATTGGTGTCTCAGTTATGGTAAAGCTTGTAATATAACCTGATTACCCTTGAATTGGATGATATTCTGGTAGGAAAATGTTTAAAAGAGGATAGGTAGAGGCATAAATTTAGAATATTTTCATCACAGTGCAATAAGAAGGGAAAAGTAATTCCACACTCCAATTGGTTTAGAGTTTTATTTCTGTAATCCAATCATAATTTCATTTTCTGGCTCAAAATGCAATGGGCCAGACTTCTTTGTGATGCAAGCTGATGTAGCAACTGTAAAGATATTATATTTTGTTCAATTAGAGCATAAGAAATAGCTGAAGAAAAACAAGCAATTAAGGAAAAGAATAAACCAATATTTCAGGGGCACTTACTCATCCAGTCATATTTAATCTCTGCCAGTGTAGATTACAAGGCATTCAACAACACAGTTAACATATTGCATTTATAACCATATACTGAATGTATTTCACAATCTGTTGAGCATATTTAAAAATACTTGGAAGCCATCCAAGATCTTTAAAAAATGGATATATCTCTCATTAACATTTTGAAGATGTCAGCCATTTTTATATTGGGTAATATAAAGTAATCTGCCAGGGGAAATAGTGTACTGCTATGTGTCAGAACAAATATGATTAACATTGTGCCAGATGCATGTCCTCACGAACTCCCAGGAGGGACTGCAGAAGTAGACCCTGTAGTCAATTATTGAAATTGGAAGTGCTCTGTACCTCCGATTTGTGCACACCAACAGCAAATCCACACAGGGCGACCAGAAATGCTGCTTGTGCGCGCTTCCGTTCAGCGCATTAATAAGCAATACATGCTCATCATTATCCATTTTTTCTTCTTCTTTGCTGATAGTCATTTTGTTCAAGAGAAATTAACATGCTCTACTGCTTCTACATAATAAACATATACTCAGCTAAAAGTCATAGAAAGCAGAAAAAAAATTGCTGATGTAGAGGTTTATTCCTTTTTGTTTATTAATGGTCTAGGAGAAAGATAATTAACTTGAAAAGTGGTGTAGAAAAAAGTGTAGTAGTATGTAAATATAAAAGAATGTTTTTTTTACTGGTATGTTTTATTTTTGCCCCTCCATCTTAGGTTAGTGCACATAGATTTTTTAAACTATTTCAAGTGCAGAATAATAGGGGATTAACACATTTACTGTATTTTTGCACTTACCCTTCTCTGTAAATATCAGCTGCATAAATTTTGTCTGATGAGTGATGACACAATGAGAATTGCTGAAATTTGAAGTTGGTTCATAATTTGTGTGGGAGAAAGTGCTTTTGTAGAGTCAGTGGAATTTTTCAGAAAGTCCTTACTTCAGACTTCTTTCTCTGAGGACCTTTTACTTTGAGATACACATGAAAACTGTTCACTGATTCATAGGCATGAGGACAATATGGGCTAATGGTTCACTCAGGGTACTTATAAATATTGCAATTTGAGCAGACAGGAGTCTGTCTGCTCATGACAGTCCCAAGATAGAGGGATACAAGCTATGTGGTGGCATTACAACAGTGTTGAGTCTGAATGAGTAAGTGCTGCTGGAAAGAAAGACTAGTGGTTCAAAAGCCTTGACTTGATGACTGAAGATCTCTGGGTTTAGCCACTTCAGAATAGTCTTAGGAATGACATCACTATTTTTTAGTATGTTGTGCTTCTCTAAAACCATATGAGATAAGGATATTCTTTATGTCTCCATTGCTTGCACCGTATAAAATCTTCCATTGGGAAATTCATAGTGAACAATATTAAAGGAGGAACACACATTTTCTGATGTCTAACATGCTGTCCATCTATTACCTAAACCCTTGAGATGTGATGGGACATGGGTGTAGCACCTCCCACGGTTTCCATATCAAATGCTTGTTTGTCTGCTGTGGGGACGCTGCTCTTGTGATACTTGTGATTAAAATGAACTGCTGCCCTAACACCTGCACTAAAGGGTTGTCTCTCGAGTTGACACATCCCAAATATGTACAGATTTGAATCAGCATGCCACAGGCTGAAGCACTTACAAAAATAACCTGCATTTGTTTGCTGTTTGCTTGGGGTTCTCTTCTATCTTGCAAAAAACTATGCTTTATAAAGAGTAGTTTTGGCAATAGATGGAAGAAGTGCTCAACACAAGTACTGGAAGAACTAATTACATGGCAGAGTTACATGGCAGAGCTCTATACTATGAACTTATTATGATTATAGGAGAAAATCCAATTCCTGCCATTCCTTTTTGCTGCCCACCTCCTCCCCCTCCTGTCCCCATCAATTATCTCTCTTTTATCTCAACGGAGTGCCAAGTTTCAATCGCACCCAGACACTGTGAAGGCAAAGACACTGTGCCATCTGGGTTTGCTGTTTTGCTGAGAAAGGAACATTGATCTGTGTCAGTGCTATACGGATTTTCATTCTAATTACCCAGCCAACTTCATGTACACAAGACAGGTGACAGCAGAGATATCTGCGTAACTTCGCATAGGAGGGAAAACCTCACTTTGGGCTTTTATTGAAGAGCTGGCTGAGACTAACCAGTCTGATCATGTAGGATGAAAGAATAGGACTTCTGAACTACCTCATTCAGAACAGAGTAAATAGAAAGCATTCAACAAACACTGAGTAGAGGTCTTATGCTGGGAGAAGAGTGCCAAAAATATCATAGAAATAATAATGTACTTTTTTAGCAGAATAAAAGTGCAGGTAAATTGGATTCTGACAGGAAAAAGTCAAAGAAAAACAAAAGAAAATTTAGAGTGGAATTTTTTCCCTACTTTTGAAATGTATTTCTGTGAGTATTTAAATACGTTGGAGAGCAATATAAAGAGAAATGTCCTACATGCCTTAGAAATAATTTAACAGAGGGAATCTCTTTTTTAACTTTGCCATCTTCCTTTATCCATTTGTTTCATCTATCACATGAAAGACCATCTGTTAGCAAAAGATTATTTAATTTTCAGGTTCATCCTTCTCAGGGGGCATTTAAGTCCCAGTCTCTAAGAATGCTGTGCTTCTTGTCGACTCTCTATACTTCACTTGCCCTCTGATGAAAAAGCAAAGCAAAAAGCTTGAAGTCTGGGTTAAGAGCTTTCAGACAGACACAGAAAGAGTTTTGAAAATGTTTTCAGATGTAGCAGATTTGACCAGAGTCCCTTATGACAGAACAGAAGGAAGCTCATAGGTACGTGTTCATAGTACAAAACACACCTCTCAAGAACTTAGCAGACCTATAAGCTTCTGGAATTTTAAAAAAGGTAACAAAGGACAATATCTATAACTTCTTATGTAAGGTGATTGAAACCTTTGGACATTACAGGAAAGAATATATATGTTTCAGACATACAGGTGGGAAGTTATCTTTAAAGTACCTATCATCTCCATTTCCTTTTTATTCCTTCTTTTTGTTGTGGCAGTTTGCCCTACCACCAATAACAAGGTTTAATTTTTTTTATCTGATGCTTTCAGCATCAAAAAAAATACAGTTTGAACAGTGTCATTGGTACGGACTAACACAACAACAATTAAATCCAGCCTTAAAATAATGAACTTTCATTTCAGAGAAGAGTAGTAGAATTTGGAAGGAGCTTGAGAAGCTGGGTATACAACTGGGAAAAAAATCTGTCCAAATTCTGTCTTCAAAAGAACAAAAGGATTCTTTAAATGATTTGTATACTTTTCAGAGAGTTTTGCAAACATGTCTACTTATTTATTATGATTTAAATCTTTCAAAAGTAAAGCCTTAGGATTTTTAACTTCTGGAATATTCATTTTCAAGTTACATCTACTCATATAAGTTAAAAGAGATATTTCACTGTGCCTTTATTTTAACATCAAAACCTAGGAACTTTTTGAAGCCCTTGTTTATCCTATTTTAGTTCCTATTTTATTGGAGACATTCTCGTAATCACTTAGACTGTGGCTCTTGGTTCTTTAGTTGTCCAGCCACAGGAGTATTCCCACCCGTTAAGGAGTATTTTGAGGAAAACTGAATTAAATATTGTGAAGTTTGATATCACATGCAAATAGGTACAATTGAGAGAAAAAAAAAATTCAAACACTTTTCACTGGAAATAATTGACTATGCTATCAGTGTGCAAATGAGGGTTTATATAAACAAAGTAGTACATGCATACACATGCATATATGTTCATGTGTATACACACACATCTATTTTGAGAGGGAAAGAAGGCATTTAAATTAGGCAGACAAAAAGTCTAGCATTTAAATGTGTCTTAATCTTCCAAATGTCATTGGTTTATTTTCCATCTCATTTTGACTTAATTTTTCCAAAACAATGTATTTAATCCCTAAGCAAAACTGATAAAAGAGGTTTTAGACAGAGAGAGAGTGAGGAACCTTCCAAGGTTATCAGCTTGTGTGAGCTCTGCCACCTGTATCTTCCCAGAGTTCTTCAGATCTTTCCTACTGTTTGATTTTCCGCTCTCTGCTGAGCTGTTTTACATCCAGCTGTTAAGAGTTTGACCAGGTCCCATAACCCAGGCCAAGGTTTGAACAGGAGCATGATAATGGAAACAGCATGAAGGAAAGACAGTATTTTCAGAAGTTTTATAGGAGATTTACAACTGTGGTTTTGCTGAAACATAAGCTGTGCTGGGGTGAGGCACTATGGGGATAATTTTTGGTAAGCTATGAAAAGGCTAGAGCTGTGCCAGCCTTTGCAGACAAGACCTTTGAAAGCAGATTATTGAAAGATTTTAGAAGCATTTAGAATTATTTTAAAATATTTTAGAAGAGCAAAAAAGAAATTGAAACATTTTCTACCCCCTCTATCCCCCAAAATTTCCTATATGGACCCCCCAGCCGCCCCACCCCATGAATTTGCTGATGTTGCAGGTTCTTTCTACTGTTGAAATTCTGTGTGGTTTGATTCACTAAAAGAAAGATCCAAGATCAATCTGTTCTATATAGGGTAATACCTTCTATAGCCATGCAGAGGGGCAAGTGTTTATATTTAATACTTTTAAATCCTAACTTTCAGTAATTATGGGCCTATTTGAAGCTGTAATCTGAATGTAAACAGTGAGTTGTTTCTGTTTGTTGTTTATTGTTTTTGTTTTCTTCAGTGGTGATAAAAGCTAGAAAATAAAACAAAAGTAGAAACAATTGCAAAACAGGTAAAACACCCTCTAGGAAAAGAACACACTAAATTACTTTCAGTGTTAGAGGTGGAAGCAGTAATGCTGTCTTTTATTAAAATTCCCATTATAAGTTGTTGCACTCTGCAACCTATAATTTTGTTGTGTTTTAAATAATTGAGCTGACATTTCAAAAGCTGATTGCCTTTCTTAGGCCAAATTACATTATTTTTACATATATTTTAGTTTAAGTCAGAATAATTTGGATATTTCTGAAAATGAAGCTTGAGAAAATATATTTCTTTGTTCATATTAAATAAGATAAATGTTTCCTTTGAAATAAAGTAAAAGTTGTCTGAAGGAAAAGGAAAAGATCTTTGTATCAGGGATGTTCCTTTTGCCACCCTCAGGAAAGGCTGCACAGATTTGTCTAGGTTTTAAATCTGTCTGGAATTAGCAGGTGAAATGTGAAAACTCAGAAAAGCCATAAATAGTTGCTTTTATCTGAGTTGGACCTGTTTGTTTAACATTTGCCAGTTTGGTCTTCATGTCGTTGCTGTAATCTCAGGAACCTTGGTGCTGGCATATCTCCTGTTCAGGAGCTGCAGCACAATTTCTTTTCAGAGAATGACCAGACTGCAGGGCAGAGCTCTGACTCACTTGCACCCTGACAGACTAAGGTGCTAACTCTTGTGTGCTCTTGCCGTGTATTGGCGCAACATCACTAAACATTTCTGAGACCTGCAAGCTTTTTTACCCCCATTTTTTTATAGAGGTCAAGATGCTTACATGTTACATTGTACTTGCATCCTCATCTGGATTTTTACATACTTTGTCTGTCAAACAGCGCAGGAAGAGCCAATGATTCATAAATTTCTTGTCTTTTTATCCCCCTTTTTTTAAACATCTTTTTTTAACTTTTTTTTTACAAGACTGTTTACCTTGTACCAAGCTCTTCAGCATGTAAGCACATTTATGTGTGGACAGTACTCCTGCCTCCTGCATCTGTATTCTGTAGGATCTGTTTTGACTTATTCTCCAGAATACTTGTGCATGATCATACCTATGTGAATGTCTTAGCAGAAATACTAATCCTACCACCACAACCACAGGCAGAGAACCCGCCCATCCTGTGTAGTCTGATTTATCTGCCCCTGGCCCTCTCTCAGGCTCTTCTCCAAGGACTATAAAGGAAAATACAAGGTAGAAGAATGAGGGAGGAATAAGGTTGCATTAATGAATAAGTACAAGCAACAATAGGATTGGGGAGGAGGAGAAAAGGTATCGACAGTCGGAAAACAGAAAATTGGACTATTCAAGCATGAGACTGGATGCCTGAGGGAAACAAAAGTATGTGAGGTTTGCAGTGAAGAATGAGACTGGAGTCTGGTGAGTGGGTGATTGCATCCAAAAGTTGGTGAAGAGACAAAGTTTAGGTTGACCTGACAAGAAAAATAGCATGAATCAAGGAAGCAGTGGAGAAAATTTTCTCATTTGCTGAAAAAGAATGATGAGGAAAGAATGATTAGACAGCTTTCTGAGGCAAAGAATAAAACTGCCACATGATACAGCAGGCTGGAAGAAGGATTGCTTAGAAAGCTTAGGTAGAATGTAAGAGATCAGGTATTGTGGGAACTGACTGTAAAACCAGTCTGTGAATAGGAGGTTGTAGGAACAGTAAAACAGAAGAGATTTTATTGTTGTTTTTGTTTTAGCAGTTTCAAAAGACTCAAGGAAGGTGTAAATCAGTCATGTTGGGTCTAAGGGTAAAGAGGAAAACAGAAGGAAGAAAAAAATGGAATGGCTAAATGGCAATAGGATGCTTGGAGGGGGCCAAAAAGACGACTCATGGCTGGAGTAAATAGAAGCTCCTGCTAGAGTCCAGGAAGGACCCTTGATTTTAATTCCAAATTTCTACTATTAACAAATTTGTTCTTCTATCTGCTAGTAGAAGTACATTACTTATGTGGGTGACATTTACACTTATTTCTTGTGTACAGAGCCTAAAAACCTGCAACTGCAACGTTTTAGTTACTACTTTAGCTCCAGAGCACAATCCCTGCTCAGGACACATGGGAAGGCACTGTGATGCCCAAAGAGGGAGTGTGTCTGTTTTCAGGTTTCAGCTGAAAGGAAGTCACAAAGTCACATATACACACACAAAACATGCACATGGATACATATCTACATAAAAGAAAGAAAACAAACCCAAAACTTAAGGTATTCAGAAGTTACAAAATTCCATGATAAAATTTTTAGGGTAATATTAATTTAGCCTGCTTATACATAAGCATTATGCAGCAGTCTTCAGTGATGTGATCATTTCTCCAGGAATCCTCATGCATTTAGTGCATAAGAGGCATATTCAAAGAGTGAATCAGGTCTAAGTATTAAGAGTTTGCTCTTAATGGGACATCAAACAGAAAAGTGAGGATTTCCTGATTCAGATCTTTGAGTATGGTTCTGAGGAATTTCAGTTCTTCTCTCATTCTTCCCATCTGTGTGATGCTAAGCAAGTCATGCAACCCAAACTCTTCTAGGGTCATCACTAATTGCATGTTGTCGTGTTCTACATGTTCAGCATGAGACATAAGGATCTATGAGAAATTCTCTACACTCAGAACTACAGCTAAACTTACTGGAACCTGAACTTGAAAAACATGAAGAGCTGTATAACATCAGTTTCTTGGGAAAATTGAATAAGTGTCACAAGCTGGCACCCAAAACTACTGTGGATGTTCTGACTTTTGAACCCTTTTCCTTTACCCTTGCATTTGAAAATTGGAGGTTAAAATGGCCTTGGTTAATAGTGGTGTTGTAGAAGCAAATTTAGGAATTTTTGTGACATGATCAAGTACTAATATCTAATATTGAACAGCATAAGAATGATTCACTTGAAAATTATTATTCTGCCTACATGTAGGATAAGGACTCTTTGAAGTAGACAAAACCTGAGCCATTGGTCTTTTGCACTGATAACTACACTTGGTTAACCCAAACTACAGTCCTAGACATTTTCCCAAATGAGTAACCATCTTCTGTGATGTGCCTTAAGTAATTAAATGCCCTTAAAAATAAGAGCACATAGTCATTTAATTAAGATTAATGTAAATATACAAAAACGTTGAATTGAGTAGGTAATTGAGTAGGTAATCTTAAAGGTGTTAATTCCAAACTCTGAGCAATAGATGTTTGTCTTAATAAAGTTCTAACAGCATTTCATGTGCATTTAGGCATACAAGAAGTATTTGTAAGATACAAGTGTGTGTGTCTTGTGTAACTACAATACCTGTTTTTTTCACTAGTCTTTTTGTCACGCTTCCTCACTGCTTCTCTTTCCATCATTTTGCCAATAAATTAGGGCAAATTCAGTAATGATTTAGCTGAGCTTTGAAAATTTAACCTAATTCTCTCTTAATATGAAATAGAGTGTCTGAACCAGCAGGCCTGAGTACATGTGAAATGAGGTAAAGCAAGCTTATGAATCCACAACTGAAATACAGTTTTCAAACATGCATTCAGTGTGTGGGACCAGTGCAGTACACTTCTGAATTGTTTGTTTTTCCAGCCTCTAGTCCTTAAAGAGGGTACATTATATGTGGCGGTAACCACAGAGGAAGGTCTACTGCCAAGAAAACATATTACTACAGTTCAGTAATGTAGCCTAATTGCTTTCCCTCTGGTCAAGTTACCCAGAAATACTTGCTTTTCTACAGCTCTGTAGCAACAGTTAGTTAGATTAAATGATCTGCCTTCAAGAGAATTAGAGCCATTTTCCAAGGTTTTATTACTGAAAAAGGCTTCCTTCTTTCACAAATTATGTATCCTCCCTGAGTAGGGTATTTTTACAAATGGAGATTTCTATCGAGAACAATCATTTTATGTGAAAAATGTTCTTTCCTTGTGGATGCATTACATACCATACTGTGTGGGATAGCTGTAGGACATGAAATGATTTGCAAGTTACTAAGGCAATAAAACTACAACAGGCAAAATGCAAAATAAACTACAGTGTGTAGGACTAGCATCTTCTTATTCCTTGCCCAGATTTACAGGACAAGGAATGAATGGACAAAGATTGGCCAGCGTTCTCGGTTCCAGTAATCAGCTTCCTTCCTTATAAGGAGACAATGGATCTAAAACCATGAAGGGTCAAGGAGTGGAGAAACTACTCTCTATTCCACCTTTACAGTGTGTTTTGTGTGGTCCCTTAGGGCTCAGTGCTGGAGTTTCACCCAGCATGGGACTTTGCTTTTATGGCACAATCCAGAGCCTTTGAAAGTGTGAAGATATTCTCAGCACTCTCAGAGCTAAGTGAGACAAATTAGCTTATCATTCTCTTGTGGAAAGCTGAAGATTGTTTCTTTACTTATCTCTAAATAACCTTCTATTAAGCTAAATTTGATAGAGGAAAATTCTGTCATATGAGAAAAAAATTATAAACCCCGTGAATCAAATAAAATTTTCTATAATTGGTCTAATGTGCTGAAAAGGTCTGTTCTTCAGTCAGTAGTGTAATTTAGAAGGCCCTGCTTTGCTGATTCTATTTATGGAAACTGATCTATTGATCTGATCTCTTACACTAATTGAAAAAGCTAACAAAATAGTCTGAAGAGAAAGGATTCTGTGAGGTAGAGATAATAGAAATAATTTAAATATTTTAGATTGATTCAAAAGAAATGCAATTAAGTTTTTCTGGTAATTAGTAATTTCTTTTTTCTACCAGAATAAATACATTGTGCCTCAACATAATTACTCGCACTTCAGAGTAAAGAGAAAAACTGGCTAACAGTCTACTCTTGGCCTTTCCTAAGAGGTAAAACAAAGTATAACTTAAAAAGGATTTGAGGTTACATGGAGATTCTTTTCAGAGGAGTGTACAACTTGACTTGTCCTATGAGCGGCACATCTATATTCTTCCCCAAATCATTAGAAAAAGGCCCAAATGTCCAGTCTTCTCTACAAGTCTGCCAATTATTAAAACAGAAGTCAACAACCACCCTACCCCTCGAAACCAGCCTCCTGGAAAAAAAAAAACCAACAAAACACCCAAACAAAAACTTGCTAGACATTTTAACAGAGAATGCTCTTAGTGCAACTTTTCTTCCAGTGTTCAGGTGTTAACATTGAACCAGTGAAATATTTTGTGCTTCACAGTCCTTTACCAGCGCCTGATGACTTAAATCGTATGTGTGTGTTTTAATTATGGCAGCATAATACATTTTTTTGCTCCAAGTAGTGCAAGTCCGTACTGACATTTCTTCAAGCTGTGTAAAGTGTTAATTCTCCTGCATTGTATATTATAGCTACTTAAATGGAATTCTTTAAAGGTTTTTGAAGAATTCTTCAGCTTTATTTTCCTTTGTGTGAAATACAGCTCACTCTAGGACAGTCTATGAACTGTCACTTGGGTAATAATTCTTTTTTATTTCCTGGAGCCAAATATAATATTCTTTTCTGTAGTTAATAGCTGTAAATATTACAAGAGGTTAATTTCACCATCAACTTCTCTTGGAAATTTCCTTTTGAATGTGATCCAATTGTTCCATGTATTTTTTTGTGTGTTTTGTTCTCATTCTTCATAAAGCATCCTATTTCCATCTTTCCTTTTAATCCATACTGTAGGGAGGTGTTTGCCCATTATTATGTAGAAGACAATGCATCCCCAACAATAGCAGGGAGACAGGCATTCTGTCCCACAGGGAATGGCCCGGAGGTATCAAATGCTAATTCAAAGGTCATGAAGATGGGGATCAATGAGAAGGAGCATGACACCAGTGCTGCCCTGTGACTGTGATGGCTGTCACCAGAGAGAGGACTGCTGATGCACAGATTGTCAGCTGGGGAAGGTTCTCACCAGAGACTCTGAGCCGAGCAGAGGTGGGTGCTTTAGGCAGTAGCTGGAGCGGATTGAGTAGACAGAGCAGATGGACAGGAATACCACAGGTAGCAGGGTCTGGTATTTCCAAGCCATAGATTTGGCCCTTGGCCTCTCCCTAAGTGAGAGGGTGCGGCAGCTTTTTGCCCTTATGAATCTTTATCTGTGACATTTATTGTTCAGGGCAATCCCTGTTGAATCTGAGCCAGCACAGAAACCTCTGTGGAGGACACACACTATTACTGTGGCACGAACTTTGTTTAATTACTTGAATAGTTCAGGAAAGAAAGGGAGATGAAGACCAGTTTCCTTCAAGCTCCGTCCTATTTTGCTAGAACTCAGTTCCTACATTCCTGCAGTCTATAATGAGCTCTGGGAGTGCTTGGAGCTCCTTCTATGACCTGTACCAGAGCCAAACCAGAGGGGTATTGCTACTGCAAGGGTGTTTTTTAAATAACTGAAATGTGCAGCATTTGTGAAGCTGGGTTTTCAGAAACCCCTTCTAGCAGTAAAACAGTGAAGTAGCAATTTCTTCGAGTTGCACATACTACAAAAGTGTAAAATAACACCCTAATTTTAGGGTATTAATTCATTTTAAGACTAAACCAGAATCAATGAGTTCCTGTTAATCCCTATAAGTGCTTTTCCTTTTAAATTGCTACCTCAGTTTTTCAAGGCTTCAGTTCACAAAGGAATAGGAATTAGCTCTGCAGACATAACAAATTAGTCATATTGATCCTGCCAAAAGTGCTAAATTATTAATAATCAGCCCCTCCCTATGCAGCTAGTTTTAAACTCACAAAAAAGCCTTCATGAAATCTCTGATGTAACCATCTGGGCACATCTGGGCACATATATATTCTTCCCCAAATCTGTTTCATGGTTTAATCTTTCTCACTAATTTATGTTACTTGCAATATACATGAAGGAACATATAAAAATAGATTTTACCTGTTTTGCTTTCATGTTTTGGGAGGCAACTAACATTCTTAAATGCACTAAAGTTCCATCAAAGGGAAACAGATAAAAAAGAAGAGAGAGCATCAATATTCTTTAATGACATTCCAGCTGTCTTAGTTCTCAGAGCCTTGTTTTCAGACAGCCATGTCAGCACTCCAAGTGAAATAAACTTTATTGGCCTGAAGTGCCAATAGTGAATGACTATTGCAATTGCTGTTATGCATGCTGTGGTGCCAAAGACTGCTTGGACAGAATGAATATTGTTGTTATAAATTACTCCTCAGAGCAGAGGAAAAAAAAGTAAACAGTTCTGCTCCTTTCTCAGACAAGTACCAAAGGATATTATAGATATATAGCTTTGCACTCTGAATGAGCTGTGCTCCCTTTAGAGATACTGAAGAACAATTTAGAGAAGGTCTTTCGACATAGAGTGCTGTATTTCTCCCACATGAGTGCAATCTCTGTGCATTCCCTCCCCTGTCATCATCGCTGTACCCTGTGATCACAAGATCACAAGAAGGATGAAAGAGGTTATTCCTATAATGGGAGTCATATTCTATTATCTTAATTCAAAGTGAGTTGTCTTTTTCCTCTGGAAGTGTCTCATCATTTTAAAAAAGGGTATGCCAAAAGGGCAAAACTTTGATATCTTTGTACTGGACAACAATATATATATGGACAATGAAGACAAGATGAAAGTGGTGCTGTGAAGCATACGGGTAGTTTCATTATCATATGGTATAAAGCCATGAAAGATTTGAATAGCCCTAGTGACTCCAGCACCTATTCATGTAATTAGATGCTGTTAAGAAGATAAAAACCCATCTGAACAAATTCTGGACCTCAACCTGTTTTTTATGTATACTATATATTCATAAGCATCTCATGAAACCTTCTAACTTGTGCATCTGAAGTTGAATTCCACAACTTTCAATTTCATGCTTTTTTAAGCCATTTCCTATTATATGTCCAGAAATCTCTTAACAGTTGCACTTTACCCTTTCACAGATTTTAGTTACAATAGAACAGAGTAGAATATTCCAGTTGGAAGGGACCTACATTGACCAACTAGTCCAACTGCCATTATTTTGTGCTCACTAGGAATTTAGCAGGACATATTAAAAATGTTACTACTTTTTCTACTGCATTTTTTCCCTCTGTCACTAAACAGCCTAATCTGCTAAAAAATGCATGGATTTCTCTCAGGGCATAGCTACTGCCCTGCCCTGCTGAGCTGTCAAAGTCAATGTCCTATTGCTTAGATATCTCCCTGCCTCAAAACAAAGGACTGGTTCTGACCCATTGAGCACTTTTTTCACAAGGTCTCATGTCACAGAGAACCATGAAAATTTAAGTTTCTAATTAGCCCTGGGGCCAATACTGTACTTTTTCAGCCCAAGACCAACTCAAAGTACTGTCACAGGAAACAGGCAAACCTGATACTCAAATGTTTAGAATTTTCATACAAATACAATTGAAGAGTCACCAAAACTGAAGAGAATCAATCAGTAGTGAATAAACAGATTATCCTGAACATCACATTGTAATAAACCAAGGCACTTCTTGACTAACCTCCGATGTAATTTCTAAGTGAAGTTTTAAGCTAAGAGACAGATCTTCACTACAAATAAATGGTCATTTTCCCACTGAAATTAGGACCACACCTTGTTGTTTAATAATAGGATATGGTTACACTTTCTTTTCCTTTTTTTTTTTTTTTTTTTTTGCTACTGGAAATATAACAACAGGATAAATCTGCTAAGATTGTCCTTAGAGCTCCAAAAACTTCTGCCACTTGACTCTGGACTTTTGCTTACTTTCTCTAGTGCTATTTACAGACACAAACTTATGCAACGGTTTTAAAATACCATAAAATTGATAGCTTCGGAACTCAGACATGGAAATGTCAACAAAGTTTGGGTTTAGCTGAAATCTAAAAGGTCTTTGAAGTTTATATGGTCTTAGATTTTGTTCCTAACTTTTGGCCAAGACCTAGACTACAATGATAAAAATAGCTTGGCAGCAGCATGTAAACCCAAGCCATCTGCACCCAAATTAAGCAAATTTTCTGCATTTGCTGAATAGTATTTTTGGACCATTGCCACTCTGTATGGTTAAACTGGTCTGGTCTTGCCAATAGGACATTTCAAACAGTGCAACAAGTTTCTGCATCGTTTAAAAAGTACATCTTCTTTTTGAGTCACATAACCTACACTTATTTTTGCGGCAGCTGAAGTACTAAACTCAACGCTTGGATTTTCTCTCTGAAGCGCCGTCTGGGAACTTGAAGGAAGAGCTAGAGTCATGAAACAAATTGTATCCAACCTCACATAATAAATATAAAAACAAAATGTTCTCTTTTTATTTAATTATGGGATTAACAAATTAAATTAGTAAACAGTTTGGGGTTTTTTTTCCTAATTAAGAACATTTCATTAAACAGCTTTAGGTCTACAAGAGGGACAAAAAGAATGCTACAGGTGATGCAGATTCTCCATTGATGACTTCTTTTCATTATATTGATTGAATTGTTCTACTGTAACAATGTCTATAAAGCTCAGTCAAAATTATAAGCCATTTTGCTAGAATCTGCAAATGAAAATCTGCAGAGAATTCTGAAGGAGTTCCAAGACTGATATCCTTACAATTCTTCCAAATCCATAGTTTTTGACAACTTATTTGCTTGCTTTTGTATGTGAAGAACATAGAGAAGTCTGCTTGCTACTGCTGGGCAGGCAATTTTATGTTTCATTGATGAAAATTAACTATACGATTACCTTGAAGTATATAGATCTTTACAATGTATGTAGCCGAACTTAAGTGAACTCTACTCGATTTACCTCCTCATTATATTTCCAAGTATACATCATTTGTTATGGGCTCTAAAGAACCTGAATTGCAATAAAATAATTAATTACAGTTGCAAATCTGAAGAAAAAATTGAATGACATAGTGTATTTCATTTCCAAGCTGACTTGTTGCCAAAAATGTTAAAAAATAAAAATACAGGGCATACTTTTAAAAAGGACAATTCAATTACAACTACACAAAAGTGCTAAAGGGAGAGCATCAAAGTAATTCTGTGTCTTGACCTACTTTTCTACTTCCAGGAATAATTCTTTGTCCCTGTTATGAAATGAATTTAGAACCTGGGAAAAGAATTAGTGTGAGAGTAATGGAGGCTGAGCATTGAGGTGAGTTACAGGCTTAGACAGAGAAGTCAGAGAGTTCTGTATGTTCCCTGCAGACCAGCTGAGCTGTGACAGAGCGGAAATATTTGGGAGTGAGAGGTGGATCTCCACCTCCATGTTCTTTCTGTCCTTGGCCTTTTCACTAAGGTATCTGAAATAAGGAATAAAATTAACATCAGATTTTGTTATACTGAAATGGCCAAACTGTAATTGAACTGAATTAATCTATATTCCTGTTCTACACCCTACATACCAAAAAAACCCAACAAAACAACAAAACCCCAACCCCCCCCCAAACAAAAAGAAAAACAAAAAAAAACCCCAGCAAACTTTTACACATTAATGCTTTCTGTTGGGCACCTTTTTAAACCATCTATATCAATCTATGTCATACAAATTTTTTCCTTAGAGGAAAAGAGCCACATGGTCAGTTGCTGGAAATCAGCTCATTTTTTTTCTGGTTGGTTCCAGCTTTCTCAGCTAGTTCTGATTCCATATCATGCAAGTGAATAGATATAAAATCAGAATGAAAATCCACTGAAAGTGAACCCATTCTTATCCTTCATTTATAGATCTTAGTCACTTTCAGAGTAGAGATGTATACGGGTATTGTACAATCTGCCAGTAAAATACTGAGGTGTAACATACAGGCGAGAGATGTCCTGGGCATGGGGCCGGGCTTGGAGTGTGCAGTGCTCTTTCTCTGCCCGTTGTTAAACTCAAAGCACTCGCTAATACTCACCCTTGGTTATAGATTCTGTCTGTATAGCATGTAACAGCAACAGTTCACAGCATAATGCTTAGATATGCTGAAGTTAATGCAAATATACTTGAACTTTTGCAATGTAAAGAAACAGTGATTTCCGAATACACTGCACAGGTCACTTTTTGGGATATATATCTTCTCTTTCTCCACATCCTGTCCTCTCGCCTCTGTCATGTTCCTCCTATTTTGTCTCAGGCATAAGCAGATACCATACTTATAGCCTCATCTCTATTCCCAGAAAGGAAAAAAGAAAACAACAGAAATGAATGAAGGTGTGTCATTCACATACCCACTCACCACTCTGGAAATGCCAGGTCCTTGGTGCTACATGCTATAGTAAGGTGCATTTAGCAGGCGGAATTCAGATATTAGGTAACAACTATTTCCTGTCCTTTAAGAACAAGAGAAAAGCCACACCGGTTACATCCAGCCCAGTATTTTGTCACAGAAATGAAGGTACTGTCAGACGATTACAAGAATAGATACTTATGAGAGTTTTTATTTCACTGGTTACTAAGTGGGGCTTAGTAAGCCACACTGAGCCAGATGCAGTTCCTATATATTTATTAATCTTTTGCATTTTTCTCCTGTAAGAACTAAAATATTGAGACTCATTCACAATAGTGCTTTTATTTGCATATATTTATGAAATGAAATTCAAAAGTTAGGAAAAAGATATACACTTCAAAGCACAATCACACAGGAAAAAGACAAGAGGATTTATTAGTTTTTGTTGCTGCTGTAGCAAGGAGGATGGCTCATAGTTATTACCAACATGAATTATAATAAAGACATTTTAAAACCCGCAGAAAGTATCTCCACTGCATGCTGTAACAGGCATAACAAACCTGTCCAATTTTGGCTTTATATTGTTGTGGGTGAGGTGTTAATGACCTATTGGAATTGAAGCTGATTACAGTCTCATTAAACAAATAGGTGGGGTAAGCATTCAAATACCCTGAGTAGTAAAAACAGCTGTGTATGCAGGAGCCAAAGCACACTGCCGGCTGACAAGACCATGTTGTCTAATGAAAATCAGGAAACTGAGAAATGGGTGTTGCTGTTGTGTAAGCGGTGGCGCAGGCAGCCACGGGAGCCCTGGAGAGGAGCGCACACAGGTCCGCTCTCTCTTGTGCACTGGGACTGAGAAGCCCAAGGTTGTTCAATTCTAAAGTGGTGCCACTGATAATCATATACGCGGGGGTGTTCCCTCAAAAATTTATCAAAGGGAAAAAAACAACAACAGTAATGTTCTTTCATGGCAAAAGAACTCACATTTGAAAGTCTTGGATTTCAAATTTGAGTCAGTGAAATGGTGAACGATATCTGTAGTGTGGCTTGATTATTTTGGATTTTTTTTTTCAACTGCTTACACTTCTGCAAGATATTTAAGATACACAGCATTTACTTATCCTACTACATTTAGTCCTCAAAAATATTTCAGTTCATATTTAAAATGGACACAACAGGAAATTTGGTAAAATTCTGGAAAAAATTAGAATAACTATTGATGAAAAGTGCTTTATAAGTATAAGCTATTAATTATCACCAGTCCACTCGCCTGCTTCCATAACAACCACTGTCTGATAGCAAGAAAAATCCAACATTTCTCCGGATTAACTAAAAATGTTAAAAAAAAAACACACAGAAGAAAATTCTTAAAGTAAGTTGCAATAAATAATCAAGAATCATAATGGATAATAAAAAAACCCCACATTTATTTATTGCATACACATTTATTGCAGGAATAGAAATTGAAACAGTCTTATTTTCAGTGAAAAAGTAGCAACACGAAATAATGAAATTCTACATTTCACATGTTTTTCCAGCTTTGGCAGGTGAAGTTGATAATGCTTTGGAACACAGCAGCATCTTCTGATATAATTTATGCAACCGCTATCTCCGTGGGGTTTCTGAACACTGTATCATCCAGGGTATAGTAGCACCCTGTTTAGTAGGACTGGTTTGTTGGCAAGTGGATGTACATACTCAGTAATGATGCTGTGTGGATGTATGTCGATGATAATACAAAAAAATGCATTTAAAATTATGCCCAGTTCTTTAATAATGTTTATTCTTCAGTGCACTGTGATATCAGAAATTATTCATTTCTAGCAATAGTTCTGTGAGGAATACAGAAGCCTTTACCAGTATTCCTGACTTACAGAGAAGGGAAAGGGGGACAGGGTATCTTTAAAATGAGTGTGAATTGGTACAACAGCCACCATGATGGTCTCTCTGCGTGGTTCCAGTTAACTCACCCTGCTACCCCTGCAGGTTTATTTCCTCGTAGACATGCGCTGTGTCTTGTGATGCTGTCACTTGTGACATGTGAAATGTCACATCAAAGGCTGCCTGGGTGACATCTGCCTTGCAGCTGGTGACTTGTGTGGTCTGTGCACTTCACACCCTGACGAGGTAAAGCCAAGACAAAAGTGACCCACAGAGGTGGGTAGGAAGTCTCTCCCTGCCATGCAGCAGGTTTAGCCACTGCTATACAGATCCTGCAATGTGATTACAGAACCTGCTTAGAGGGTTTTGCTGCTGACTCCATCCTAATGACTAAGCTTGCCATTATAGAGACTATGCTCAGGCTTGCTCCCCTTCAGCCAGAGACACAGAAAGAATGCAGGCAGCATTCTTCCTCAATGCTTCCTGGAAAAGCTTTAGAAAATAAATAGCATTTTCAAGAGGCCATATTTTGCATCAGTCACAGTATTTTTAGAGACCAGGCAGTGTTCTCTGCACTACTTTCCCTGCATCTGGATGCCAAAAGGAGAAGTTTGTCTCTCTGTTGCCATTAATATGTTGGGCATCCTTCCAAGGTATAGTTTTCCAATCCACAAATAAGACTCTACTTGTACAATTGTTACCAAACCAAGAGCTCACAGGGTTTCCTACAAAACTCTGACTTGTTGACCACCAACTTTAACAGCTGGGACAGACACCTCAATTAGGACATTTATGAAGATTTTGCTGTGTTTAATATTAGTCTTGCATCTGAGCCTTTCCCTCAAGCGTGCCTATTTATTGGCAGTTATGATCCATTTAGCCTCCCCTAGTCATTTATATTCATAGTTGAAAGAAACTAATTTGCCTTCAGACCTTTACCCTCCAAACTGTATCACTTTATCTTCCGCCTAGCTAGGAGGAGACACACCCTGAACATGATTGCATGCACTGTGTTTCTTTAGGCTGAGAGGAAAATGTACGAATAAATATCTTTTTCTCTAGTCTCACTAGAAAAGGGCGCATCACTTGCTGAGCCCTCTGAAGAAATTTTCAGTCTGTTGTTCTGAGAAAGGAAAAGTAAGGTGGAAGGGTCATGCTGGTGAGAAAGGTGTGTACTTCCCTTTGGAGAAGTGCCACTGAATGGTCAATGCATACTTTCATGGAGGCAGAAAGTTCAGCTCATACGCAGCCAGATTTGATTATCCAGTTTAAAGAAAACATATGCAAAAGCAGTGAATCAAATCCAACAAGTCAAAACAAATTAGAATACGTGTTGTCTATTGATAACAAACAATTGCATACATGAATGAGTATCTTTCCTGTGATAATCTCTTATGGGAACTTCTTTCTCCGACTGCATGTCAGAGATGTGCACGTCAGAGCTGTGAGAACTGTACTAAAACGCAGTGACCTGCTGTGCAAACACTAGACTTTGCAGAGATCGTTTGTTTAGGAGTTGTTTGGTGAGGTGAGTTAAGACATATTAGACTTTTGCGTAGATAGGAACAAATTAAAAATCTTTTCCTGTTTCTCAGTGTATTGATTCCGTAATATACCTGGCAAAGATACTTGGGAGAGTATAAACATGCAGACTATCACACTTGGGACATATATTTTTCAGAGCAGGATTCTGTATAGGAGCTTAATGGATTTATGAACAACCAGTGATGTTATAACTCTGCCTTTCTAATAATGAATCAAATTTCACCTCTTTTGGCCATTATTTAGACAGTAAAAACCACTTGGCTACATTGTACATGATGACTTTCTAAAATTTACGGAGGACAAAGTTAAAGGCATGAGTGCAGACATGCTAAAAAATTGTCTATTATACTGTGGTTAGACTTTTTTTCTAATATTTTGTGCTTTTCATGTACTGCTGGGGACTGAAAATCCAGTGTGGTGTGACGCAGTTTGATGAGAGCTGTGTTTGCAGCAGTGAATATCCAGCCACATCTGCAACATCTCTGACTAACAGCTCTTCAGGGTCTCTGATGGTATTAAAGACCTTCAGATAGTTTGGCATAACTGCAGTAAAAAAACCCCACACAGACAAACGAGGTCAGAAAAAATCCTACTCAATTTTTTTCCAGAAGGAAATAGAAGTGACACTCTCTATGATGTTTTCATTATATAATTTTTTTTCCCTCAAGAGCTTCTCATATTTTTTGACTTTACTATTTGTTCTTATAAGGTCATTACTAAGTATTTGTTGGAGGTTGAGGATGACAATTTTTGTTTTCCTTTTCTGACTTTCAAGAGTGATTAGAAATGTTCTTGAATTTCTTCAGATCGCTGATTAGGATCTGAAAAATCAAATCTTTGTAGATCCATTTTAAAATAGGATCTGAAGTAGTTTTCCTATTTTTCCATCATTCTTGACTGCTCTATTTGCCTTATCTGTCTCAGTCAGTATTCAGGGTTACTTACTCATTTTTTAGTTAAACTCAATGGGGCAAATTCTGGCTTTTAAATATACATACATTTCTTGAAATGTCCAGGGTTGTTTTGAACTGTTTTGCTGCATGACTTCCATCAAACTTGTAGGCCTTGCATGAAATTTGTAGACCTACATTCCTCAGCTGGCTTTGCAAATCTTGATTATTGTCTAAAATAGGATCCCTGCCTGTGTTTGCAGTAGCAAAACTTCAGCACTATAAACTGAAGTTTATAAAGGGGTTATCTTTTTTATGCATCTCCATTGAAAACTAAGCATGGGCAATCACAGCTCTAAAACTATTTCCATTTCAGCCTTCTTGAAACAAAATGTTGCTTTTTTTTTTTCTTTTAAGCAAAGTCCAAGTTTCTATTAGAAAGCAAAACATTGCACAACAACTATATACTTTAAAATTTCCATAACAAAAGAAAAGTAAACATTACCAAAAATGCAATATTTTCAGAGTTTGAAAACAATTGTTGAAATTCAGAAGTCTAACACAAAACAAAATTTTCATTCTTCACAACTCTCATTAAAACCTTTTGATTATTAGTAACCTAACGTCTTGTGCACATCACATGGCCCAGAGGGGATGGTACATAAAGGGCTGTCTGCCCAATTTTAGGGAGCAGGTCAGCATGGGAGGTGTTACTTTTGGTTCTGATACTGACTAGGAAAATATCTTGGGCATTGCTATGGTTCTTAGTCCAGCAATATGAAAATAACATCTTTGAAAAAGCACTTTTTGAACTGTTGAGTATGAAGACATATAAAAGATAATATTAAGTTTTTATTACCATCCTTGGACGTACACAATAATTCTGTTTTCAAATGTCACTGAAGTGAAGTGGCTTTGTTAAGCAAAACATCAATCCCATATGATTCACGTAGGATGGAAATTTAAAACTCCTTTGGCAAGGGAATGAATGGGAACTGATTTCCTACATACTATACTCTGTTCTGCTAAACTGAAGGGAATTTGCTAGCAGCAGCCCCACCATCTTCCCCACAGCTTAGTCTAGGGAATTTGTTTCTTGGTTACCCCAAACATGGAATTCCTCAGGTTGGACTGACAAAGAGGTGTCTGCATTTGTATCCTGAAGCAGCTCAACTCTTGACAGATCAGAGACAGAGAATTAGCAATTAATGTCAGTTTTGCAACAGTTTAATGGCACATTTGTATTCTAGTAAATGTAATAATAATAATAATAATAATAATAATAATAATCACATAATAGATATAATAATATACAATAAATATTCTCTGCTTAGAAGAACAGTTTGAAGATTATTGAGTCACTTGTTTTGTACCCATTTTCCCCATTATTATTATGTACCTCATGCCATTCTTTACGTGTATTTGAATAATAAATGTAGTCCTAAGGAACATGCTGGGAATTTGAAAGATTTACATCAAATATAGCACAAACTGTGGTTATTTTTTTTGTTGCTGTAATTTATTTATGGTGCAGGCAAATTAGGAGTTTTTAGCTTCTCAACAGAATCCACACCAATTAAAAGGAGATAACAAATAGTTAAGCAATTAGAAAGGATGTCATTCTATAAGCTATTTTTGAATTTGACTCTTTTATATTCTTTCTAATGCATATCTAAATTTTTTCTTTATGTGTAATATTTTTTACTTACTTCTCTTTTTCTTGATTTTTTTCCTCGCAATTCAGGAAAACAGTCTCCGCAGAGGAATCAACTGGTTAAGTTGGTTATATGTTCTGTTGGATACAAATCAGCACAAATAAGGAGTAGTCAGACATCTCAGTGAGATGTGAGGGACCCTGTGTGTTCCCTGGCTGAAATGCTACCTTGGTTTCTGTGATGAAGTTTTCTGCTTTTACTCAACTGAATAAAAGGAAAGGAAAAAAAAGCAACCAAAAGGATCAAATCAGAGCAGGATATTTGAGTTATGTAATGCGATTTCCTGTGAAAAGGCAAACATATTTTTTGATGGCGTGTTCAGTCTAGAGACTGTTAGACTGTAGACTGTCTCCAAATAGACATCACATCTTGTCTGATGTAGGTCCTAGTCCAATTAGTGAATGAACAGGTCTTTCAAAACCAGTACAGGAGTCTAATGCACCTTTTCTAGCTCCATAGATGGATTCATAATCTTTATGCACACCTTGTAGCATCAATGCACTCTGAGCAAACAGAAAGAAAACTCTTATAGCTATGCCATTATGACTTGATAAATGCTGTGAAATTAGTCACTGCAAAAGATGCTTTCTAGCTTGTCAGCAAGCAAAGAATTAAAAATAGTTAAGAATTGTAAAATAAGCACCTTTCCCCCCTTCTTTTTTCTTTATTCTAGAACAAGCAGTGAAGTAATTAGCAATAGATGCATTTAAATCACTGTAACAAAGCTCCAAAGTTAATTCTATGAGTAAAGTTCCCCATAACTTTCATTTTAGTCTATTTGCAGACTCAGGAACACAGTGGTTTTATAAAATTTGTCTTATTCAGTCATAATTTTACTTTTTTTAAAAAAACCAATATTTTTACTCATATTTTTATTCTTTTTTTTAAATCCTCAGTTATGTTCCCAAATATAAGAAACATCTGCAAAAGAATTGATAGGTGATGAGGTACTTTCCTATAGACTAGAAATCAAAGGACATATTCATTTGTCATAAAGAATCAAAAAAGAGATGGGAGTGAGAGTAAAAGTAGGTAAGTTGGGTATTTTCTGGTTTGGGGGATATAGAGTTTATCTGTTATACACAGTCTGGTGAGGAACACTGAACAGATTGTCTCACAAATTCACAGGATTCTCTTGTAAAGTTCAACATATTTTTATTTATCAAGAAAGTGATATCATCTGGGTAGGAGGATAAGTTTTATTGTGTTGCTATAAACGGTTGAAGATATGTTTGTTATGTTTTACCAATAGCTCTACCTCATTTATGATGGTGAATGGAAGTATAAATTAAATATTTGCTTTTTATTCATTACTATTTCAAGTTAATTACATAGTAAGTTTAACAGAAATCAGATGCATAAATACATGGGAAAGCCAACTCCTCATTGGTCTTAAAAACATCAGTGTTTTAAATTTTTAGTCAACAGTTAAAATAACTCATTGCAAGAGAAAAAGTTTGCTTTCCTGTTGAATTAATTTTCCAGCAAAATAAGTAATTATAAGAATCTAATAGGTCATTCAACTCTCCAGAGCCAGATGAACAGATGTCTGAACATGAGACTTTAGAAAGTAAAACATACACTCTACAAGTGGAAGGATCTTCCTTGTTCCTAGAAAGATTTCTAAAATTTAAATCAAAATTTTAAAATGTTTGCTACATAGGAAAATCACAGAAAGTAATCACAGAATGGCCAGAAGTGGAATAATTTTAAAGGCTTTTTACCTCCCTCCCCCTTCCCAGGCACAGTCAAAAAATGTGGAACACTTCATAAATCAGTTTTGAAGTTCTTCTTGAATTTTTGAATCAAAAGTCCATTCTTGCTTCATGATGCAAATTCTAGTGCTGGTCTATATTCCCAGAAATTACCAGTGATAGAGGAAACCAAGGCAGAGGGATAATTTTGGAAAGCAAATGCAGAACATTGCTGAAATTAACAAAAGGTCACTCAGTATATTCAAGGATGAACCAATGAAGCAAGCTGTTTATCTATCAGCAATCACATTAGATATTGAGACTTTGACATCATAGCAGATTAAATTCTATTTTACAAGTGCTATGTCTGAAGTAGTAAATCTAGATGCCTTCACATGTGTTTGCATGTGTACTCTAGACACAAATTGAATTATACAGCTTTTTTTGGTGGATAAAAATCAGGAAAAATGTTTTGGGTCTATAGCTAAGAGGATTTGTTGCTAACTTTATTGCTTCTGTTAAAACATGCAAATGCCAGGCTGATGTCTCAGTGTAATTCCCCAGAGATATCTGGTGGTGTGTGAAAAGAAGTGTACATCATGGTATACGATTTGATCTCTCTGAGGACAGTAATTTAGATAAGAGTATTTATTTACAAGAAACATAACAGTGTGTTCTTAAAAAGTCAGAGAAAGAAAACCTTATGAATATAAATCTTAGCCTTATAAGGGGAAATCCTGAATTAATATTGAAATCAACTTCTTTTTTTCCCTTCATGAAATCAGAATACATATGATGCAAACTTGACAGCTGTAAGAGCCCAATATCTAGCTTACAAAACCTGAAAATCATTTTCTTCTCTGCCTCTGATCCTTTTGATTTTGCTCTTTATGTTTTCCGAAATGCCTCTACAGCAGGATTCCACAACGTGGATAATGCTGCCCACTGAGAAGTCTATTTTGAGTTCAGGAACAGAAGACAAAACTGTGGAAAGAAAGGACCATATTCAACAGAGCTGCTGATTTGAAGAGCAAAGCAATATAGCAAATATACAAGGAACGTGCTGTAACCTATAATATTGGTAAAGAAAATGAGAAAATGAATGCAAACCTGATCTCATGTTACACAATATTTGTAGAATTAATGGAAGTGACATCAAGTGTGCATCTCCTGTTGAAGGTTTGTAGCTAGAGATATTCCCTTGTGTGGGCAAGGTGGGCTTTAACATTTGATGAGAAATGGTTTGAACAGGAGGAGCAGGACTGAGAAAATGCATTGAATGAAATACAGACAAGGAAAATCAAAGGATAATACCTCTACCTCAGTACACTTTCAGATTTCCCTTGCATATACATTTTCCCTGCACTCTGTTATGGAAGGTCTTAATATTGTCCTCTTCTGTCTGTCAAGCATGTACCAGATGTGGTGACTTTGCATATTATGTTTTACTATCTTTATATAGGCAAGACAGAGATGCAGATATTCATAAACAACCTGGTTTTGGCTTGGAAAACTAATATAAGTGAAAGCTTTACAGTTAGGTGTTTTTCAATATCACCTAAGTGGACAGAAAACAGTTCATAAATGAGGCTGTGGGAGCAATGAAAGCAAACAGAAAAAGCAAAATAAAAATGAAAAAGAAAGAATCATAATGACCTATAGTCTCTTTCTGTTCTTGAGTTGGTGCTCAGTGTTGTGTTGGGCACTGCTAATGTTTCAGAAGGTATACTAGAAATGAATAACACTGTTTGGAACCACAATGCCCAGCAGATATGTGAATTGTACTGTGAAAACTGGCAGGTACTTGACAACCTTTGCTAGTCTGCATAATGGTTAGAGGCAATGATTTTGATCTGACTTTACAAAACAGACATATATGCAATGAGTATCAACAGAGACAGTGAATAGCTCCTAAAACAGCCCTTGCGTTCTCCCGGGATAGCTGCATTCTTCAGTGTTAGTGATAACAACTGTCAAGTGTTTGCTGTCAGAACCATGCCAGTAGGATCAGAGGAGTCTTCTAATTGACTTCAAGTAGAATAATCTGAGCAAGCGCTTTCTGTAAACACCACAGCAGTATTTTTTAGCTCTACACTAAAGCATATCTCTAACCTCACATGAGATTTTCAGAGGGTCCGAGCTGATTCATTATTTGCCAAAAATTACAGAAATCAGTGCAATCCAGCCACGCTGCCAATGTGGCACCACCCATTTTCTTTTCTCATTAGAGCAAAGAGAGATGTGAGGGGTTTGTTAGTTTTGTGTTTGAATGTTATGGAGTCCAAAAGGCCATGACTGCAGTAGAAAGGTTATTGTTACTGGCTCCAAATATTAGAGACAGTTAACTTTATTACAGCAAAACTATTCTACATGCCTGGGTTTTGAGACAATATGTACTCCTTTGACCACTTACACAGAGCTGCAGTGAATTTTATTTTCCTAGAGTTCAGCATGGCTAGAAATATGAAATTATCTATCTTCACTGTGGAAGTTTGCTGTTGAGAATTTTTGCCCTAATTTGCCCCTCCTACAAAAATACAAACATGTAAATAGCAAGTATTCATGCCTTAAGGAGAGAATGAAAACATTTCAGAGATCAAGGTAAGACTGAACATGGGAAAGAATTTGATATGGAAACCTTTCGCTAAGCTTGTTTGATTCCAGTTCTAGTATCAAATTAGTCAGGATCATATGTATCACAAAGAAAAGCAAATAACCTTTCTTCTTTATTTCTTCATTTTTCACATAGCGCTAAGAAATCATAGATCAGTATAAGGAATACACAATCCACACACCTTTAACAGCTTGTCTTTTGCAGAGTTCATCAGCATATAAATGTACATAGCAAAACCCATGCTGTGCCAAAAGAAGTCTGGGTGTTTGTAGCTGGTTTCAATTAGCAATTTTTACCCGAGGTATAACATTATTAATCTGCTGTCTAATGGTACTCTGCAAGCCGTGGTGTTCTCTCCAGACTTCAAACACCTCGAAGAAACTAAGCACATTATGATCAGCCTCTGGTTGTGACTTCAGTATAACCAGAGAAAGTTCAGTAGAAACACACAGTTCTGTGACAGAGTCCAATTAATGCAACTGAACATAGTTACATGTAAGTTTTCTAGATTTTAAAATTATTAGTGCTCCTTATATGTTTTACATGTTTAATGCCATACTCTATTTCTTGACAGTGTAATGGCTTAAAAGATGTGATTCTTGGGATTGTCCTGTGCAAGGCCAGAAGCTGAATTTTGATGATTCCTCTGGGTCCCTTCCAACTCAGGATATTCCATGATTCTATGACTCATTTTATCAGCACTGGAAAAACCTGTGCTTATTTGAATTCTAGGTGAGGAGTACAAATCCTTTTGACACCATGGTCCAGCACAATACAAAAAACAATTTTGCCCTCAGAAGGTTTTCTAATTTTCACCTGCAAGTTCTACCATTCCAAAATGCTTCTCTGAAATTGACACTTTGGAAATGGAAGAGAATAGATGCTTCCTTAAGGCAGTGTTTTTGAGTGAGCTCATTGTATAGAATATTACAAGAGATTATTTTTATCCCACTGAAGCCAAGTTCCATAGGTCTCATACAGCCCATAGAGAAACATAGATACGTCCAGAAACAATTGCCAAAATCCTGCTCTGAATAACTTCAGTGGAGGAGCTTCTAACCTTCTGCAGACTGTAGAAGAAACTCACGGAGATGAGGTTCACTGGGATTACATTTTCTTTTAGAAACAGGTCACTGAATTTCCTTCTCCTCCAGGTGTTTTCTATTATCTTAATATCTTCTTTGCCATATAGTCATGAATTTTTAGTGAGCTCTCTAAGGAAGTATACTCCCCCTTGTGTGATAAGCCAGTGAAAGAGAGGACCCTGACATCCTAGAAGCAGAAGGGCTGAAGCTGTCCTGAGATTTCCATCATCTTCAGCAGCTGACAATGGATGGCACTGGAGAAATGAGTGTGGTCCTTTGTTGTTATACTGGAAAGCACCTTTGTTCGGGCAAGCCACTGAAACATAGGACATGACTCCTTTGCTTCCTTTTTTTGTATGAAAAACACTTTTTTGAAAACATATTTTTCACAGACAGATTAAAATACATCTGGTCATCTGTGACCTCTGCTGTGATGAAGTGGCTGTCATATTGGACACTACTTACAAAAACAGACATATTAGTTAACATTCATCCTGTTTTGTTCACACAATAGTTGCTAGTCTAAATATGTTTGGAACTTTGCTTCCTTCTGCTGTTTTATTTCGTTAAAGCAAAATGCTTCTTTTAAACCTCTGTTTAGCTGTCTGTACAGTCAGGATATTCAGATTCTTTGAGATGCACATTCTTGAACTATTCACCAGAATTGTAAATCAATAATCAGATTAGCAGCTTCTTACAGAAAGCAAGGGATTTGCTCTTCCTGACTGACAGCAGTCATGTTTCTCATAATTAGGATTAGTCCCTTCAGGAGACTGAAGATTACAATGATATGTACACTATGGCATTCTTTTTTCTCTTTTGGTGTCTCTTCTAGTTCTTTATTCCAACTTGAACAGTACTATATGATTTACATCTCTGCTCCCCAGATCAGCCAAAAACCTAAAGAGAGCATGATGTTTGCTTTTTAAATGGATAGAATTTGGCATTTTGAAAGAAACTCCCAGCGGGATGGCCTTCCCTGCTGAAATATGTCAGTAGCCATCACTCCTCAGTATCCAAATGGCCTTTTTGATGAATGGCAGCAGCAATCTTTCCTTTTTATAGCTAGTTAGCTGAATGCTCATCACTATTGTTTTAACATAATTATCTTCAGGGTTAGGTGGAGGCCAGACTGTTCCCCATCAATGCTACAGTACTGGAGTTGATTTTTGTTCATGGCTGTTAGCACCAAGGCATGAAAACAGATTGTGAATACTGAAAAAAACAATCCATCATTTAGTCATGCAGAATGTACAAGAACACTTTTTTATTTGTTCCTTTTATAGAAGGTATTACTTTAAAAATTCTTTGAAGTGTTTAAACTTATACTCATGTCAAATCAAATGCTACTAATCTGTTGAGCAGGAAGGAATTAATATATTTTCAGGAATGTTTGTATCTCCCTGACTTGTTTAAACTGAACATAATCTCCTGATGTCATTGCATGTCTGAGAAGGGGAAGAGAAAAGGAAGGAGATGGGTACAGTTCATTAGTTAAGAAACATGAAGAGATTGTGTTGCTTGAAGTTCTGACAATGGAAAGGGTTTGATAGTTTGAGACCTTATTGCAAATAACGGGTGGGGGGGGAAGGGGAAATTTCTGTGCTAATCTCTTGATAACATATTACATGTCCCCTTACTGTAAGACCTAAGTCCACCACCTGAGACTGTGTGGCTGTTATATAAGCTTGTTATTTGGATTATGAAACTGAGATTTGATTGCAATTCACTCATGGGGAAATAAGCCTCATAGGGTCTATTCAAATTTTCGGAGAAGACACATGTTTGTGGTGCTTTTATATCCTCCTCCATTTGCTATGTAATCCTGCCAGATCAGCCACAGAGAGGAGTGATCCCAAGCGTCCAAGGGGTTGGACTTAGTCATGAACAATATGTAGGGGAGTCTATTTTTGTTCACTTGGGTTTTTTTTGAACACAAGAATTTGAATTTCTTTTCTAAATTCATGATTTGAAACAACAAGCTATGGGATTTCTCTAAGCTGTCCTAACAAGTGCTGTAGTTTCCTCCACGTGAGCAAGAGGAAACACTCCTCTCAGAACCCAGAGATTTAACCTGAAAGGTGAAATATTTGATCTTTTTTTTCTTTTCCTCTCTCCTTTCCAGAGGCTGACCTGTCTAAGGTTTTAGAATTACTACATCCAAGTGAGGTGTGTTATGTACCTTGGTTATTTGTTTCAGTGAAGGAGACAGGCACACATAACGCACATGAGTTTAAGTAGTGTTGTGTAGTGTCTTGCTTGTGTAGAAGTGAACTGGAGAATAAATTCAAAACAGAGCCTGCCTGATCAGAGTAGGTGTTCCTGTTGTGGGAAGACTCTAGGAAGTAGGGACATGGGAAGGCTGAGATGTCTGTATGGTGCTGGCAATGAAAAATATTGGCCAAAGAGCTGCAAATATATATCAGGGTAAGAAATTAAATCTGGTGATTTGCAGGACAGCCTCCTCCCACTAAAATTCCTTTTGTTTGTTTTTTTTTTGTTCCAAATGATTTAAATAAGTATTTTTAGTTTCAGTTGGAAGCTATGCATTATTCAAATGACAGTTCTGGTACAATTTATTCAGATGCAGAAAGCACTTTAAATTGATTTTGAAACTAATAGCAGAAGGGAGGAAAAAGGGTGGGAGCACAAGCTATCTTATCAAATACGTACACAAATAATTGTATTTTTCATATCCTGATGGAGTTATATTTTCTGGTCTCCAAAGTGCTAAAGAACATTAGTTATTCTTGACATTGACTTTAATTAAGCATATTTTTAGTCATAAACATGAGTAACAAGTTGTTTACTGGAAAAAGTTTACTTAGCACCATTTAAAAAATGGTAAGGGAAGGAAAGTTGATATGCTGTTTAGTCATTTTGTGGGTTATGAGTATTTAAAGTTGAATTGTAATACAGTGGAGGAATTGCCCACCTTGTATTACTGATAAATTTGCGTTACAGTTATTGTTATTGAGGAAGAAATTTATTTAGTTCTGTCATACTGTATGCATTTTTCCCGGCCGTTTATATTAGGAACAGCTTTTGTATGTCAAATAAGTGAACCCGACTCCAATCTGCAACTGATTTACGGCCCTTGCCTTCAGGGCCATCATCTTAGTGAAACTAGAGGACATACCAGCTTTGACATACTGTACAGGAAGTTTTTTTTTAACTTATCAGGCTTGCTAAACCCTAAGGTCGTCAGTCAAACAGAGTCATTGACTGAGTAAAAGCTGAGTAGTTCTTGAGTTCTGGGTCACTGCTTAACAACAGATTACAAACTTCTCTGATTTAATAAAAATCTAAAGAATGGCCTCAAGCTCAGAAAGCCATTGTGCACATGCCTGTCTCTAAGCATTTGTGAAGTCCTGCTGATTTGAATATGAGGACTTCCTGCAGCAGAAGGCCATGGGAAGCTGGAGAAAAGTATGTGCAAGATCAAATGTTGTCTTCTTTGGTCTTGATCTCCTTGTGAGGTCTGAGTACAGCAGCGCCTTTTTT
>WBMY01018173.1:0-116769 GCA_013397315.1 Donacobius atricapilla | reverse complement strand
TTTTTTTTTTTTCCCCAGGAGCTTGAGATTATTTTCCTACCACATAAAAATATACTTATCAGAAAGCAGAATTCTGATTCAAAGGCTAGTGTTGCTTGTCACAGTTATTTGGATAGACAGATATTTTTCTGGATGGACTCCTGATGTGCATTTGTGTATAGTGCTGTGAGCTCTCACCAGGAGCTTCAGGCTCTGTGTTAACAGCTCAGACACTGAGTTCAGATCTCTTGAAAACTTGATTTTTTTGCTATCAAAAACATGTGTGGAAGAGACTTAAAATTAGCATTCTGGGGAAAAAAAGAGACACTGGATGAAAAAAATAAATATAGAATAGCTATTTGGGCAAAAAAAAGGCAAAAAATATTCAGATAAAAGTAATTTTACTTTTAGAAAAGGATATGCAATAAAAATTCCCTATGCATCTTATGCCTTGCTCTACTTTTAATGACATAAATTTCCCACAAGGAACACAAATAGGAAACTGAGGGAGAAAATAAACAATGATCTACTTACTTTGAGGTTGTGTTATTGCTGTCACTATGGTGTCAGAAAGCCTCCTATGTAAAACCAGCTTCTTTTGTAATCACACATTTTCTAGGGTAGTTCATAGCTACTAAAAGGAAATTTGAAAATAATTTTCCTCAAGGTTGGAGGCTTAGAATACATTTTCATTTAGAAATAAAGGAAAGTGATGTTCATATTTCTAAGGAATTAAAATTGAGTATTGCAAGAGTTTATTGGTTTTTTTTTTTCCCTCTAATTTTTTAATCATTCAGGGTATGGGAGAAGAACTGGTTCTGTCCTGGCACCATGAAGGTCATGTTACTGTCATCTTATTTTGGGTGCATTATTACAGTCATTTAGATATGTTAAAATAACTGGATGTAAATAACTGTATTTTTAAAAATATATTTTCCTGGTATATATGCTATTTCTAAAGTTTTCTAGTGTAATGATTATCTGTACTCTCCTTAAAATGTTGTTGTGTTTTGGTTTTTTTTTTTTAAATAAAATTCATATCTTCTTCAAATGTGGCCATGATTTTACTCTCAAAACTGCTCATTCCAACACCCTGCATGTCTGTGTAGGTAGTTGCAGTTGTATGCTTTGCCTTTGAAAGAAAAGGAAGATGAGATCAGGCTTGTGTTGTGCAGCATTTGGCTTTGTATCTTTACATAAAATGACATTGTACCATTTTTAATGCTGTATCTCAGACACTAAATGGTTTGATCTCTTTCTTTCCTCTCTAGAATAGAATTTGATACCTGGCTTTCTCCCAAAACTAAGAGCATTGTAATGTGGGAACTCAACCTGTTAAACTTGAGAGGGAGTGGATAATTGTTGTTGTAGGTGTTCACATACCAGAGCATTTGTATTTACTCTTGTTTGTTTCTAGCAACCCTTACCTCAGCAAATTTGGCAAGTCTCTCCATTTAACCCACATCTCTACTGTTTACAGACTAATTGTGGAATTCAGCATTTGCACATAGAGCACTACAGTGGTGTCTCAGGAATGTCGCCTTCAGTGAGAACAGAGATTGTTTTTCTTTGACTGGAATATAATTTACTGAAAAAAATCCCAATTGTCTGACTTCCTCTGGAATCACTAGAGAACAGTGAAGAAAGTGTAACAACACAGAGAAAGTAAAACTGCGGTCAGTGCCAGTGTGTGAAGTGCTTGCCGAAAAATTATTCTGTCTTAAGGTCACTAGCACTTAAATATTTTCAGGAAGTTCCATGTCTTTGAAAAATAAATAATTTTTGTCTGGAGTTCTTGGCCAGTGTGAACCAAGCTTAATTGTGCACGTGATGTTACAGATAAAGAGATCTTACAGTTAAATAATTCTTACAGTAGTGCTTTTGATCAGTGTTTTACTGTACACAATGGGCATATGGGAATATTTTCATCAAGCTGCCCGTGATAATATCCCAGGCATGTTTTATACAAGATCTCATATATACAATGCGTGCTTAAATTTCATGTTTGTACCCTGCACCACGAAAATAAAATTCAGCCTATACTTCTAGCATTTCAGTACTTTTTAAAGGCTTTCTTTAATTATTTGAATGTCCTATTTTCCTGAAATCTTCCTCTAATATAGTGCAAATGGAACCTCAGAAAAAGCACAAAATATGACCCCAGTATCCTGTGCAGACTCCTTATACAACCAAATGTACACCAGTTGTACTCACCGCTTAAATCCACAGAAAAGAGAGATCCATACTCGTGAACTTATTTGCATGAGCATGGACCAAATTTCAGTGTAATTGGCTTATTCAAATCACGTTAGCAGGAAACATAGACCAAAAAATGCAAACAATGAAGGCGGTTGCAGCCTTATCTAAAATCTCTTACACATAGGTAGTCTATTCAGTTTCTGAAAGTCCTGGGAATCAGAATGAAAGTTGAAGGAAGTAGCACTAAAATAGGGCTGCAAAGTTAGAAATTATAAATAGCTTTGGACTTTCTTAAAGTTTCCAGTATGTGAAGGATATGAGCACCTTAACATCACCTTTTTATAGCCTGTCTTCAGTAAAAGGTAGAAGAATGTCTTCAGGTAGTTTTCCTTACACAGCATATGGATTTAAAATCATTTTTGCAGAGTTTCTCTTTGCAGGATGATGTTATGATTATTTGCTTAAAAGTTATGTATGAAAACTGATTCTCAAATGTCTATAGTTTGAAAGAATGTTACATAACATAACAAAAAATTATCCAGTACTCTGTAGTTTTGGTGGGGTGAGACTAGAACATTCACATTTAAAGGAGAACCTCCTACACAACTATTTCTACCCAAGGCTTGTCATCTTGTACATGTGATATCATGTAATTTCTTTTGAAGCCTATTACTAATTTAATTACATCATGAGAGAGTAAAATTTCTATTCCTACCCATATCCAAGAAAGAAAAAATTAAAATTAGGATGTCTCTGATGATATAAAGAAGAGATAATTAGTGCCACTTGTTTATTTTTCACTTGTCTTAAGTCTTAAGCTACCTGATTAAAAATGCTATGCACATTCTGGACACTCATTCTCTCTTTCTGAATGGCTAGTAACACATCTGCATATTTTTAAGCATTTAAAAATTATTTTCTAATTTCCCTTGTTTAAACCACCTGCTTCAAAATTATCTTTTTAAGATTTTGTTTTCTCTTTGTGGTCATTAGTGGCATGCACATAAACTTGAATGTGAGAATGTTGTCAGTATATACAGGACACAGAGGGCTTGAGGCTGTTCCTTTAATGGTCTCAGTGAAAATCCATTGTATCAAGTGATTTGTAAGACACGAGTGATTAATAATTTGTCAGCACAAAACCAATACCCATTTTCTCCATTGCAGTATTTCCCAAAAAATACAACCGAGACAGCTGCGCTTAATGCAATTTTATATGAGGGATGTCTATAGAAGGCCTATCGAGGCTTAAATTTTTTAAAAAAATATAAATAATTTGTGTTGCACCAAAAGTGAAGGTAAGATGAAGAACAGTTTTTTGGAGGTTACTGTTATTTAATGACTTTCAATAAAAATCAGTAGCTGAATTCAAGAGCGTCTTGAAACCTGTTCTTGAAGCAGTGGATAAACTAGTGGGGAAGTGTCCTTGATTTTCAGATGGTTTATGGAGTTTAGGAGCACTGCATTTTTATTGCAAAGTTCTTAATGGGGCTTTGATGATATTGTAAGCCTTCTGAGTGGTCATTAATATTTGAAGACACATCACTAGGGTTAATATTAGACATAGCTGTATCATTTTCCATAAAATTTTAACTATTTATTATGAAAATAGTATTCTGTATTCTTGCACATCTAAACCATGTCTACACATTTTAAAGGTTTACCAATAATCTACACAATTTTACCACTGAAATGGTGAGGCTTAGTTTAAGTTATGATAAAAAGTATTATTAATTCTAGTAGAAAATTAGAGCTCTGAAGGTTCGTCCTTCCTGAGCCTTTATCATAGCAATTAAGTGACATAACGTCATTAATCTTCAATAAAAGTAAAGTACTCTTTTGACATATCTGTAATAATAGAATGGCTTGGGTGGAAAGAGACTTTAAAGATCATCCAGTCCAACTCTCCTGCCATGGGCATAGGTACCTTCAACTAGACCAGATGGCTCAAAGTCCCATGTGACATGCCCTTGAGCATCCAAATTTGCTGAGATCAGGTATGAACGTTCTTCAGAGTGGCATTCTTTTTTTAACTAATGGAACACAGCCCATAGTATAACTCGAGAAGCACAGACAGTTTATCTTCATGGGTGTGTAGTCCAGAGGGGGCTGGGGCATGGGGAAAGACACGTGTGGGAGGAGTCTCTTTGTGCACGTAAGAGGCTGAAAACCTGAGATGTTTGTGAAAGTAGTTCCAAGGTTTTTGGCAACAGGAAGAAATACCACTGGCTTGGAATGGATTACTTAGCAGAATGAAGAAATATTTTGGAAGGACCCATATGATAAACTATCGAATTTACCTTTGATCTTGAAAGCTACTTTTGTCTGTTATTTTTTTCCTCCATCTATTGTTTTCAGCTCCCACTGGTTTTGTCAGGTCTGCTATTAGACATGTAAGCTCCTGAGGGCCTGGAACATGTCTGCCTATGTATTTCCCAAAAGCCATTCTGAGCACTACTCATAAATAATACATTTGTGCAGTCTGCACGCTGTCTGACCCAACGTAAGTTCTCTCTTTTTCAGAAGAGAATCATTAAAGACGCATGCACATACACACTAAATTATCTTCTCTAAGAAACATGAGAAGACCCCTTTTATGTGGGGCGGACTCCTAGTCACGTGAGCTGTCAGTTAATAGTTAGAATGCTGGCTGAAGCACCAAACAGCCACACCAGCATTCCAGTGCTCAGCCCACGTGCCTCTGCTTCAAAATCAGGCCTTTGCAATACTGGGCAGCAGCTGCTTTTCAAAAGTATGAACAAAATATAGTCAATTAGGAACAGAAACTATACAAACAATTTAAAAATGAGTTTGAAAATCAAGCGTGCACTATGACTCATATGATGTAGCTTGTCCAGGACTATGCAAAAACTCATAAGAGACAGTAAAAGATGTAATCCAAATAATAATAATAATAATAATAATAATAATAATAGGAAGAACACTCAGAAAGCAGATTCTTTTGCCCTCATTTTCCTAAAACATTTTGCTGCAACATGTTATTGGCTAGAATAAGAATGCTAGGAACTACTCCATGTGTCTGAAAAATTTCAAAGGAAGAAATTAATTATACCTTAAATTTCTGTTCCTCCTGATAACCAGACAATTCCTCTTTCTTTCCCCCATAAAACAACTTTTGAACATAGAATACTCTTGTGCATTTTGTAAAATTTTAATATAGATTGTAAGACAGAATGAGGTTTACTTTTCCATATGCGCAGTGAGAACATCTTTGGACCTCCTGTCTTCCAAAGAGCTGTGTGAAATATCAAAAGTGTACGCTTGATCCTTTCTTTGCTTAATTATATAATTTTGCAATTTATTAAATAAAGACAGGGGCAAAGAGTCAAAACTCTTGTTATACCACATGGATGCTAAGTGTGTCATGTTTGGTGTTTTAGAGACATGAAAATATGCTTGTCTTCTCCCAGACATCATGGTTGAAGAGCTACTTCTACTTGCCCTGGCCTTTGAACCACCTCCCATGGGAATTTCATTGAGTGGAGAAGCGTGGCATTAGACCTACTCTTTCCAGGTTCCTTTAGTGCCAGAAGGCAGCTTTGTCTGGAGATACATCAGAAAGATGACCTTCAAGGCAATTATGCATGCTGTGATCCAGGGTGGGAGTGTTCTGACTGGGTAAGTTACATATACTTTGTAGGTCAGTTGACATGAACATACATCTCCTTTTTTTATATCATTCTAGTGAACAATATATACTAAAATATACTAAAAGAAGGATTATTTAATTAAATAAGTTTATACTATCAAATTGTACCATCCTGTTTAGATCAATTGAACTTCCATGCCCAAATAGGAAGTGTTCTGAGATTTAAAGAGCCAGCAATTTGATTCATAAAGCAGTTATGACTTCAAAATGTCAAGGGGAATCAGTGAAACTGCAAAGGAGTAGCAAACTTGGTTCTTTAGGTTGGTCATTTACCCAAGTAAACAAGATAAAGATAATGTAGAGGCATAGTGCACAGACTATGTTTTTGAAAAACAAAAATCAGTTACTAGGAGAAAATACTTTAAAAATATGTAAGAACAGAAGTAGTCCTTGATTTTATTTTAAGCAGTGCAGTTCTATATGCTGATATTAAAGAACCATTTTCTCATCGTGAGTGTAAAGTGTAAAAATCATCATCTTGGTTGGACGAAAGGAGACATAAAAATGCATACTACATTGTCTACCTTCAAGTAAAGCAATGAGATTAAAATGAGAATGCTAATTACAAAGCCATTCTAAGTAGCACCTTAAACTTAGGCTGCTTACAATTAACACATCCGTTGTTCAGTGTTTGTGCTTATCCCTGACTGAAAAAAACCCATCAAAGCACCATTTTTACCAAAATGTAAAGAAAGAAACGCAAAGATTGGTGGAGTTAATTGGCACTCTAACAGATGATACCAAAAAGAAGAACACAGTTTAGAAATTGAAGTTGTATCAGTATTTAAAAAGTAGTGAATGAAGAAGAAGCAAGTTATATGCAAACTCATAGGAAGTCAGGCTGAAATTATTTTGACAAGCAATTTGCTTAACTAAAAATAACCAACCTCTTTTTGAAATGAGATGTTGAGAAGTTTTCCTGTGAATAGAAGTCAAACTGGAGCTTTTCTGCTTAGTAAAAAGATGACTGAGACTATAAAATAGATGAATGAGTAGAAAAAATATTCACCATTTCCTGTTCAGTATTAAGTGTACCAAAAATGCCATGATGAAAATTTTAAGACAATTAAATAATTCTTTGCATCCAATTCATAAAGAAATTATGAGTTTTCTTGCCACAGGGTGAGATGAAAAATAAGGTGATAAGATGAAAAATACAGGTGGATTCAGAAAAAAAATTAAACAAAATGCATAGATACAGGTCCACTGGTGTCAGCTAAAGATGGTGGCCTGAAGGCAATCACCAGCTTAAGAACCTCTTAAACCATTGCTGTCTGGAGAATAAAAGGAATAGACTCAAATTTTTATTCAGTATCCATTATTAGACTTACTTATAGATATAAGACTCTATACTAAACAGCCCTCCAGGTCTGAGCTGGCATTAGTGTTCTTGAGGTCTTATGTTGAAAATATAGCATGGAGTAAAATACAAATATCTTTCTGAATTGCTCTGATGGAACTTTTTGTTAAATAGAAAAAGACCAAAACTCCAAAATGCAGCTGATATTTATGTAACTGAAAAAGAGCTCTTCAAATTGTTACTTCCACAGAATATAACCATATTATAATGAGCTATGATATTTAATCTAAAATATAAAGTTGTTTTCTAACTTTCCTAGCATTTTGCATGTGGTGAGACATTGGTCTCCTAGTTGATAATTAACTCTTTTGAAAACAGAGTATAGAGAATTTGTTTTGTAAATGTAATTCCTAGGAAGGCTCTTAGATGCTGAAATGTATGCAGAGGTTTTCATTAAAATCCTTCTCATTTGTTTTTACAGGTATTATTCTTACTGCTTATGTCTCATGTATTTTAGAACTTGTTTAGGACTGAAAATGTCTTTGGCACTTTGTGAACCAGAAATGTCAGTTCTCTGAAAGGAAATTAAAGGTGACATCACTAGCATTGTGGGAGGATTGGTCTAAGTATGAAGTATTTGAATATACTTTACCTAAATTTTAGAGTACTGTGTTGAATTAAATTTTATTTTGCACAAGCTTGTATTACATCAAGCCATCCAGCTAAGACAGCAAAGTGGTAGGTATGTACTTGCTTTTTCTTAAGTATTTACTAAAGCCCAGTGTTTAAAGTGAGCACAGCTGTTGAAGGCAACCAAAAGAAACCTTGCTAGTGTTTAGCTACATTGCACATTCAACTAGTACATTATTAGTTGTCAGTAGAGCCAGGAAATTTGTTTTCCTGGATGTCTCCTATCAAACAGATCAATAAGGCAGGCACTTGATAAAAGATAACAGTGATAGGTGGTTCTATTTATTGTATAGCATAAAGGCCAAGATATTGCGGAGAATCATCATCATCATCATCATCATTTAGAAAGAGTTATACTTATAATCTGCATTTTGCAAAAAATCTCAGACAGTTATGGCTGTTCTTGTACATGAGTATATGCTCATATTTTCCACAAACTCTTAGGACTTCCAGTGTTTTTGAAGCAAGTACTTCACATCGTACACAGATAATATTTCAATCATGTCTTTTTAATCTGTCTTTCAGAATGAAGAAGGTTGAAGGAATCCAAACCCAACAGAGGTGCCCTCCCAGTAATGTGGGATCTTGCTGCTTTTGGTCAAATAACACAAGTATAATGTCTTCAGTAGCAATCAGAACAGATTAGAGTAGTTCCCTACTTTTTTGCATCTGTATGGAACTACTTCATCATCTGAGATGCAGGTAAGTGCAAAAAAAGCAGAAGATATTAGATCCTGGCGGCATTAGAAGGGTCATGGACAATTTAATTTTCTTTGTTCTACTCTGGCACAGGACCTACCTTTATAAAAACAACTGTATTAGCAAACACTGTGCTGGTTTACAACATCCTGTATCTTCCTTAGTTTTAAAGTACATAAACTGTCTTTTATGAAAAATTGTCTTTCAGCCTAAGCCTTTTGCTTTGGGTCTTTAATAATTAAGATTTAGGCATAATAAATGTAACTGTTTGCTGAGTCGTTTAGGGTTTATAAAAAGTTCACGTCTTAGAGTATTTATATTTGTATGATGGCTATTTCAATATAAATGAAAATACAAGAGGAATAAAATGTTAATGCAATGGGTTTTTTAGATTTTTATTTTTAACAGAAACTACTGGTTATTACATTACTTTTATATACTATATTAGTACAATTTGCTGAAGTGAAAAATACATAAAATCAAACCCTTACTGAAAACCAGATATTCAAAGCAAATTTATCTTCCTCATAGTCTTGTGGATCTTAAATAATGAAGAGAACATGTGCAGTGCAATCCAAATAAATAATTCTTCAGGACATTTACTCATGTCAAAAGTTTTGGTTAAGGGGAAGGCAAACACTCATTTACAAAAATGTGTGCTTTAAATATGAGAATGAATCTGCTGCACCACTTTTTCTATCTTGGTTCTCAAGGATTCTTAAGAAAATGGGTTTAGCCATCATATTGTGCTCTCATCCGCCAGAGAAGCTTCCTTCAATATGACATTTAGAAGACAAACATTGTATTGTGTGATTTTTAACTTCAGACAGGGTTTGCTAAACTATATTTTTTCTCTAAATATTAGTAAATCCAAGCTGTAAATAGGCTTAAATCTTTAAAGGTGAACTGGAATTTACTTTAGATTCTGGATTTGATGCATGGATAGCTTTTTGGATGCACTATTGCATTTTTTCTATTAAAATAAATTAGAACAGTTTTATAGATAACTTTAAAGGTCACCTGCTAATTACCTATGCTGAACATCTTCAAATGATGTGACATATTGCAGAGTGAAGCACAACCAAGAGTGGTGTTGGAATCAGTGAACTTTATAATCAAAGGAGTGACAAATGGTAAAGGTTTACCCGGAAAAAATGAGTAACATTGACTACTCAGGTCAACAATCACCTTTTATTCTGCAAAGATGGGTGCTTTTTTTCATGTATCATATTATTCTTTAACCTTTTTTCTTTTTTTTTTTTTTTTTCTATTTTAATCTTTTTCTGGATAGACACGAATAGCATGAACAACAGAATCACTCACAGTTTGGAGTAAAATTAATGCTTGCAGAGAGAGTCAGCAATGACAGTATACCCAAGATTTGACATGCCTATACTCCCAAAATCACTTTCCTTCCTCTGGGACTCTGAATTCAAAACTCTCAGCTTCTTTTTGTCCCTGATGTTTTTCTGAGATTCCTTAGAAGACAAAATAAACCAAGGTTTTATTTTTAGTTCTATTTGAACTCCCTGGCAAGATTTAAATTAAGCTATCAGTAGAAATATGTGTAGAAATCTAGAAATCCAACAGTGACATCCTGCAGCTATATGTGAGTAGTATGGGCGTAGCTAGGCTATCTGTGAAGCCCTGGTGTTTAGGGACAATTTGGGGTATTACACAACTAAAGAAATATTGTAAATATTCTTTTGCATACAGTTTTGATTAAAAAACCCCAATTTCCAGAGCCCAATTTAAGATTTAGTAGCTGAGCACCAAAAAGAAAGCAGTCAAAATTTCTAAAAATCTAGACATTGTTAACCTTAGCTTATCATGTTAAATATGCATTTCAGTACAAGGCCTATTTTGCATTTTCTTTCTTTCAGCATAATTTCAAAATTTCTCATTCAATGGCTGTCCTCCTTTTATGTCATATCCTTCACCTTTTCCCTCTCGTATCCTGACTGAAGTAAAATGACACTTATTTCCTATTAAAAGTAATCTTTTTATTCAGCCATCTGCATAACTGTGTAGAAACTTGTGGTGTTTTGAGGGTGAATCACAGGCAATAAAGCTGTATACATAACTTCTGTGAGAAAGAAAGGTAGAAGTAAATTGCACTAATGAGACCCAACTCCATTTTGGAGACAGTTCAGAACTCAAATTTTAGGTGCAGGGAACTGAGGCAGGAGGCAGACCACGGATGCCCCAGTGTCTCCCCGGGTGGGGCTGTGTCCCTGCAGAGCGGTGACCATTCTGTGCACTAGAGTGTGAAGCTCCACATCTGCACCCAGATTTACAGGACCAAACCCAGTATTCAGAACAGTAGATGTGTTACATCTGTGTCCTGCTCTCATGCTGTGCAGAACAAGAGGATAAAACCTGTACGCTCACCAGTTCTATATATACAAAGGATAAACAGAAATAGTAAACTTTTCCAATACAAGTAGTCTTAAGAATTTGTGCGTTTTAGAGTCTATAAGATTTGCCAAATTATCTTCATGATCTAGTTCTTAAAAGAGTTACAGTAGTAGAAACTGGAAATGCAGTGTGAGGCTGTAAGGCATCTCAAGTGAGCCATGGTGTGTGTGGATTAACTCTATGTGTCTTAGTTCTGGAATGTGAACCCCATGTTAAATTTAAGCAGTTCTCATGTCACTAAACATATTTTGTTCTATGACTAAAATCTGTAGAACCAATATTATTTTCTTGGAATCATTCACAGGAATGTAATTTATTTATCGGAATGTTAGTAAAAGGGAGAGATAAAAGTTGTCCAGATGATTTTAACTTAAAAATTGGAGGTATGTTTGGAAGGGTCAAGTCTTTTCATGCTGATGATATTTTTATGTCATTAATCTTGTTATGCTGATAATTCTTCCTAAAGCCATACTTCAAATTTTACTTCTGTTTGTGTTGTTGTAGAAGTTCCATTTATTATCTGATACACTCCAAGAGAATGTACACAGAAATTCAGATTATTGGACACATTTCTTTGCACTTTAAGGCAAGCCTTACATAGTTTTCTTTGATTCTCTTTGGTCACTAAGGATTTCAAAAGTGTATCTACATGACATATTTCTATAAACCAGAAATGTACTACTTGGTAGGAAAAGAACCACATTAAGATCTATTACTACCATGTGTATGTGTCATCTTTCTAAACATGTGCTGTTTAATGAGTGGTATTTATACTGCCTTTGCACAGAGTAATGTAAGAAGCTCCCTAAATCCCTTGGATTATGTGTGTGGTATCAAAACTATCTATCTAAATCTATCTGCTTATTCAGATTGAAGAACATAATTCTGAAATCTAGTGACAAAATCATTAATATCTTCCTAGCAGCTAATAGGCACTAAGCTCCTTATACACACTCATTTGTCCCCCAATTCTTAGAAACAATAGTAGAAGCAAAATCTGAAAGACTATATTCTTCATTGGCATTATTGTACCTTTAGATTCCTGACAGAATAATTAAAAAAATCTTTGTATATTCAAAAAAAAAATTTGATTATTATCTTCAGGCACTAAGATTACACTACAATATCAGAGGTCACTAAAATATCAGACCTGATACAATTAAATATCATGATTTCTTGAAACAGGAAAAAAAATCAAAATAACTAAGCTTCCTTGAATTCCAAAAATGACATTACTACTCCTGTCTGACTAGGGTGTATTTCAACGCTGTTTTTTTCTGATTTTGCAGCCTCAATAGTGTGATTGCAAATTAAAGTTCCATCCAAAATTTGTTTCTGTTGTTCCTGTTTGGTCCGTTTTTGTCGCTTCGTTCTCTATTAAAAACATGCATAGATGCATTAAGGTAGCTTTAAGTCCTTCCCCCTTTTTTTCCTGTTAAATTGGTCTGAAAGAGTTTCAATGCAACCATGAGCCACCTCCATACAACATAACTGAAGAGCATTGTCTCCTCCTTTACACAGCTACTTCAATGGCGTTAGAGACCACCTCCTGCCCTGCTAAATCTCCATCCCTATAATCAATTGTGCTTGTGCAGACGCAGCAGAGCTATGAGTATTTAGCTGTCCAAATAAAATTTAGGAAGCTGATACCACTTTCTTTAGAGCACATGGATATGTGGAAATGTTTTCCTATATGAAAGCAGAATCACCAATATGGCTTGTGCTTGTAATTTAACCCCATGTTTATGCTTAGTGTCCATATACACACATGAAGAATTGAGTTTCAGATGATGTTCAAGACTGTGAAGGGTCCACTGCATCCCCTCCAGCTAAGGCCACAAGGTAGTTTTCTGAATAACAGTGACTAAAGAACTGATCTCCAAAGAGCCCTATGTCCTAGATCCAATCTCCCTAGCAAAGCTCTGGGTCAGTGACCAACCCATTGCTTATCAAGTTGAAGATATCTTTCCAATAAATTTTCTGAAGAGACAAACAGAGTGTTTTCCCACTGGGTAAGAGATAGTTCTTTTTAATAGTCTTTGGTATAAGTCCTAATAATGGGATTGTCCCAGCAACACATCAAAAATATACTATTATTTCCCTTTCTCTATCCCCACACCAGAAAGAAAGGTAATTCCATTTATGCTAACAATCAAATTAAAAGGAAAAGTCCTCCAAATCTACTTCACCTACAATTCCTCTTTCCCTCATTTTTTGGCACACTTCTGCAGATCAGTTCGTAAACAGTATCCTATTTAGAAAACCTGAACAAAACTTGCAACACACTTGTCTGGGACAGATTACTTAGTACAGACAGTCACTGGTGCAATAGAAACGGAAAAAGCTTGTGTGAGTGGGAGTTAGCAATGTATTTTATCTGCTGCTCATAAGTAATACCTGCACCCATCCACTTTTAAAGAAATGATATAGCAAAAAATTTTAATAAAACCTCCTAAGTGCTTTATGAGTCACTGGGACATTTTTAGTTTGATGTGATCAAGCATATGTTGAAATGGCTTGTGTGGCATCAAATTAGTTAATACCCTTATACCCTACAGGTAGAGATGACTTTACAAACCTTAAAATTCACAGAAGTTGATAAATCAATTCTGGGCAGTTTCCTGAACATGCTGAATGGCAAATCAGGATGACCAGTAAGGATCTAATAACCTAAAGCTTAAATTATTTTTTGGTGCAAAAACTGGCTGTTTTTATTGAAAAGATCTACCGAGTAGGGGGACATGATCTTTCTCTTTCTTCACACGAGTCTTACCAGTGCTACTACTCATGTGGAAACTGAAGGAGTTGAAAAAAGGCTGACTTTCCTTCTCATGCAGATTTTTACTCCGGAGTCAAATAGAAGACTTTATTTTAAATTATCATGTGGGGAAATCTCCTGGACACTGGCCAAATCTTCCTGGTCTTCACACTGCTCTAAGTCCTTGCCAGCTGGTTTGGAATTTGAATTCTGATTTCTGGCTCTATGGCACAATGAACTGCCACAGGACCGGCTGAATGGCCCCAACTAAAATCTTTGATGTTTTTCTTGCACTATTTAAAGTCTGAAGTTTTCTACAGCCCTTTACAACTGTTTTATGCCCATCCCTGACAATCTCCAGGCATTTTGGTTGTCAAACAACCCAACACCAAATGTGCTGGTTTTGTTTGACCTATATTACAATGCAAAGCTACTTGGTTCTTTAATTCACTGCCAAATAAAGCTGTTATCTCTGGATAAAGGGAACTAGGCCAAATGGTGATAAAGTCTCAGGGATGAAATGAGATTAAACCAGTTCTGCCTCACCTTGCTATTTACTAATTATATATATGTGCTGGTCAGCAGAGCTCACTGTCTGTCTAATCATATGTCTAAAGGTCAATTAAAAGGGATTAATGCCCACAAATTAATATCCAGTGAAAAGTATTACTTAGCATAGGGGTTATACCTGTCCCTTTCTTTCTTTTTTGTCTTTTCAAGACCTTTTTGGGGCATGATACATAATATATAAAATTACAATATGATTTTACAACACAAGAGGATTTTTACACTTTTTTCCCTTTAAAATTCAAAATCACTTGGAAAAGTCAGTTCTAGTGCAGAACTACAATCAGGTCAAAGAACTACCTCTCATTTATTTTTTAATTAACACTTGGCAGTATTGTTAAGGAAAGCATTACTCAGAGAGCTGGAGTCATGTTAGCACCAGAAACGTCTCCAGGGCATCTAACAATGCCGAGAGGCTTTCATGGAAGCCTTTTTAGAAGAGTGGCTCACTTCACATCTTTGTTGTCACTGCATAAACAAACACAGATCCCTCTATAAAATGAATGACTTATAACTAAACTCAGTAGGCAAGTTTGTTTGGCTTGTTGAAGGGGAGCAGAGAGGAGAGCAGGGGTTTAACAACTCCTGCCCTGCCCTGCTTGAAAATCCAGCCAACAGAGAAAGCTGTGGACAAGGGCAGTGGTGTAACCAGGAGACACACTGCTGTTTTCTGACTGCCCCAGTGTATCCAGTCAAACTCAGGGCTGCCCCTCCTGCATCCTTCTCCCTCTTGGCCCCGGCTGTTCATTCATAGCTATCAAGGCACCGTGGCAAAACAAGTGCAAGTGGCAAGAGGATCAGGCCCTCTTGCTGTCCCGTCCAAGCAGCTCCTCCTGAGGCACCATCTGGAGCTCAGCAGATGAGAGCAGGATTTGCAGCCTCGCAGCTGCTCTGCTCTGAAACACACACCTTGCCAGCCTCCCATCCCCCCTTTCAAAGGAGGGAGTAAACCAAAAAATGATGGTGGGAGGCCTAATACACAGAGGCCACAAGTAAATGAGAGAGTGATGAGAAGGCAGGGAATACACCAGGAATGAAGGAGGGCAGGAGAGAAAAGCAGTGTAGACAGAAGGGAAGGGCTATCAGAGAGATACCTCGATCTGTAGTGTCCTATAGCTGAAACAGGGGCAAGAGGAAAAATGCCGGGGAAAATGGTATCAAAGCAAGACAAGTTAGAGCACATCTGATCTCTTGAATTTCAAACAGTTCACAGGTTAGAAGCAAGGACTGGGGTATTTAAGGTTCAAAATAAGAGCACACACGATATCTGAAACATAGCTGAAGAAATGCCAGTTTCAGGCAGGGTAACTTCTTTGAGACAGCACACATATGGAATAAATTGTCATCAAAGCAATGAGAATTAGCAGATGTCTAGACATCTGTATGAAAAGAGACACTGTTGGTATAGCATGACACAGTGGGGTTGTGAGATTGCATTTAGAAGTGAACTGTCTTTTTAAAAAATAATAGTTCTCTGCATCTTTTCAGGAGCAGATTGACATCCTTCAGAAAATCTAGCTACTGAACATTTATAAATTGTCCTTTCAAATGACTCTAAGATCATTTAGTCAAAACTGCTAATGCAGTAATTCGAGTTCTTCTAGCAGACATTTTCACTCGTACTCAAATCTTCAGAAGGGACCAGAGTGCCTTGTTTCAACCAAAGTATATTTTCTGTCTTCAGGGTCATTCATTTACTTCTGGATACTATATATTTTGTAGATAGGCATCCACTACTCTCAGATACTGACACACTGGAATGTGGACCTTGCGTGCTTGGTACTCTGTTGCGGTAACTGATCACCACCACTGTTTACATGCATGCTTCATTTTCCAATTTGCCTGGCTTCCACTTCAATCTTCCATCCAATACTAGATGAAGGGGCTGGTTTTGCTTTTACCCACTGGGTTCACAAAGGAGAAATACTTCTTCGATATGAAAAACTTCTTTGATGTACTGACTAGCTTGATAGATAAAGGGGGAGAAGTGAAAAGTTCTAAGGCTTCACAAAGGTTTTTGAAACTGTCTTCCATATCATCCTCATAGAGAGGACAAGAGAATTTGAAGCTGGATGAGCAGTCAGTGAGGTATATCGGAAAATGGCTGAATGACTGGGCTCAGTGGATGGTGATCAGTTGTGCAAAGTCTACTTGGAGGCCAGCAACTAGTGCTCTACCCCAGAGTACCCAATACTGGTACCAACATTGTTCAACAACATTATTAATAATATGGACCAGGGAGTAGAGTATACCTTTGTCATGATTTAGAAATTTTATCCTCCAATTTAGTATTCCTCCTGGAAACACTCCACACCATGAACCCTATTCCATCCCCACCACCTCTTCTGTTCAGCAGGCTGGAGAGGAGAATTAGAGGCACAAAAAGTTAAGATCACAGGTTGAGATGAGAACTATTTATTAGAAATGGCAATGAGAAAACAAGTAACAGCAGCAATACTAACGACAAAAGTGTAAAAAAGAGAAGGGGGAGTGATTCACATGCAAAGGCTCACTGCAGAGCCTGACAATACCCAACCACTCCCTCCAACACACTACACTGAACCAGAAGAGACCCCTTCCTCGTCCCCGGCAATGATGTGAGGCGGGAGAAAATAACCTCCTTATTAATAACCTCCTAGCCATGCCCCCTCTGGCTACTGCAAAAATTGATGCTGTCCTAGCTGGAACAAGGAAAATTCTCGGCAAGTTTGCTGTGAGGAGCAACGAATATAGCCAGAAGGTTGTGTTGCCTTCCACAGGGGCCTCATCAGGCTGGAGAAATAATCCTATGCACTAGTACAAGAGGAGGCCAATTGTATGGGAAGGAGCTCAGCAAAGAAGGACCTGGGAGTCCTTGGTGTTCGCCAAGTGTAACATGAGCTAGCGATGTGTCCTCCTGGGAAAGAAGATTAACAGGATCCTCAGCTACAGCAGGAGGAATGTTGCCAGCAAGTGGAGGGGAGTTATCCCTCCCCTTCGTTCAATACTGGTGAGACTGCAACAGAGTGCTGTGTTCATTACTGGGGTACCAGTGCAAGAAAGATATGGACATATTAGAGCCCATTAGAATTAGAGAATGAAGGGTCATTCAGATGACAAAGAGACTGGAGCATCTCTCATATGAGGAGAAGCTGAGAGAGCTGGGACTGTTCAGCCTAGATTAGAGAAGGCTCAGGAGGGGTTTTGTCAGTGTATCTAGATACCTGAGGCAAGGTGTAACTGGAGCCAGGTTCTTTTCAGCGGTGTCCCGTGACACTACAAGAGGCAATGGGTACAAATTGAAACATGGGAGATTTTACCAGAACATAGGGAAGCACTTTTTTACTGCGTGCTGACTGTGCGTTGCCAGAGATTGCCCAGAGAAGTTAAGGAGACTCCATCCTTGAGGATATGAAGAAACTATCTCTACATGTTCTTGGGCAATCTGCCCTAGGTGGCCTTTATTGAGCAGGGGAGTTGACCACAAGGACCTCCATAGGTCTCTTCCAACATTATCCATTCTGTGAATCTGTGATCTGATACAGTCATCTTTTGTAAAATTGACCCTAGCTAAGAGGGACAAATATCATAAGAAAGAGCAAATGCAGTATTGTGGAAGGCTTTGATGTTTGGCGAGTTTCAGTACTGCAGAAGGAAGGACCAAACAAGTAAAATATTCTTATTCTAAATTAAATTCTAAATAACACGTGTAAACTGTGGATTACAGAATTGTTTTGAAGGTCTGTTACTGAATATTGGTGGTAAATGGCATTGTATTGAATGGAAAGAAGCAGATAATAGTATGGAAAAGAATCAATGTTAAGTAGTGCAGTAGTTAACAACTTTGTTAATGAACTTGAAAAGGGGATTAATGTCATGTTAATCAAACTCACAAATTAGTATCTGTTGATCTAATCTTGTTTCAGATATATAGATTAAAATAATGGGATGTGATCCCATGGAAACAAGCTAGAGAGAAAAAAGAACAGTACAGGAAATTATGTTTAGCACAGAAGAAAATAAGTGAGTTTGCATCTGTATACATGTAGAGATTGTGTGTATGCATAAAATGAGAGAGTAACATGAAGACATAATTTTTTAAACCAATAAAATTGTGAAAAGTTAATTAAAAATTGAAAGTTAATTAAGTCTGATTTGAAAGACAGTGGCATATAAAACCATAGAGTTTTAGGCTTCCTACTATTTCTTGAAGGGTCTTAATTTTCCCCCATTCCAAAATACAGGGGAGTCTCAAAATCTCAAGATTCAACCATATTTTAGCTCTGCAAGGAAAATGCTTTTAAGACAATTATTTGAATATACTATTACTTTTATCTTATGTATGGGCAATCTATGGATAGAGGAAGATTAGTAACTAGAACTAATAGAAGATTTTCTTAGTAGTTACTGAGTTAAAAAACATGCAGATTGACTTCAAATGAATATAATGAATTAATGCAATTCACAGGCTCTGCCTCTTACCCTGTCTCTCTTCTAGGCCCCACTAATTTAATGGCAGGAACATTCTCATGGCCAAGAAAACTGAACTTCAATTACCTCTGTGTAGACAGTACTTCATAACTGACTGTTTTTACCAGTATTGAAAACAAATCTTCGCTACAACTGCAGGAGGGAGTTCAAACTCACCAGCAAAAAAAAACCAAAAATACAGAGGAAGAAGAGAACAAAGCAGGATTTTGGGTTTGAATATAGGTAATACAATATGTAAAATGTATTTGATTCCAGAAAAAAAAAATCTTAATTACCTAAGTATTGAAATAAAATTTAGTTTGAAATGAACTTAACAGCCTAACAAACTAAACATTTACAGCTGCTTAACCTCTTTAATCAAGAATGTTTAGGAAAAGAATCATGTCTCAAAACTGTAAATGCAGCATTGACCTAAACCTGTGTAATTCTCATTGTTCAGGTTCCTAAGATCTTGATTACCTCCCTCTTCATCTACTAGAACTCTGCCCTCAATTATGTTGTTAATTTGGCTATAATGCTTACAGACTGGGATACGTCTATGCCACATTGTCTTAGTTTCTGTTCTCCTTTAAGAGCCAAGATCTTCGACTTTGAAGCACTCTCATGCCACATAGTTCTATGAACTCCATCAGTACTCTTTCACCTCTGCCTTGATGAATATCTTTTATTGAAGGGGGTAGAGGGAGTCTTGGGTTCACATTAAACATTTGACAGATTGTTGGCTAGGAACTCTTCAAACCAAGGAATTGCATCCACTACTCAAGGTTACTCACAGGGTTATTCAATCCTCCTAAGTTTAGGTATATAATTTACTTGTCTTTCAAAGTTAAATTCCTGCTTTGAATAATCCCCTGGAGGAGCTTGCCTTTTCCAATAATTATATAGGAAGCATAAGGTGACTAGCCTCATATCTCAGTGATACTTAAAATTCTGAAGTTGGATGCTGTTAAGGTACCTTTCTGGTGTTTCTCTTTTCCTAAGTGCTCTTACTACGTGGCTGTTATTATGAAAGGACATTTCTTTAAGAGAATTTTTGTAGATACCTACCAAAAGAAGAATTAGGACTGTGGATTCTACACAGAATGATGAGGTGGTATTTCCTGAATGGAATGGCAGTTGTACAAAGGAACATGATTTCAGATATAAATAATTCTGTAGGCTTCCTCTTGAGTGACATGCCACCATATTCGTGCCCATTCCCCCATTCAACAGGGAATTGAATGTGGTAAACTGCATGCCTAGAGAGTAGGGGCCAAAGTTTCATTAAGTACCTGAACCTCATGGCAGCAATCTTTTAAAAGGGTCATGTTTGTGTTATTCACATGTTTGTGTTTTAAAGGTCACAGGGCTGGTAGCAGAAATAGACATATACCCTTATATCTAATTGAAGATCAGAGTCTCATCTTAATTTCTGAAAGCACATGAATACTGACACATTACATTCACATGGATGTAGTGAGATAGCAATAACATTAAAATACATGGTTAGCATGGTCACTGAGCATGGCCCTGGACATTATGGAAAAGAACCAACCAAACCATTTGCCAAGCTAACGCGGTGTGATGGCTATGCTAATTCACCAGAACAGGATAGTTAACCTAAATACCACACCCATCCCAAGCTAGGACTCAAGCATGGAACTCTGAAATTTGCTGCGGAGATCCCACACAGGCTGCTCAGAGGTCATTGCCTTGGCTGGTAAAGCACAGTAAAGGTCTGCCTTAAGGACCTCATTGGCATTTGGCCCTAAAGGATTTGTCTAAAATTACAGCGGCTATCTCTGAATTTTCTGAGAAATAATTTCAAACCTCTTGATGCCCAGGTTAGCATTTAAACCACTGTGCCACCTTTCCTGACAAAAAGCTGGGGATGTTACATCTCTCTAACACTTAAATTTGGACTGGACACATTGCTGAAGTTTTTAATGCACTGGACTGGTGAAGACTTGGACTAGAGGAGTCTTGTGTTATTTGAGTATCTGTTACCTGCAACTGAGCAAGAATTTCAAGATTTCTGTCATCACTGACTAAAAAAAATGTTGATTCTGTAATAGAGCATAAGCAATATCATTTCCTGGGACTGGGCCAGTAATGCATTAATTAACTTTGTCCCATTAAATGCTTGTTCATCATGTGGGAAGAGTTTAATCCTTGTAAGTAACTAATAATCCTGTAAATGAAATTGATCTGTTAAAAAATCAGTTAAAAACCTGTCAGAAAGAGTTGAAAACTAGATCAATCTCTTTCCTATTTCCATATTTTTGGTGCTGCTTTTACCAGCCAAGGAGGTTGATCTTTCTTCTCTCTCTGCCTATTAGAAAGAAAAGGTACTCCCTTTACAGATCAAGACCTTGGTATTTTGTATTTCATCCTCTGTCTCAATCCTTCTTTTATGAGGTTGGCATGTTTACAATAATATTTCCTTCCCTAGAGGAATCAGAAAATCTATGTAGTCTTTCCCACATCAACAGCATGCAAGAACACAAAATCTGCTGAGAAAAAGCAGACAAGAACTGCTAAAGACCAATTCCTGAAACACGTGGACTCTCATTAGAATAACAGAATCAGAGATTATCCTGACTTGGAAGGGACACAACAAGATCAAGTCCAAATCCTGATTCCACACAAAAACGCTATTGGTAAAAACATACATCAAAGAATACTGTACACATGTATCTCAAACACCAACAAGCTTTGGGCCACAGACCCTTACCTGAGGAGATTGTGCTAATGATTGACCCACCACCTCAGGAAATTGCATATTCCTAATATCCATTGTGAATAGATGTATCCCCATGATACAGCTTTTTAAGATATTCCCTCTCATGCCTCAATAGACACCAGGGATAAAAGATCAGCACTTCGTTCTCTCCTCACCTTCATTGTGAATGAGGTCACATCTCAGTCTCTTCTCAGGTGGACAAACTAAATATCCTCAGCCACTCCTCCTGAGTCTTGTCCTCTAGTCCTTTAATGATCTTTGTTGCTCTCCTCTGGACACATTCTAATATTTCTATAACTTTCTTATGTTGTGGGACTCAAAACTGCAATCAGGATGTGAACTGAGGCTGCTCCAATGTTGTATTGTGGGACAATCACTCCTTTCCACTGCTTAGCTATACTGTACTTCATGCCCTCCAGGATATAATTGGACCTTTTGTCTGCCAGGGTACGTTGTTGACTCATACTGAGTTTTCCATCAACCAAAACCCCTACATTCCTTTCTGCATGCCAACCCTTGTCCATCCATTCTATGCATATATCCAGGGTCATATTTTTCCTGGTGCATAATCTGTCATGTGTCCTTGTTCAATTTCATATGGTTAGTGCCTGCCCACGGCTATAGTCCATCAAGATCTCTCCTGAAGGTAATCAAGAGCTAATCCAAATTTTGTACTGTTGGCAAACTTAGTGTGCACTCAACTTCTTTGTTCAGGTCATTGATAAAAACGTTGAAGAGAATAAAAGGGCCCCTAAAATTAAGTCATGGCGAATCCCACCAATATCTGGCTACTAGCCAGGTATTAGTCAATTTACTACAATCTCTTTTAGCACAACCCTTCAGCCAGTTGTTCACTCATTTCAGTGTATACGTGTCTATCTCTCTGCTGGACACTTTGTCTTGGAGGATACTGTGAGAGACAGCGTCAAAAGCTTTGTTAAAATTAAAAAAAAACAACAAACCAACATTCACCAACACAAGCACTGTCTTGCCTCCATCCAGGAGGAAGGTAACTTTGTCATAATAGGATACTCAGTTAGTAAGGCATGATTTTCCCTCCATATGCCCACAACAGCTTTTACACATGACTGCGTTGTCTTTCATGAGTTTTTCAACACCTCACAGAATAATCTTCTCTGTAATTTTACCAGGCACCAAAGTAAGACTGGCAGGCCTATAATTGCTAGAATCTTCTCTTGCCCTTTTTGAAGTATGAAAAACATCTGCTAGCTTTCAGTTGACAGGGATCTCTGCAGATCTCCAATATTATTGATAATTAACTGATAAAGGTCTCACAGTAACCTCACCCAGCTCTCTCACTACTCTGAGATCACTCTCATCAGGCTCCATAGTCTGGCCCTAAAATTTTATAATAGGGTTAGCTACCTAAACAGCTTTTCGGAATTTGCTTACTTTTACTAGCCATTAAAACATTTATTCAATAAATATGTTGCTTTTAAAACTACATTATGATGTGTAGTTTTAGGGTATATTTTAGACTTTCTGGGATATAAAAAATCTCAGAGCTTCAGCCCTAATCAGACAGATATTCAAAGCCTGTATAATACATCTTTGGTTTTATTTCAAGGGTGTACACTGGAGTCAAATGTGCCAACCCAAGCATATTAAAACATCAGTTTGATTATACAGACAAGTTTCTCGCTGTGCTTCTCTTGTTGTCTCTTGGTAGTGACAGTGACAAAATTAAACTTCTTCTTCATCACGACGTAAAAGAGGTAAATGACCTGGGAAAACAAGCTGAAGCTTATTACTCATCATTATTAATAATTGAAATGCTTCCTCGGTTCCATTCAATGCATTAAGTGAGAAAGTAAGAATGTTTGTGACAAATTTTACTGTAGAATGAAGCAAAAGCATCATGATGTAACCAGTCACATGACCTGTTTTCATGTGAAAGTGCTTAATTGCTTTTTGTAGGTATGGAATTCCCTAATAGTTTTCAGGAATCACAGATCAGTGACTTGATAGTTTTGGCGGTTGCTATTTGTTTTGCAATTGTTTTCAGAGTCCTTGCTCATGTCAAGTTGCTGTGGTACTGGGTTATAGCCAATATAATGCATGATTCTGTTTTGTTATGGTCCTCTTGCTATAATTTAACTTTTATTCTACCATCTCCAGAGCTCCTTAGACAAATATACAGTTTATTAACAAAAACATTTAAATAATTAATTTTTTTTAGTGATCATTCACATTCATTGCCTAAGACTACAGAGGTGGCACGGAGATAATGAAGGAGATCCTTGGCCACTGCCTTTACTTCTCTCCCTTGGGAACACTTCTATACTTGAAGAGATTCAGCTATTGATCTTGACACAGGTATATTTTGCAGCATATTTTTCTTTGTGGTTTTATATAGTATAAGAAATAATAAATGTATCTATCTATCGATCTATCCCCTTTGTCCCCCTCCCTTATCACCCATAAACACAACAAACAGTGGCTAAAAGGGAAGTAAAAACTGCAATAACTGATAGAGGGTCCTAGTACAAGCTGAAGTGACTGATGGTGAGGACCTTTGGTAGATGGTATCTAGTCCTATATATCTTACACGAGTCATTATGTTTCACTGGGTGGTTGAGACTGGTCTGTCTGCAAAACCTCTCCAGAGCAGTCTGCCAGGAAGGTCCATGAAATCTCTTTTTTTCTCTAACCTTTCAAAGTTATCCATGAAACTTATTTTTTTAATCTACACTTAAATCTTTGTGGAAGGCTCCTGACCAGTTACTTTAAGAAAGTGAGAGCCTATGTCTCCACAGGAGACTAGTAATTTAATTTTCATATCTTTTAAACTAAGCACTTAATTATTAAAATTTATTATGTGTTTATACCAAATGGTTTCTTGGGGCAGGATTTGGTCTTGTAGTTAAGATGTATTAAATTAATAAAGAGAATATAAAAATAGGATTTGATTGTCAGATTCAGGTGAAATAAATTATTTTGCAGTAACATTTTAGTTTTTGGTTTGCCAAAAGATGGAAAAAAAAAAAATCCATTTTTCCCATATGAATAATTTAATCATCTATTTATAACGTAACTGAAAATGATGTTATTTTCCCATTATTATGTCTGCCTTGCCTGCAATGTTTAAAAGTTTTATAAATATCTGAAGAGAAATTCTACTGTAGCAAGAGAAATTCTATCCTAGTATAAATAAAACACATCCGTGTGCATTAATAAATGTAAGCAGACAACAAAATTGGTGAGTTTCTTATTTTCAGTGGGACAAAGTTCAAAAAGAACTGCAAGACAAAAAAACTTATTTGTCTTGTGTCTCAGAATTCAGTAATGCCAACCTGAGGCTCCATAAGACTCTGGAGAGTCCCTGAACACGTTCATAAATCTAAGATGCTTAGGGTTGCTAGATACTTAGAAAATTAGACACAGCATTTGGAAATCTCATGGTAGTGCTTGGTTTGCTTAAAAAGATCTCAGGCAGCTTTTAGGATACTGTCAGAGGATAATAAACCCAGATTCCTAACAGAATATTTTCTCTAATTTTTTTTCTGTTCTTTTATCTTGATGTATAGGCAACAAAATAAAAAAAAATAGATGGAGCTGAATTGTCTGCTTCATTAAGATGACAGAATGTCACAGATATGTTTTGTTCTTTACATATTTCTACCAAAATACAGAACGTCTAAGAGTTATCAAAAGATTTGTGTTGTGTTATCAAAATGTCTGCTACATTAAATTAGCACTGAATTTAATTCAAGGTTTATCAATTTTTTTTTGCTTGATTGATTCCTGATTAGTTTTCTGCCTGGAAATAAATTTCTGTTTTTCCTTTTTTCTGGTGTGAATGCCAGTCTGTAACATTTTTTCTCTGGTTTTACAGGTCTATAATCTTTGAACAGCCCAGTAAGAGATATATTATCATGTCTACTTATGCTTATTTGCCTATACTGATACATTTGAGCTTATTATCATAATAATTAGGCATTTCAGATATGCCTTACTGATTAGATGTGAATTGCTGACTACTCAGTTGCTTGTATGTACTGATGTCATGCTCTCTATCTTAAAGCTTTCAGAGCACAGGTACTTTTTTTAGGAAACGAAGCTATGTCCTAAGTACTAAGAAGATGCCGCTCATGCAAATATATCATTAAATAAATGTCTGTCCCTCTCCTCCTCACTATTAAAAAAGCCTCCAAAATTCAAACAAAATAAATCCTTTAAAATGATAGCTGACTTAAATTAATTTTACAAAGTAGTAGGAATCTTGAAGACAACACCATGCTTCCAAATATTAACAAAATAGACAGCTGAGAAAAGGAAAGACAGTCTGTAGATATCTTCCTACAGAGGAAAAGGGTGAGTTCCCTATTTGTTACATGTGGCAGAATATGAGGGTGGGAGAGAGACTCTGGTTCTGTCCACACAGAGGAAAACAGCTCCAATCAGATCACTGCCAACTGTATGACACAAATCAGTAGCAAACTAGGCTGTATTTATTTCTGTGTACTCCAGATGACTTATTCCTCTTATAGATTTGGCTTATGCAGCTGGACAAGCCTCATTTATTTTTGTTTCTTTTGAAGGGTTTTGGGTTTGATAAGGACTTCTAGGCTGAAAGAAATTAAAGTCCCTGCTATTTGGCTCAGCCACAGCTTCCAATTTTTAAGTGTCTACTGCTTTTGGACCTACTCTGTGCCAATGACTGTGATGGGTCACCTGGAATCAAATATCACTGCACGTTGCTACATTGTGTGGTCTTTCAGGGGTTGTCTCTTATGAGTATGTTTTACCCAGAAACCTTCCATTTGGAGAGTTACTTGTGGAGGCAAGGCAAACCCTTAGCATAGGCCTTCACAGAGTCAGAATGCAAAGGGTGAATCAAGAGGGCAAAACACTGAGATTGTCCACCAAATCTTATCCTGAAGTGGCTGCACTGGAAGCACAGACAAGCTTTTATTTTTCTCTCTGACCTACTAATAGGTATTTGGGAATTCAGTGCAGAATTTGAAATAAGTTCCTGTCATGGTGCAAGTTTGAATTAGCAAATTAAATATAGTTCATTATTGGTATTTGTAGCCTGTGTTGTACTAATTAAAAAAAACCTTATTTTTCTTTTATTATTTGCATACTGCTGCTCTGCAGCTATGCACTTGGAAGGATAATACTGCCTTGAGATGCCAGCTTTTTGGCATCACCCTGTGCTAATGAATAGAGCTGTACTGGAGCTATTCTTAAGCTCTACTGGAGCTTCTTGTTCTTTTTTGAATATGTCACAACTACATAACTATGAAATAACAACTTCTCTAGTTAGACTGTGTTAAAGAACTGTTTGTTTCTATAATGACAGACTAAATCTACTTTGTAAACTCATTTTTATATTAAAAAATAAGGTCTCTGTAGTCTTTACAGATCACAAATTATTTGGGACTGAGAGAAAAAACACAGAGGCACACATAGGGGGGAAAACAAAAAAGTAGTTGAAAGTCTGGGGGCATAGTGGCCAAGGAAGTGCTTTTAAGTGCTTTTAAGATTGGTTTGAGTTTCTAATGCATGCTATGGCTAAGATAAAGGAAGCTGGAACTGCCAAAAGTGACTGTACCTATATAAGCACAGTAGGACTCGGAGTGTCCCTACTGATCTGAGTGCCTCAAGATTTGAGACACTACCAGATCAAAATGTTCAGAGATGAGAAAATTTCAGACAAATGAATTATCAACAGAACAGGCTCATGAGTGCTGCTCTGGAGTCTGATCCTCTTGGTTTTTCAAGTCACAACAGCAGTGAAACACTTATGTCAACCCTAATTATTTAGCCATACTTAAACCCTCTTTAAGTCTCAGATAGAAGAAAACTGAAGAATTTCTTGAATAAAGACATTTAAGCAGTTTTTGGAAGAAACTAATTTACAAGTCTAGTGGTATATTACTTAGAGTGATGCCTGAATTTGTAACGTTTATTATATTAAGGATATCTTAATCCATAAAGAGTTTTCAAGATAGTTGCTTGACATCCTCTGTTTCATGAATTTGCTCAATTGCTGTGATGATGGTCTTGAGACCTCATCTTCTACGACTCCTAGTTACCTGGGAAATTTATTCAGTCTACTTCCTCTCTCATGACCTGTGGCTTTAGGACTGGTTTATTCCATTTCCCCACATAAGTAAGTTATTATTAAGAGAATTTAGCCAATATTGAATGCTTTTATCAAAGCCTTTTCACCACAAATTCTTTGTGCAGGACAGAGTGAAGAGGGTAGTCAAACTAAAAAGGGAAAAATAGGCAAACATATAAAGCATTCTTTAACTGGGCTACTCACTGACATCCCTAGTAGCTCATTGGACCTATTGGCATCCACGGTTAATTAAAGCTGCCAGAAGCCTGGTCAAAAATTTTAATTAATGTAATTATAGACTATTTTTTAATTTAAATTGGCCATTAAGGAATTTTCATGTTGTTTCAGTTCAGGGACACGGATACATTGGGAAGTTTCAGTGATTTTCAAAGGTGTTATGCTGGCTCTGTCAAGGTCAGTAGCATAGGAAAGTGTATGGCACCTTTCTCCTGTACATGATTTCTCGAGGCTGGCAAAATAGTTCTGTGGCCTGCCACTGCCAGTGACACTCACCAACTGAGACAAATTCCGGTACACCACAGATTCCAGGGCTAAATAAAGAAAGGTGAGGGTGTGAATAAATATCTCATTTTTTAAATCAAGTTGTCTTCTGCCAATTATTCAGAATTGCTAAATTATGAGCAGAAGGTGGGAAAGTATAACAAATTTTTTTAAACTAATAAATATGGTTTATGAACTACCTATTAAAACAAATCATAATGTAGATTTTTTCAAAATGGAGAGAAAAAAATTAAAATTGCTATAATTAGTTAGATGAGACTATAAACCCCAGAGAAAAAAACAGTCACTTCCTGAGGGGAGGAACACGCTATTTGTTTGCATTAATCTTGACAATAATGTCAAGAGTTTCTGATCTTCTGAAACTCCATCATATTCCCTTAGGGTAGTTTCACAATCATCACTTGCATCAGTGCTGGATTTGTAAGGTTTCCCAGTGAGTCAAAGTGGCAGAGAGCTGACTGCAGATAAATTAATCCCTTGTTTTTCACCTGAGTCAGAGAGCTGATCTGACTTGGTAGGTGTACAAGTGCAGCATCTCAGGAAGTGAGGAGGAGCACTATTTGTAGCAGCAGCCTAGTTTTATAGCTCCTTAATCCAGTGATGAAACCACACCCCTGGAGTATATTTTCTTTCCTCTCTCCCATCTTCTTCGTCTGTGGCTGCCCATAAGTCCTTGCTAGTTTTAACTTTTAACCCTCTTAAAAGAATAAGATTCTCTTATATCCTGATTTCTCATAATCTGTAAACATAGACTCGAGACCAGGGGTCTATAAAGTCTGTCTCTTCTAAAAGCAATTGGATGTGCCAGCATTAAGACAAAATCTATAATCAGTTTCCATCACCAATTAAAGTTAATCACAGTTTTGCATGAGAATCAAATCAAGTTCGAGGAGGTTCTATCAGCCCACAAGAAAAAAAAGGAACATTGTTTTGCACAAATGAATTTCGAAGTGATATTTACTGTAATTGCAAAAAAAATACATTGAAAAGTTTTGAAAATACGTGCCAAAGTTCTTCATTCTGCTCCACCTCCCATTTTCTCAGCTGAGGACTGCACTTTTCTGACTTATTAGTAATCACCTGCCAAAGGACCATCTTTCTCCATTCCCTAGTATGACTAATTATTTAAGTGGTGTATCCTTCAGGAGGGGTTGGAAAGGTGCCTGTGACTAACAGGGTGAGATCAATAATAATGAAGGATATATTTTCATCTTTTTCATCAAAGTAAATGTAGAAAGATGGGATCAGATAATTTTTCTTTCTAGAAGGGAGAATATAGAAGGATGGCATTGCTGGTATTCAGATGTTCTAGAGGATATGTGATGTGGTGTGGGGGTAGAGATGTTTAGAATTGATTGTTCAGGTAAGTGGGTTCAAAGATTTATTACATACAAGGTATCAGGTCCACATAGCACTGCCAGTCGACATCACTGATATCCACAGACATAGTTAAGGTGCAGCTCTAGGAAATGTAGAGCAGGTATTTCACTTCTCCTTTCAGCAGTCCACTATTCTCTTATGTGGTCTCTGTAGCTTAATGATAAGGGGATTTTTCATGAAAACAGTAAAAAAAAAATCCCTCTTCTCACACCCTGGAATTAAAGCGTATAGTGCTGTGTTGAGTTAAATTGGTTAAGCAAAAAAAAAAACAAGAAAAAAAGAAAAAGAAAACATGAAAGAAAGTGAAAAGAGAAGAGGAGCAGGAAATTTTCACAGTGATTGGCTTAGCTGTCTTGTGTAACTTTGCTCTTAAGAATTATTTATAGAAAGCCTTTCCTTCCTTGGCAAGGTTATTTCAAGAAATCATTCTACATTACCAGAGAAAACTCCAAACAGCTCCATACTTTTTTTTTTTTTTGACAGGGGTTTTAAAGTGAAGAGCAATTTATTGATTTTGACCCATAAACATCCATAATAATACAAGTTTTACTATGTCAAAATGTGTCAAAAAGTTGTCATGGTTTAACCACAGTCAGCAACTAAACTCGAGCCACTCCAGCCATCATCGAGCCACTCCCTCACTCCTCACTGTCCTTCCTAGTGAAAAGGAGAACTGGATGGGGGGAAAAGTAAATGTGTGGCTTGAGATAGCAACAGTTTAAAAATTAAATTTAAAAATTTATGATGATGATGATAATAATAATTACAGTGAAAAAGAGTGAGATGGGAATAAAACCTGAGAGAAAGGATAGATGCACAGTAAAATTGCTCCTGCAGTTTATCTACTGGGCATGGTGTTCTGTGGTGTGGAACATCCCTTTGTCCAGGTCAGGTCACCTGTCCCTGCAATGCTCCCTCCCAGCTTCCTGTGCTCTTCCTCACTTGCAGGGCATGGGACACTGGAACTCCTTGACTTATTACCAGCACTACTCAGCAACTGCCAAAACATCAATATGTTATCAACATTATCCTCAGACTGAATCCAAAACAGAGCACTGTACCAGCTACTCAGAAGAAAATGAGCTCTATCCCAGCTGAAACCAGGACAGTTATTCCAGGCAAGGCTGCCCTGGTGTTAGAGGGAGCAGAGAAGGACTTTACTAGTGAAGAAATTGGTAGTATGTCACTAAGTACATCTAAGGAGCTAAATGCTGTTAAATTGCACTGAAAGAACCTCCCTCCCTCCCTCAACAAATATTACAATGTCCATTGGTGTGCTAAAAGTATGCAAAAAGACTCCTTTACTTTAGTCATGTTCCTTTGCTTATTCCTTCTCTTTGCAGCATTCCTTTGCTGTACCAATGTTCCACTTTGGCCGCAAGGAATATTTGAAATGGTCTTTGCAGTTGTCACTTTCTGCACTCCTTTAACTCACTGTACTGACCAACCATATCTGTAAAACCCAGGTCACAGAGAACAATTTAAGAAAGTCTCCTGATGTTAGTTGGCCTGCAAAAAAAGAGTGCTTTTGCTTTTTTTTGTCTTTTAGATTAGTCTTTCCTCTAAAACACGTGTCTTTTCTTACACATACAAACACACAAAACCCCCATCATCCTATGATGTTCTTGAAATTATTTTTCCTAAATAATCACCTACTTTTGAGGACTCTTCCTACTGTTCCTTTCTCCCATGAGGACAAACACTATCCTTAATCTGTCCTGTGCATATTCTGCTCTTTGTTAGCCATTTGGAAAAAAAAATACCTGTTGGACTTGTTAGTAGTGTTCATGAAAGGACTTTGTGCTCTTAACTAAGCATTTCTGATTTAAAATAACCCTTCCTTTAAATGTTTGATAACCTAGAAGTGCTGAGTACAGAGAAGTGATGGATGAAACTATTTTATTGACTCTAGTCTGAGTAGTTAGCTCTTCAGTTCTGTTATTTGATTGCAAGGTGTACAAATCCTGTGAAAAACAATGATTTACATTTGCATTGTCTACTGGTAAAATCCAAACATGCAAGCTTCAGAAGATCAACCCTCTACTGTCACATGGGAAACTGTGGGTTTTTACAAAAGCTATGGATAAAGTGTAAGATTTGAAAATATTTTAGTACAAATTTAAAGAATAATTGCTCCTCTGTAATGTTGTCTCCAAATATATCTACTTAATGAAATTACTAAGTGTTGCTTAAGCTCATAGTCTTTAGTCATAACAATAGTGCCAACCTATTAAAACATCAAATTTTCAGAAACAGACTCTAGCCTACTGATGTAGCTCCAGAAAATAAATCTGTCAATGCTTTAATTTCTAATATAAAAAATTGCCCTGCAAATATCCCTGTACAAATATTAAAACTAAAGTGGTAGAAATCAGTGTCTGTGGCAAGAAATGCATAATGATGATGAATTCCAAACTCATACATAAATTGTCAGGAAGGAAATGGAAACATAGATGATATATATGCTGTAACAACAAATAACAAGTCAGTTCCACATCGGGGGAAGACCTGGAAATAAGGCAATTCTCATACCACTTCCTTGGTTTTCAAGGAAAGGAATTGCAGGCCAGACCACACGTGTTAACAGGTAAGTTTTGTGTCAGTCAGACTCAGAACAATGTAACCAGGGATAGCACAATCTGGAACCCAATATGTCATCGCATTCTTCTCTATAGCTACAGATGTAGGAATGGAAGTGCTTGATTGCAGCATGACTTTTTGAACTTTCTTCTCTGGGATAATCTGGAAAATTAACATCTGAGTAAATGTAAGATACTTTTTTTTATCAGGATGTTTGATTTAGCATATAGCTGCTTATGTTGTAGGTTTAAATAAATTCTAAAATTAATGAATTTAAATTAATCTCCTATGTACAGGGGAAATATGGGCTCCAAACATTTTCATGTCTCAAAAATATTAAACAACTTGAAACAAAGGACTATACATATTAACACAAGTGAAATCTCTAAACTGTTATTGATTAGGTTTTGCTATTTTGAAATAGCTTGATGCTTTTTTTTTATTACAGATTTTGTTAAACAAGACTGAATCTAAAAGAAAAGTACTTATACCATTATAAACTAGAACTCATTGCCTAAGATTACAGACAGCACTTAGCATAATTAAAAGTTAATTACACAACATATTTAGTAATAGATGCAGATTTTTTCTTTTTATTTCCTCTCTGCTACAAGACCATGAAATGAAACAGGCTGAAACCAAAAAATGACATATCATCACTCAAAGAGACCTTCTGTTTTATTAAATTCCTTGCATGTACATGTCAGCTGAAAATGAGAGACAGGTTAGTGGTTAAGGAAAAAGAGAACTTTTGGAAATCTGAAAACAGAACCTAAACCCCAAGTAAATGAATAATGTTGGAGTGCTTCAGTTACTGGAAAAAGAGAACACCATTTGAGGTTCTCTTCCTAGGTATGAGGAGCCTGAAAGAGGCAGCTTCCTATCCCATGTCCCAAATCACTTCCACAGTTTGCACTGGTGGCTGAGGAAAGATGGCAAGATGCAGAGCTATGTCATGCCAAAGAGTTATGCTTTATAGGTAAAATGGCATGTGATGGTTGCTTGAATGCACATCTTTAGTCAAAACAAACCATTTTGAAGATACATATGGAGGCCATATATGCCACATAAGGAGTGCCACGACTAAAATATACTACATTTCTTTAATACTATTTAGGTTGGAATTAAAAGTGATAAAACAGTAGTAGAGAGTTTCTGGTATGGCAGAAGAACTGGCACTATAATCAAACTTTAGAGGAATTAGAAATAAGTGGCAACAAAATACTCTGAAAGCTTCAGCCCACTGAAGCCTGTGATTGAGAGAATTGCACACAAGTTAGTGTAAGGAAAAAGTCAGTCAGAATGCACATCTGCATGGGACATCTTGCAGGCAGAGAGATTCTCATTTCATGCAACCTCTGAGCCAGCAGGACCTGGGCAGAGTGGCATCAATCCAAAAATCATGTAGCTGTTTTACTGCAGCAACATAGGCAAGTATTTCTGGTTCTCCTCAGGGTCTACCATTTCAGGATGAGCAACACATTGATGTTGTGATGGCCTTCATCACACTGACTGTTGTTCAACTACCTGCAATTTACCATGCAGACATTGAAAAGGTTAGTCAGACATTGTTTTGTTTTGTTTTCCTAGGGTAAAAAACATACCAGATAGGGCAAAACCATAGGAGAACCTGTATCTGGGACTCAGTTTTGGTACATCAGAGTGGTAGTCTCATGAGTGTAAGGTGAAGAAGTGCTTGTAGTCTAACTGGTGTGATCAGGTATTTGAAATGCAATTATCTCTTCTGTAGACAAAACACCTGATTCTGAATAGAGAGAACTTCAACTATGAATAACAATTAAGCATGTGACTCTTTTCACTGCACAAAAAAACCAAACACCCTCAAAAAAAAAAAAAAAAATCGAAACCCTGCCTTTACGAGTGCTCAAAATAATAGGGTTATCTTCAGTCTTGAGTCCAGAGCAGAAAGCTCTGTTTGGCTAAAGGCTGCGTAGGATGAGGATTTTTCTTCTGGTGTTTCTTTAGAAGTGTCTTTATGGTTTTTTGTTAGTTAGGGCTTTCTTTTCTGGTATTTTTTTATTTGTTTGTTTGTATGTTTTGACTGAGCTACAGGGTCTTTTCAAGTGTTTATATACAGTTTCACTTTTTATAGCTGTCTTTCCATGTTTTAATATTTCATTAATGGTTCTAGGAGTTTGCAGCATAATGAAAGAAATGCAAATATTTTATTTGAACAAATTCTGGATTAATTACTGGAAATGAAAAATTTCCCTTTTCTGCCTTTCTCTTTCCCTTGATCTGTCACATTAGATATCGAAGTGAATGGTTACTAGAAATGCAGCAAATGTTTGAGCTTCTGGGACCTTATTTTGGAAGTGCATATTTTCTAAGCATTCATACAAGTTTGAAAGAGAGGAAATTGTATTTCCAATGTATATAAGAGAGGAAAAATACATCATGTGTGAAAAACTGGACAGAATATGATGTGAAGAGGAAAAGAAAGGAGAAAATACACATCTACACTTCCTGCAATCCTCCCTTAAAGTAAATACTTAATATACCTATATCAAATCATTACATGCACCTAGACTGTATGCAAATCAGCTTCAGTGCAATTAATATGAATCACCTAGCTGAGTAATAAAAGAAAGTTATTAATCATTTAACCCTAGTTTTCAGCCTCTAGTGACTGCAAATGTTGCTATCTTCAGCAGGAATCCTCAACTAAACGCAGCTATTGAGAAGTTAAACATTGCTCAGAAGGTTACTTTCAGCAAGTGATATGTCACTGCCTGATATATACTCCTTCATAAGAAGATTTGCTAGCAGGTGTGTTCATAAGTATGGCAAGCTCTCCCTCCTGATGACTGTACAGATGTTTGATATGAGGTAGGAAGCTCCTGGGCTCCTTCCTCTCTTTCATACTCTGCTTGTGGTAAAAGAGCACTGTGCTGAATGTAATCATTACACTTATTACGTCAGTTACTCCTTTAAATATTCTGAGATTCTTTTGACATGCAACAACTTACACTACACAGGTCTTGAAAGACCCATGTGACGTTGCTGTACCTGTATCTCAACCCATGGAGAAAGGGAAGATCTTTAACTGGCGTCATACTGCATGAAAAAAAGTCAATTGCTCTTTGAAAATAAGATTGATGTAGAAGACAGGTAGTTTATGAATTCATCTTGTTTTCCTGGTCTTAACTACATAGTTATGTACCACAGCTACAAAAAAGCCTTTTACTTCCCAAAGATGGAGGAGTCAGAGAACACAAAAAGGTGCAGTGCTGCCTGACAGTCCCATATGTATCACCTAAAGTAATTGAAGGCAAGATTATGTTCCACAAAATGCTCCCCAGAAAAAGCCACATGAACCACAGAAGGAAACTTAAGTTTGCCTTTCCTTGTGATTTTCAAAGTGACACTCATGGGCAAGTTGGGAGAGAAGAGCTTTCCCTACCTGAAGCAATGAACTATAAAAACAGGATTAACGTTTTATTGACTTTTGGATGAAAAAAACTCACAGCTTTTAATGTTCCCTCCATCAGATACCTGAGACACCCAGTTCACTGTTAACTAACATTGTGCATACAGGTTTTTAAACTGCAATATTAAGCTTTCCAGAGGAATTGTCGACTGAAACTATGTAATTTCACCACAGTGAAAAGCTAGACTGGTTTTACCTGTTCTGGCAAAGAAGTAACCTTAACCAGTCATAGATTTACTTGTGAGGGAGGATAACAGTATTGAAGGAAAGAAGAGAGAAATGTAAGCATAAGTGGCCACTGCTTGCATTTCTACATCAGAGTCATGTCACAGTGCTTTCTGCTTCTTTCTTGGATCACATAATCTGGCTTTGTCTGAACTTCTTTAGGGTAGGTTTTCAGCCTATACACAGTGACAAAAACTAAGACTAAGGAGGGATTCTAACGATTGTTTTGTTTTCTTGCCATTTGTTTCATTCTCTATCTGGTAAAGTCAAGAGTAGTTAAAGACCCTCTCCTTGGAACTAGGATATAAGTGCTTCAGTTCCCCAGAAAGAAAAAATATTCACTTTCCTGTATCCTCAAACCATAAGTTATCCTTCCCTTGAGCTTTGAATAAAAACAGAGGGTCTCAAGATATTTGGACTCTGTCCCTAGAGGAATTCATAATTATGTCCTAAGAACAGGCTCCTCAGCATGAATAAGCATGGAAAACTTTGTCTATGGATCCTAAATGTGAAATATATACAAAATTGGTTAGATCTGATAAAAATAAATTAGTTCTGGAAATATGTGGAAGGCGGTTAGTTATTTAGGGGGTATTGTGATGAAAGATAGGATATTTATGGACTTTCCCTACCTACAGGTTTTGAGAGAGAATTTTATTACAGCACCAATAAACTTAAATGCCTAAATTATGTGAACCTGTCCCTTGAGCCCTTCAAGGAAATTCTTTTAAATTCTTTTCAATATAACCCAGAAACAGATTTTTATACATGTTGGCATACAGCTGTTAAGGGTAGTTTTTTTCAATTTAGTTGTGCAAGCACCATTTGATGAACAATGTACTGGCCAGATTTTGTCCATATTTGTCAAATAAATTATTCAACAAATCATTTTCACTTTATTTGATCAACGATAACAGCCTTTCTGACTCTTCTGCAATCTAGATACCTTTTAAATAAATAAGTATGCTTGCCTCCAGAGACTTCAAGGAGTTGAACATCTGGTTTCCATCACCATGGTAAAAGCCTTGAGGGTGATTCTGGATGAATATTATTATTCTTCCCTGATGTTGGACAGTGTGAAAAGAACCAGAGAAAGTTTTTATAATTTAGGTACACAAGAATGTTTGGAAAAATGATTTTTAATTTGGCCTTTTTTGGAAAAGAGACTAGACCTTGAATCCTGGTTTAATATGGAGCAAGTAGGTAATGCCAAGGTGCCTCATTTCTTAAAATGGATGAGGTGTGGGGTGGCAGGTGGACCTGAAAAATCAGGCGTCAGAAACTGAGTCTGCAGGACAGTCAGTTCAAGGCAGGTGATATCACTCACAGAAGGAAGGAAATAAACTCTTTAAGGTAACTATCATTTATTTTTTTAACAAGAAATGTAGTACTTTGATAGAGAACTTTGAAGCCTTTTTTAATGAAGCATCTTCAATCATAACAGTCTGATTAACTATGCTTTTACTGGATAAATGAGAAAAATATGAAACTGTGATTCCTAAACTTTGATATTCAGAGTTGTTTAAGCTCAGTATGGCATTCCCAGACTATTATTGTTGCATATAAATGTTCACTTGCATAAAGAAGCACATTTTCTACCACAGCAACCTCAGGGAAGCAGCTGGCTGCAAATGGGAATATCATTATTATCTTCCAGTCCTGAATGAGACATTGTTGTGATAATAAAGGCTTACAATTATTTTACCTAACTTGCAATTAAATAACCTTTTTCTTAATAGAAAATTTGGATTAACAGAGGAAAATCTGTTGTAGGATTCACACTCCATTCTTCATGGTTATCATCAGCCTCAGGGTTGTACCTTACACTAAAGGTAAATTTATACATAATTTATTTAAGATTCATTAATAATTAATGAAAGATTCAAGTATGTTACAGGTGTATATGGTATGTGCCATGGATGATTATGAACACCAGAGTAAAATTTATTATTTTCACTTGCTGTCTATGACTACAAATTATAAAGTTATTGTCAAATTCTGTAGTCATATCTTTAAAATAATAATTTATTAACTGCATGCTGAGTTCATACTAGATGTTTATCCATTATTTAGAAATTTATCTTTGAGACAAAATTTATGCCCAGTCAGCGGCTGGGGAAATGTCATGTGAAAATACACAGCCTCACTGTATTTTACTGATTCATTCTTAGAAAAATGGATTTATTTGGAATGAACAAATTATATTTATCATTTAAATTATATGTGTTTCATTTTGCTGCAAAATTTGTACTGATAAGTAGAACATTGCTTGACAGAAGATCTGACTGTGATTATTCTACACTTAAGTGCTTCTTTAGACTCTGTTAAAATAATTGCAAAAGCTACCACTGTGAAGCCAAGGAACAAACAGTTGCATGTTAACTGAAACAGTGTGAGCTGCAATCTCACTGAATTCTTTTGGATGAAGACAGTTAGATTGATGAGAAAAGCATATATCTTCCTACAGTGAATAATGAGAAGGCAACAGCTTTCTGGAGGAATCAGTTTCTAGATAGGTCTTTTCCCAAAACAATATTGTCTGGTAGTAGGTTTGGGGTGTGTGTGCCTGCATGAATATGTAGACGCAGAGTGCCACGTGATTGTGGCTATCAATTCCTCAATTCAAGAGTAAGAGTATGCTACTCAAGATGAATAGCTGGGAGATATGTAAAAACAAGTGAATTTTAGAGCAATAGATGAACTTTAGAACAAGAAAAGCAGTAGTCCATCTCTCCAACCTGTTGAGGTTGTTGTGAGTGGCTGCACAGTAACCAAGCTAGCTGTCAGAAATCTCTGACTCAGGAGACCAGAGTAAAGGAATGTTGAAATTAAGATTTTCCCTTGTTCAAAGTGGATTGGATTTGAGAATACCTCAGCAAACTTGACATCCGCAAGTCCATGGGCCCTGATGCATCCATGAATGCTAAGATAGTTGGTGGACACCACAGCAAGGTCACTCTTAATAGTCTTTGAATGGTTGTGGCAATTAGGAGAGGCGACTAGAAGAAAGTAAATCTCACATCATCACACACAGACTAAGTGTGGACTGGGTGAGTGGACAGTGAGATGGATTCAGGGCAGGCTGAACAGCAGATCCCAGAGGGTTGTAATCAGTGGCACAGGGTCTGGCTGGGGGCCTGTCCCTGGTGGTGTCCCCCAGGGTTCAGTACTGGGCGCACTATTAGTTATTCATCAGTGACTTGGATGAACGGCTAGAGTGTCTCCTCAGCAAGTTTGCAGACAACACACAGCCGGGAGATTTTCCTGGCTTCTGAGAGAACCACAGACTGTGCTGCACATAGGACTTAGAGAAGTATACAGTAAATTCCTGGCTACAATTTAAATACATTTTCATACTGTCTGTTTCATAATCCTCTTCTTGCTCCTCTGAAGTGAACATTAGTTTCAAATGGACTACAGATCCTTTAAACAATTAAACATCTAAGGGCCCTTTGTCATATCATTCATTTATGACCTATTAATCTGATTAAACCTGACACTGAAGTTGGTATTAATTTGAATTATAACCAGAATATTAGTTTTGTCTGCTAGTAGAGCTCTCCTACTGGGTCCAACTTGATTATTGTGTGGTGTATTCTTTTTATAATATTTTTTTTACTTGTTATGGGACACTAAAATTGTATAAATGTACAAAAATTAATACTAAACAAAGCATAAATACCTAAAAATTGTTATTGATTCTAAAAGTAACTGAAAAAGCACTTCAATAAAATGTGACCTCTGTTAATATAAAGCAGTTGTCCCCCAGAGGATTTTGTGAGTAGTGAATTCAGTATTTTATCCTGTAGTGGAATTCAGTGCTTACCGATGGCGCATAAAGCTTCAAATCGAATAGATGTATAGGTTCTGTGAGGTGAAGAGGAAGAAGGGAAAGCACCTTGAAGAGACTCTAGAGAGAGAAAAGTCAATAATTTTTGCAGTATAATCTGCAAGTGACACATAATTTAGCCCATGCTTTAAAGCAATTATAAAAAAGTGTGTCATGCTCACTGTGATTTTTAAATAAAATAATCCTGAAGCATTTCACAAAGATACAGATACAGATTAGATGTTCGTTACATAAATGTACTTCCTCATCAATCTGTTCTTTGTTCACTTAGCTAAAGCAGTACACTGTTTTGATGTCAAACATCTGATTTTGAATAAATAAGTCAACAATGAGATACGCTTGTCCACAGTACATGAAAAAGGGAAATAAATTAGAGAGAAATGTCAGTGAACTGACAGCATTAAGTGCCAATCAAATTACTCTGATTGCAGAAATAAGGAAAGGGAAACACCAACACTTCCAAAGGATGCTAATATTTTACTTGTTACAACCACACATAAAGCCTAAATAATGTAGCAAAAACTGCTCCCCATAATGACAGAAAATAAAATACTACCTCTATCATATAACAATATCAGCATTATTGTTGGTTTTAATAACAAGAAAAGGAGGCAATTACCTTGTATATTTATGAAGCACTAACACTGAAGCATTGCAATGAGAAGACATAATATTATTTTCTGTTACATCAGATTAATTTTGATTGAAATTGTGTCTCAGGGTTGATATCAGCAAATTTTGAGCAAGAGAAAATAATCGCTGTAATAGACACATAGAGAAAAACCTGGCCAAAGGGCACATTTTTATCCAATTATTGTTCCAGTAGTGTTTAAATTAGCCAATGGGGTAATAAATGTATTCTATTTATTTTGTTTGAAGGTGTTTTGTTTATTCAAACATTTTCTTTCATCTTTCTAGTTATGATATTTAAAATGTGGAAGCATCTTTGCATTGTACAAAATATTTTTCTTCATCTGAAACCATGTGTGACCTTTGAGTAAATGGATAAACATTTTTCTAGTTTTGCACTGCTGGCTCTTCCATGGAAACTTCCACTTTGCTCCTTGTCTTCCTATCTGTTACAGAAGAAATATTTCCTGGAAACCAGATAATGATTTTTCAGCAGAGATTTTCAATAAAGAAAGGGAGAGGATTATGATGTTCCAGATTTCTTTGTTCAAAAATTGTTTGTTTGATTAGATTTAAAGAATAAAATTGGGATATTTTTCCAGGGCTACCAAGTAAATTAAAAGCTGAAATAGACATTTTCAACTGTATATTATGTTCCCATAATATAGAAAATTATACTAGGTGATAAATTAAACAGTAGCACTTAAAAAAATAAAGAAAGAAAAGAAAAATTAAAAGCCACAAATATATAGCAGAAGTAATGATAGAACAAGCCAATTTTTGATTACGAAACCCTGAAGGAGCCCCTTAGTTAATATTTAGATATTTACAATAAGAATATATATTTGCAGGTATGTTTTGTATTGTTTTAAATTATCTTATTATTGTCATTTTTAATACAACTGAATGAGGAAAGAGATTTAGTTGAGTAGCACTAAACATTTTATGTTTCACTTAAGCATTTATTAGGCTACTGCTAATTAGACAGGAGGTTTTCAACTACAGCAGCACATGTTCCACTTTATTATACAATTAGGGATGCAATATGAATATTTCATGCTTTCATTAGCTTTGCTGTGCACAGAAAGGGTTGCATCTCCTATAAACAACAAAATCAAAAGATTCCAAAGGCCCAACAGGGAAAAATTAAGTTTACATCTGTATTAGTGTAGGTTGAAGAAGGGTTAAAGAAAATGCTGGGAACTAAGCAAATTTTATTTTATGCTAACGTTTATGTGTGTTGAATGCCTGTAAATGTAAAGAAGGGAAGAAAAGAGAAGGAAGATGAAGAGAAACAAGCAATGCAGATATAAGTTAGGGGGAAAGAAAATGGAATGTTCAATATGCAGGGTTTTTTTGCCAGCCCCCAAAATTTATTTCTTTGGTTTCTCTGCAGATATCAGGTCATAGGTAAGGCAGAATTGAAGGCACTCTTGTTCAAGAGGGTAGATGGTCTTGGCCTCTGATGTTGTCTCAAGTCAAATTGTCTGATAGCTTAGGGAGGAAGGAGCGATCAAGAAAACTAACACCAGATGAAATTTACATGCTATGTGGCTATTTGCCACTGAATACTGAAAAAAAAAAAAAAAAAAAATCAGCAGGCATGGAAGGAAAAATGTTCATAGAAAACTGTGAAACAATGTAAAAAATTATTCTGTTCACCTTTTAGATTTCATGCGCAAAAGAAATTATAAAGGACATATTTTGAAATATTGATAAATGTCTGAGCTTCAAAAAATACCTGTGTGGGGGCTTGATATTTCTGAGCCTGAATTTTAGCTTGCTAACTATTGCTAGCTCCTTTCCCAAGTGAAAGCTGTCAACGGTTTTCTGTTTTCAAAACATCTCTCTCAGTTTCTCAAAACAGGTTCAGTAAACAGTGTTCCCTTTCCCATAACAACTGTCCCCAGGTGTTGTTTCCTATTACTTATCCAATGGAGAGAAGTGTCAGTCCCATGGACCAGTAATATTTAGCACAGCATGTTATAAAAGAAACTGTTGGAATTGTAAATAAAACCTTCTTTCTCTTCTGACAACTATATGGAGTCAATTTCGTGTCCTACCATGAGACCTGTGATCCAAAACTGCGACACAGTTTAATTGAGGAATTAAAATACCGAAGATGCAGTGAAACATTATATAGGAATCATATTATACCTGTGTTTTTATGAGTATTAAAAGTCAGCAGACACTCATCTCCTATATTCTTTACCCTTTTACTCTGTCCTCATCCTCCAGTGCACTTCCATTTTACTGCCTCTGCTTCCAGTCACATATTCTTTCCTTTCAGCCAGCTTGTACTCTTACATGGTTACTCATGCCAGTTCATGTCTCCCTGTTACTCAGAGTTTGATGTGTGATCAGGGGAGCTTTGTGTTATCAGCAGAAGCTTGCAGAGGGGTGGGAAAGAGTAGAGCCTCCTTCTTTCCCTAGTTATGAATAGTGAATCTGGATACAGCTGCTTTCTGAACTCTTGGCCTTGGAGGTACAACTGTTTTGAAATTGTCTGAAATTGAAGCTTTACTCAGGTCCCTGTGCTGTCACTAATTGCCAGTTGCAGTAATCAATTGTGTTTCAATGTTCTTTTGATTAATTCTTCCAAACAGGTTTCAAAGCTTGCCTAGAGAATGCACAAAATGCTTGCTGACGGTGACCACCCTAAAGCCAGACTGGAAGGATGTGGAGAGCAGTTACAGTGCCATGAGTCACAGCCAAGGAGGGGGCCAGCAGGGAGTCTGCAGAATTACTGACAGAATGGCTCGGAGTGTAAGGAGCAACACTGCCATGTGTACTTGGTTTGGAGGCTGAATTTTCCAATCAATACATGTCTATCCAAGCAGTCTGAGTTTGAGAGAAATCTTGTATTTTCTTTCACACCCTTGTGGGAAGAAAACAGAAATCCAGAGTGCCATTACAATTGTCTAGAATAAGTAGAAATAAGTCTTTCTATTTTTGCTTTAGGGTACATATTTCCATAATAAGTGTTGTGATACATATTTCCCCACTGATTTTGGACTCCGTAATTGTGCTTTCTCCAGAGGATGCTTTCCCCAACCCCCCTCATCACTTTTCACTAGTGACATTTTTGTAACTTTACTAAATACCCAGTCATGAACTCTGTGATAAAAATATCCAAGAATTTTACCCTTCCATCCTAATAGACAAGCTACTCTCTCCTTCAGCTGAGTTCAAAAGACAGATGTCCCCCAGGGGAGTGGGGAGGGTGGTATGACACAGGGAGAAACACGGAAGATACTTTTCCTCTTGGGGACAGGTGGAAAAATTTCTGTCTCTGAGCATTTCTCAAAATTTCCCAAGACTATTCCATTTATAAAAGAATTGGAATAAATGAGATGGAAAATGATAGAGGAGAAAGAGTCTGGCAACAAAATTATCTTTCTAATTTATATATCCAATGTTTCTGTAGTCTAGCTCTCCTTTAGAAAGCAGTTAAAATATCCTCTTTGTATGTTTGCTATCCATATAAAATAATTCCTGAGACCTTTCTTCCCTTTCTTTCCTTAAGAAAACATTCTTGGGTGTTGGGGAAAGAATTCCCAAAGCAATCCTCAGCTGCAATCACTGAATCACATAGCCATGCTGCTTGTAAGATGGAGACTGACATACGTGTGGCAGAGATTGTCATCCAGTGGTTTCCAACACTGATGGTGTCAAGGTCTAAAGAGGGAAAGTCCTGGTTCTCTGTACTTTCCCCCTTTCTGTGTATGAATTATGCTGGTCAGGTTTCCATAGAATGCTTATGTTGTATTTGTTTTAGACTTGGTGACTTTTGCAGGTTAAAAATGATCCAAAATTAAATGCAAATGAAGTGATTAAATGCTTTCCCAAATGGAGGCACAAGACAAAGTTTGTAAATGTCAGGGAAGCCAGAAAATTGGGGGCCCAGCAGCTCCAAGAGAAGTTTTTTCCTGAGTTTTAAAGAACAGAGTCCTGGCATTTTGACTCGAACCTATATTTGGAACGCTGTATTATTTTAGTTTATTTATTGAAGGGTATTATGCTTTGTGTCAAATAAAAAGAATTGGTTTGATTGTTTTTTTCAATAAACATTATTGCATATTCTATGAGCATTAAGAAGGAAAGAAAATATTAATCTCTTAAAAATTCTTCAAGCCTTTATTCTCTTTTTATACATCTCTAAATATTGAGACGTTACTGAAATACACTGTGACTTGATAGTTATATACATGAATTCTAAGAAAGTACACTGTTAATTAATTAGAACAATGGAAAGAGGGGGTTGATGCAGATTCTTCAAAGACTGTTACCAGGGGTAATTGATCCCTCATGCTCACTTTCCATTAGAATATTCAAGTAAATGATTTTTCATATATGGGCTTGTATAAAATCTCATCTTAAAATTCTCAGTAGAAATAGTCCAAAGTAGATGTAATCAGTCTTTTATCAGTCACATAAAATGTCCCTGATCTGTCATATTAAATCATCTCATTAATATATTGTCATCAGAGAAGGTGCTTTCACACGTTTGAAACTGTTGTGAGCTGCTTGCCAATACTACCATATTTTGACAGAAGGGTAAGATAAAATGCAGCAGCCAGCCATATATGTTTAAAATCTTACCCAAAGATGAAGTGTAAAATAGAAGATTATGCTTTCATGGAGAGACTGTAATAACCGTGAGCCCTGGTTGCATTACAGGATTCTGCTGTTGAGCCAGCCTGTTCAGAAATTCATCCCTGTTTATGTGGCAATGCCCAGTCTTCACAGAAAAGCTGTTCTCATGATTGCAGAAATCACTGGGGAGCCGCCAGCTGGGCAGGAGCTGCCTGTCCCCTGGGTGTCCCCACATCCTGCTGGGTGTCAGTGCCCAGGCAGTGGTTGTGAGCTCTGGGAGGGGAGGCCAGAGATCCCAGCCAGATCCAATCCCCGCACCACAAGGCACAGCAAAGCCCCTCAACCCAAGGTGGCAGTGCCTCTATAAAAGAACAAAGTGCAGGATGACTATGAGCAGTTTAAAGCAAAATAACTTTGAGCCAGTGTTCAACTGAAAGAAAAATGAGAAAGATAATTGATTGTTAAAACTTTGGTTTGTTTCAGTATATTATTTTAATTTTCCTAGTATGATTTTTCTGTGGAAATTATTTTCTTCTTTTCTTTTTATTAGTGTTGCTCATTTATATGCGTTTCCAGACTAGAATAAATGATTTCATGATTAACAGAATGCACTTGAAGTTGATGAAGCAGAATTTAAAAAGCTGTGTGTTGTAGGTAATACAGTCTATTATGTTCTTCCAACAGCAGAAACACCAGATTTGTACAACTAGATTTGAAAAGCAATGAAAATATTTGAGCTACTGCTAAAATTGACCCTGGCTTAAGCACAGAGCAGAGGTAAGTTATCCTGTGCCTGTGCACGTGTTCCCTCTGTCATATATCAGCATAATCAGCACTGCAGTGGTAGAAATATGTGTAGCGTACAAAGCATAGCTGAGATTATTGCAATAGCTTTTTTTTACTCTCTGGGAATGTTTCAGGAATATCTGTTTCAGCTGCCCTCAAAAGAAAGATGATAAAACTGTTTCAGCATTTTCAGATGTCTGAATCCTTACCATGTCATGCAGTGGGTCAAGCTTATTTCTGACTGAATGACAACCACTTCCTCACTGGAGCTAAACTCATCTGACCAAGTGGTGAAAAAATAAAAATGAAGCAACTATGCATCTTAAACATTATTTGCAGAGTTGCCTTCCTCCTCTGATGTGGGTTCTTCACAGTCATCAAGCATCAGCCAGATGTTCATCAGACACGTAAACAACATGGTTTGTGGAAGGTATCTCTGCAGTCTGCATCCATTACTAGAGCATCCAAACCAGACTCCAAATGGTTTCCTGGCTGCACTTAAGCTGCTTTTAAAGTTTTACATTCAGATAACTGGATGTACATCTAATCTCAGGGGGAGAAAACTTGGTCTTTTCCTTTTGGTCCTGATCTGTTTGTTTCTACTTGATTTGTAGACTGGACTGAGATAGATAAAATATGGCACATAGTTTGCCTTCTTTTGTGTATCATCTGCCATTTCAGCCCTGTGGACATTTCATGGGTGCTAAAAATTATCTCTGAGTACCTTCCCAGGCACCCAGAAGGGTCTTGGTCAGGGCATCTGGAGAACAGGAAGGCCACATGCAGGAATGAGGCAATAGTTTCATTGACTGTTCACTTACATAGTTTGTGGTCTTTTATGCACTCTTGACAACCATATCTTTGACTCCAGTCTATGAGGGAAAACGAAGCTTCCTAGAATTCAAGGAGCCTAATAAAATATGTGAATCATATCAAAATACGTGAATCATATCAAAATCTGGTCTTTTCTGTATACATGTGTTTTTATTTGATATGGTGGTGGGTGTCAGAGATCAGACTCAATGATCTTAGAGGTCTTTTCCTACCTTAATGATTCCGTGTTTCTCTGTCCTAGATGAGTTCATAAAGAAACAAGTTCTGACTCTCCTTATGGACAAATGATCTGAAGGATACACAGATTTCTCTTATTTCTTTCCATTCCTCTGTTAGTCTTATTTCTGATAGCGTGTGACTGTTACCTTTTGTAAAGCATAAAATGTGTATTTCATTATTGTAGTAGCCACCAAGAAATAAGTTGCATTTTTTTTTCCCAGAGTATCTATCCAGTTGACTTTTTAGGTGACAAAATAAAAGACATAATATATTTATATAAAACATATATGTAGCATATATAAAACATGAAACAAAATCTTGATGCCACACAGGGCTAGTTTTCCTGGATACCTGTTAGCAATCCCTTCTGTGATGCTGAGGAAGACAAGCACTACAGGGACTCGACAGACTTTATTCTCCAAATCCTCAGGCTAAATATTGAATGAGTTTATCCTAAAGGTGAATATTGTTTCTTACTGTATATTCATGGCAGAGTTTTGTTAGTGGGGAGCTGCAGGGGTAGCCCCTCTGATGAGAGGCTGGGATTGCCCCATCCAGGACACAAGTTCAAGCCTCTGCACAGTGGAGAGGAGTGAGAGGAAAAAAATGTGAGAAACAGCCTTGGGAACATCAAGGTCAGAAAAGTAAGAGAGGGAAGAGGTGCCCCATGTGCAATAGGTGAAATTTCCCTGCAGCCTCTGGAGGACCCCATACCTAAGCAGGAGGATATTCTCTGCAGGAGCTGCAGTCCATGGAGAAGACTCATGTGAGAAGAAAGCAGCAGCAGATAGGAAATGTTATAGATTGACCATCACAAGTCATATGGATATTATGGATTGACCGTGGACAAGGTGAAATGGTTTTAAACTGAAAGAGGGTAGGTTTATATTAGTTGTTAGGAAGAAATTCTTCACTGTGACAGTGATAAGAAACTTCATCTAGTGGAAGGTGTCCCTGCCCATGGCAGAGATGTTGGACCTAGATGATCTTTAAGATCCCTTTCAACCCAAACCATTCTATGATCCTATGATTCTGTCACCATAAATCACTATTCTCCACCTGTCCTGCACCACTCAGCGGGGAGGAGGTAGAGGAGTTGGAAATGAAGGACTGAAGTTGATCTTGAGCAAAAGGGGGATGGTGAGAGGTAGTTTAGCTTTTGTTTTTGTTTTCACACTATCCATCTCTGTTATTAATTGGCAATAAATAAAACTAATTTTCCACAACTTTAGTCAAACTTCTAAATCTGTGCAATGGATAGTTGTTCCAGTTGGGGAGGACAGTAAGACCTTTAAGCAGCTGCAAGGAAGAAACAGCTGACAACCTTTGTTGGGTGTAAATGTGAAATGTACATTCAGTGTACTTGTTTTGTCTTTTGTTCTAACATCTGTGACTTAGTCTATATGCCACCAGCAATTACTTCTAGAATTCTGGTAAAGAAAATAAAATATGATTACAAGTAGGAAAGCAAATATGATGAGTTATCATGGCCATTATAGAATAAGAATACTGACTGGCACTCTTCAAATTGCTTAACTACACTGCAAATGCAATCAATCAGCTTTATTTGTGCAATATATTAACTCCTTTTAGATTTTTTTTAAAATCTTCTAACAAAATATGTCCTTTATTGTATCAATTCCATTGTGTACTTCTCTTTTTTGGGTGTCTCTGGTTCTCACTCTTTCTCAAAGCCTTGTTTCTAGGAGAGCTCTCATATCAAAAATGTTGCCCCAAGCTGTTACCACTTCATGGTTCATCTGGCAGGAAATGTAACTTCTGTTGGAAGGGAGAAGGTAGGTTTTCATTAATACCTTTCAAAACTGAACACCAAAATTTTTTATTCTGTACTCATTTTCAGGGTACTTAAACTGGGTCAAAGAGTGAGAAGTATTTGGGTGGTTATTTTCAAAATGTGTTAGCCTCTGCATTGTTGCAAGGATGTCTTATGGTAGTTTCTCTATGTTTAGTAGCATGTGCAGTAACCTTTCCTCCTCTTCTAATTATTTTAGCTCTTTACTTGCCTCTATCCACTGATCCAAATGTCAGGTTTACAATGGAAGATGGTCTTATTAAGGAATAAATGAGAATAATAAGTGAGAGGGATTTCCATGCTGATATATGATGCATTAGAGAAAGGTAGGAAAGAGATTAAGTTCCATGTGAATAATTGCTCTGAGCAGAGCATGCTTTTAGTCACCTGAAGTATGTATTTTTCAACTAAAAGAATTTTTTTTAATATGTTAGTAATATTACAGTTCTTACATCAACAGTATTTTCTTTTCATTAACTTTTTCATCAGGTGGGTTTGTTACCAAGTTCAGTAAAACTAATCTCTCTTCAAAAATTGTCTTCTGTAAAACATTCTCTCCCTGCTTTTTTTTGTGTAACACCAATGTTGACTTGGGGTAGTATTTTGTTCAAAATGCACCTTTCTAAGTGGAATTAGCTTTGATACATCAAGAGTAAACATAAGATAATAAACGTTTAATGAAATAGAAGGTAGTGTTTCCCTTTACACTGGTGATGTCTTTCACCTCTGTGGACTAAAACTGCCAAAGCCAGAGTTAAAAGAAAGTCGGCAACTGAAACTATGAAGAGGGTTAGTTACTCATCATTAGACCAAAATTTTGTTGTTCAACATATACAAAAAAAAATTATGTCTTTGTAATCCTTTCCTCACCAATATTAGAACCAGAAGTCTGTAATCAACTTTGTCAATTCAATAAGAATTCAGGATAGCTCTCCCTTTCTGCTTGTGCAGGTGTGGTCCTTCTGATACCATTTGTGTTGTAGCAGATCAAAAGACAAATCTATGTGACATTTGGTATCATCAGAGTTTTCTGAAAGAAGTATTCCATCCACAGTGGCCTGATCATATCACCAGTATTCACAGGGTGTATTACTAAAAGTAATTCAACAAGGAAACTCAATGACATGAAGAGAAGTTAAAAGCAGCAAAGAAACTGAGAAGTCCCAATTAGGCTGTGCCGACTTTCATCAGGGAAGTTAATTAGGGATTTAATGATTGAAAATAAGGAACTGTTAGAGTAATTTCCAGTATCTACTGCATGAAGTCCTGTTGCACAGGAATAAGCACACAGTATACCACGCGGACATACCTTTCTTTGTGTGGAAAAGGAGTCTGACCAACAACCTACCCAAAGGGGCACGGAGACACTCCTGGTGTAGTAGCTTAAACTCAGCCTCTATTTACTACTGCTCACCATTTACTTTCCCTTCCTGTGTACTCTATTTCAAGTAAGAAAAAAATAATAATGACAAAACTGATGTTCTCTGCATGCTTTGGAGGCTGTCATGCTGTTGTTGTTGGGACAGCTGCAGTATGCCCAGTGCTGACAAGATACAGTGGCTTACTTGCTTTGCTAGTTCTTTATTAATGCAGGAGTTTTTTCTTCAGGCTACAGCTTTATTCAGCCCTGTCAAATGCTTATAGCAGTATTTAATTATATCTCTAGCTTTAATGTAAGCAGATATATAAACTGAAAAAATAAAAACTATCCACCCATTTGTCTCCCTTATGCATTTTCGCTCAGCGGCTCTAGCAGTGGGAGCAAACACAGACTTCATGAGAATTTCTTACATATTTCATCCAAACAAAAACCACATGTAGATGTTTTTCAATCCAATCGTAGACTTGCCTTTGATTTGATCTGAATCTGAAATGCAGGCAAGTACAGAAGTGGAACTTATAACAGATATGTTTTTGATTCTGAAAATGCTAAGAATAATAACTTCATAAGAAATGTATATTAGTTTTGAGGGTTTAAATTATAATTGCTTTAAAATAAAAATTCTAGATAAAAGTAGGTCCTGATAGAAGGATCTGTCAGAAAATACAGGATGAAATTTACTTTTATTTAGAAATGTAGAAGAGCAATAATTTGCTAAAGGATCTGACTGACCTATACAAAATTACTTCTTGGTTATGAGGATAAAAGAGGATCTAGCACTTCTCCACATGTGTGTCTCTATAGTTTCATTAACTAGCATAATTTCAGGGGGATCTTTTCAAGCCCTCAGAAACTTCTTCCAGGCAGCAAGGCCTAAAAATCCTTCTGTCAGTAGAAAACTTAATAAAGAAGGTGGGAGTGAAAGGGTGATCAGGAAACAAGGAGCAAGAAACAGGAATAGTATAAAAACATATTAGTAGAAATAAGTTGAAGAGATTACTGAAGATGTAGATCCATGGTCTATATAAGGATAATAAGATAAAAGTGAAAACAGGCTTTCAAGTTCAAAGTGTCTGTACTGTAATTCTTTGTTATTCCTGGTGGTGGGATGGTGGGGCAACACCTTTGGAGTCCCTTTTCTTTTGGCTATCTGCAGGAGGAGATCTTTTCCTAAGATACAGGTGATAACATATTCCTGTTTTTCCTTTTTTTTTTTTCCTCTTTGTATTTATCCTTAATTTTTTCTTTCTGAAGACTTCTAAACTTATCATTTGCTTCTTAGCTGTGTCTAAAGTCAAAACCTTTGCCTTACTGTATAAACAAAGAAGGAAGTCAATGCTCTCTATCCTACATTGAAGCAATGTAACCTTTAAGTAAAACAATACCTCACATAGAAACAGTTCTATGTGTCAAATTCATTCCTTTAGTTAGGATTAGCTAGGTTAGATCTGATATGTGGGATGTTACAGATCAGGAGGTTTGGGGAGACATGCTTCTCTTAGGTTCATCCTTTCTTCCTATTTTCTCTAGTACAATGTATTTTTAATGGTTAGATACAGTTTTCTATACTGCAGTATGATGCTTGAGCAAAAGATTGTTGAGGGAAGAAAATTCAAAATCCACAGAATATGTGAGGTCCTGATATTTTGTTCATCACTACCACTTTTGGCCTAAATACTGTAAGAGAAACAGGGTGTTTCCAAAATCACAGTGTATATATATATATATATATATATGCAGTTGAGCAGAAGCTTCTGACACATTCCAGACTTCAAAGATCATTTTGAGGAGTTTTCTTTAACTGTAGAATTTTACATGACTTTATCTGCTTACTTCAGAAATCCCACTGTGGCATGGATCATCCACTGCAGCCTGGGAATTGGTATGTCTCAGAAGGAGTATGCTCATGAGAGTTACCTGAGCTGCTTTAAAGTAGCTGCTTCATTTTTATGACAGCTCTCTGCAGAGGGTCTCAGGAACAATATGGTTATGTTAGTGCAGTGGTGTGCTGCACAAATTTTCTTACAGCAAAGTAACTGGGAAGATGTTTTTAGGCTGTTCCCTTGACACAGCTATACATCCATCTGTTGGTTAAACTCTTTCCAAGCATGGTGCTTCACAGCTCCTATCTGAAATCCAGCTGTAGTGAATGTCCTCTGCTGGCAAGTTGATGAGGTCCTTCAACTGAGAAATCTGGAACCCTTGTTAGGTGTTAACCGTTGTTAAGTGTGCTACCTGCAATCTGTGCCTCAGTCCAGCCTACTGAACCTGCATTAGAAAAACTTGATTGACAGAAGTTGTCAGGGCAGCTAATGGCTCTCAGTTAAACAGTTGCCAGGAACACTAAGGTACTGTGAAGATAATGGTATATACCCTTGATCGCCTGTGATCTGCCCATGCCAGCAAGAGGAGTGAGGTTGATAAGAGTTGTACTACAAGGTCTTATGCCAGAGAGAGATCAGGGTCTTTTACCTGGCTTTTTTCAATGAAAAAGTGAGCTCTGCTTTTGGCAATCTTTTTCCATTGCTGTTTATTTGCAAGAAACATTCTAAAATGCTTGGTAGGAGAGTTCATGTTAGTATAGAATGGCAAGAGCACTTTATTCTGAAAACAGTACTTGTAAAATGCATGATCTGGATTAAACATGGACTTTGAGGGACATTTATAAGAATTAAATGAAAGAAGCAGGCGGACAAAGTGGCTTAGCAAACTAATGCTTTTATCCATAAGACACTTCAGGCAATGTGATGCTGTCAGTTTTTCACAGGATGAAAGAGAAGAAAATCTTAAATCCTTAAGAAGGAGTGAGCCCACCATGTAAGTTTTAAGTAGTGGAAAACATGCATTCAAATAAATCAGAAAAGCTATTTCAAATGTTTCTCTTATTAGAGAGGAAAATAAAGCAGTGATTAGCCCTACGATGACTGCAAGCCCACTATGTATAAGAAAAGTTACTACTTTTTACTTTCCATCTTCATTTGCTGTAAGGCACAAAGGATGCCATGCTATAATACGTGACTCTGTTGATAAACAATAGTTAATTCTTTAGCCACACCCAGGTTTTCAATCTGCAATTGAGCTTTTGACGTTTGTACTCCCTCCAATTTGTTCAGCCTGGTGTTAACAAACACAGTTGGGATGACAACATACTGTAGGCAAATCATAGGCTTCAGATCACATGCAAAGGTTTCATTTGCAAATAAACACATAAAGTTTCCAGTGAATAAAGTTCTGCATCACTGAGTTTCTCTCCAGGAAGCTGGCAAGGCACGGACAGGGATATGGGAACAAAGTCTCATTTGTAAACGTTTGTGTCTGTTGCTATTTACGGTAGAGTAAAATAACCATAATGGGTTTAAGAATAGACCACACGTAAGTGCTGCATAGTGTATTTGTACAGCAATAAAAATCTGTGGGCCCTAAGATAGAACTCTGGGTTTTATCTGAAAACTCGCCTAAAAACCAGTGAAAACACTATGAGATTTTCCGTATGGTTTGGTTTGGACTATCTGTAATTCAATGTTCCTATTACACCAGATGTATAATGGATGTATTTTGGGGGGCCAAATGCCTTTTGGAAGTCCCCAGACTATCTAGCAGTTTCTACACAGATTGGATTCTTGTGCTGATGGCTTGCCAGGAGTAATTTAGGACTTGGGATGATGCTATCTTCAACCCTTGGACAGATTAGTGGATCTTCATTTGATTTTTTTCCCACCCTAGGACGTATTTATTGAGCCAGCCTTTAAATACATACATTCCTTTCACCAAGCTATTTCACAGTCCAGTAACTTGAACTCCTCTTTCCATGACTTCTGACCAACTCCAGGCAAGGATCAGAATAAGAATGATTGTTTATTAAGACTTCATACTGTTGCTCCAGAACAATATCACAGGTGGAAAGATATTAATCCATTTTTTCCTCAGATATTTTTAGTGGTGAGATAACTACAGGACAAGGGGCAAAGTTTCTAAGGAAGAAGAAAAATCTGATTTGAAGGAGAATGTTCTCAGAACTCCATTTCTGGAACAAATTTCAGTTGTGAGCTGGTGTCAGGTTTTGCAGAAATATCTACATCTTACATGGCTGCTTCTAATTACTGGACAGGAATAGAACCATGCACCATTTTGGCTACCATCCATTCTTTTCTTTCATGTAACACACAATTACTGACTTGTAGCAATCAATATTTAAGGGCCAGGTGTAGCACTCTGACCAGATTTATAGTTACAGAGATATTTGACTAGGTTTGCGTACCTGATTTGGAATAGTATTCAAATGAATTAGAATCCAGAATCATGGAAATTATGCTAAAGACCTCATGCAAAAAAATATTTTCTATAAATTTTGCAGTGTTTTCACTGTGACACTCATTGTAGTTAGATAAGTCATGGTGTTTGGAATTTGTTTTTACCAGGAGGAAGAATAATTCATAACAACAAGAAGAATAATTCATAGTAACACTGTGACTGTACTGAAAGATGCCCCAACAGGCTTTTTCCCACAGTATCTGTTCCAGACACTGACTTCCTCTTCCTTCCTCTCCCTGTGGCTGATGTTATATCTTTTATAGGCAGGGTGGATCTCACCTGTTGCAGCAAGTCAGCGACCTTCAACATCTCCCTAATAGGCTGCAACTAACTATCACAAATATGCAGTCAAGTATTCCTGTGGTTTTCTGCCTACCAAAGACTGGACCTCACTGGAGGCACAAATTAGGGCAAAATTCAGTGCGGGTTTTTTTTTTTTTTAATTTATTTTATCAAGTTGTAACTCAGCAGTGGATAGAGTAACACAAATTCAGAATGACTACTGAATCTAGCAGGTGTTCTTCATCAGGGCACAAGCCCCACATCAGTGGAGTTATTCCATACCTCAGGTTCTGTGGGACAGCAGCACTTGGGTTTCTGTTACAGACTGAAGTGACTGCCATCATAAAAAGGAAATTTCGACTCACCAAACATCCGTAGCTTGCAGGACTGCCCTTTCCTAAACCCAGCTCGACTGTGCAGCTCACCCAGATGCCCAGGGCACTGTGACAACCCCTGTGAAGTGACAGTATCTTTCAGGACTAGGATATGGGTATGTCTCATCCTTCTATATGCCTCAGTTTTCTGTAGGTATTTGGCATCATGGTCAGGAAGAAAACTCTAGTGAGATTCATTGGGTTCCCCAGCCCACTCTTTGCAGGGAACTAAGCAGCAGTTTAGCAGCAAACAGAAAATTCAGAACAACCCGCACCATTAAACCACCAGCTAAGTAATTTTTTTTCTAAAAAAGAATCCTCTCTAGGACACCATTTTACCAGCCTAATGTCATATTATTATTGACATAACAGTTCTTTCTTCTAAATGTTTGAACTGGATACAGGTATTATATAAGGAATAAAACACATTTTAGTTATTCACAAGTTATTCACAAGCTTAAAATTATAAGGGTAATTTTTAAAAAATGTATTTAAAAATTATTCCAGAATTCATAGTTTGACCAAATCTGCTAGGTATGGAAACTTGGCTAACTCTGTTCTGAAGTCGATGGACTTTTATGTTAATATTTCTAATTGAAGGCCTGCTGCAGGAGGCTCAAATAATTTCAGATAGGTTTGGAATATGCATTTCCTGGTTGTATCTTTAATACTTGTACACTTTTTTTTCCTTATATTGTTCACTAGAAATATAAAGACTATGAAATATACATTTTTGGACTGGACTGATAATAAATTGCACCCCATTCTATTTTATATAGGAAAATATATAGAATCAGAGAGAAATATTATCTCTACTCAATGACACTTTCCAAACCCTGCTCTTACCAGGATCACAGTCATCCAATGTGATTGCTGTTTCCATTGTGTTGTAGACAATTCTTTGGGGAATTTCTTTCAGAACTAAAGAGAATCTTCGAGAGCAAGAGTGGACTGTTAAGGTCAGGTACATTCCTAAGGCACCCAGCAAAATTCTGGTGCTCTTTAGATGACTGGAGGTTCATTATGACCTTCTGTGTAAGGATCAGACCACTCATGTCTGCAAAGTGTTGCTTGGTTTATTCTAGGTCTCAAAATAGCTGGTGTAATAGAGAAGTCCAATGTCTGTAGGAAATTCATCTCTATAAAAATACATGTCAACAAGAAAGCACATGTGTATGCACACATATACAGAGGCAAGGGAGTTCAATTTGAGCTTGTCTGGGATATTTTCATACTCTGTAATAAAAGTTGAGATTTCAAAGTACTTCCGTGCTTTTTTGTTCTAATGGCAGATGGTTTGAGGGGAGCAGTCTATAAATGAATTGGTGCTAACCAACACTGGGCACCATTTACTTACTTTCTGTTTATAAACCTTAATGTTTGTTTTCAATGCATTCTGCTTCATGAAGATGATCACTAAGTACAAGAGTTCCTTTAAATCAGCAGTGACTGTGGTTTGGCACTTCTAAACAATGTAAGTTTATAGCTTGGTTGAAGACATTCCAGACTCAGCTGCCTAGTTCTTTTCTCTTTTTTTTTTCCTTTTGTGTCTGGGTGTATCTTCATATAACTCATGTTGATTTTGAGTATCTGACTTCAAAAACAGCATACAACAAAAGAAAACAAAGAAGAAAAGTCAGGGTTTGTGTGGATTCTTGAATTCAGCATACAAAAATGAGGCAAAATCCATCAGACTATAAAGGAAGATTCTGCAATCATTTGATATGATGCTCACCTTTTTGTCTCTGAATGACAAATTTCAACACCTAAGTCTACAAAATAATAAAAGCAGAGAAGCATGGCATCCCTGAACATACATTCAGTCCTTCAAATTTCAATTCTGGCCTCTCTTGCTGACCGCACAGTCTGACCTCTAAATCAACTTTCCTCTGTCTGTCTGGAATCACCCCCAAATCATCACTGTCAGAGCAATAGGTGACCAAGCAGAACAGCAACGCTCTGTAGGGTACTTGTACATGTTCTAGAATAATTCTTAGCAGCCGGAAGAGAAGCTGCAATTTCCTAGCTGTTGTTCACTTTTATCAGTGTCTCACTTGCAGCTGCAGCTAGGGATATACCTGGTTTCCAGGGTGTTTGCTTGTCATGAGGCTGCCTTAGGAAAGGAGAAGTGTTCAGAGTAGCAGTGCTCAGATTCTTCAAATCCAGATGAGATGGCACCAGCCCAGTGCTGCCAGCAAGTTAGAGGATTCCACCTTGGAGTGGGTTTTCAGGCCAGAAAAGGATTTTTGCCCCAACTTGCCATTCTAGTTCGACCTTATTGAATGTGAACCTCTATACTGTCTATCGAGTACATGCTCTGATTCTCAGGAGGCAGGCACACGAGGAAACAAGACAAATCCATTTTGTCTTTCACCTGGTTTTCCTACTTCAGCTTCTTAATTTGAGAAAAATTATCTTGGTTTTAAATTACCCTCTCTCTGTGGAAAGGGTTATTGGGTGATTATTTCATGGACTGCTGTACATCAAATTTACCTGCTCCAATTCTGAGTGTTTATGGGATGATGGCTTTGAGTTCTAACCAGACTTACTGCTCCATACACTTAAAATGCAGCTAGTTGTATATTTATGCAATAGAAAATACAAGGGCTTGTGTTAGTCTTTAGCTTTTATGATTTTTGTCTCAATTGCCATTTTTTACTAATGACTCCTACAACAAAGCAACTACTGATACTGGGCAGCAAAACATTGCGACTACAGTAGTCTAATTTGAATACCTCTGCAAATATACAGACAGACATGCAAGTAAACAAGTTAACAAGACTATCAGCTGACTTACAGTCACTGTTTACATGTACACTCTTCGCCTCTGGCAAACACAAGGTAGCAAAAGCCATGCCAGCTCATTTCTTCAAGTACTTTAAATGAAGTCCCAAGATCTGTCTCATCCTCTTAGAAAAACACTCTGAGTGCCATCTGAACATGCTTAAGTGTACCTTGTTCAGCTGATGTTATTAAGAAGTACTAACTGCCAGCTAAAATACCAGGTTTTAGGTGCATAGCGTTTTGTGGCATTCCTAATGCTGACTCAGGTAACTGTTGTTGTCATGTCTGTGGTCAATTGGTTGCTTAAAAGTGGGAACCATAAAATTCAGGACACTAACACAGCTGCTTAAACTTAACCTACAGTGAAGTGAATGTCTTAATCCTCCTGCTACAAAGATGCATCTAAGCTCCAGGTGCAGGGAAATGCTTCTCCCCACTTAATATTCACCCATTAAAATTTTTTTTTTGTATTTTTACTTGACATAGGAATGAAAGGCAGCCCTTTATCACTACACTTGTTCAGACACAGCAGAAGTTCAGTCAGCCTACGTCAACACTTGCAACTCATGCAGTGCAGTGGATCTGTATGGGGAAGTTGTAGCTGAAGCCATCACAGCTATGTTAAACATGTTTCAGGGGTTTACTTTGGCTTGACTGTTGCCTGGCCCTGGCTGCTAAATGCTCATTAGTGGCAGCAATGTGATGGGTATGCTCCTGAGGCTTTATTTATAATTCAGTTTCATCTGAAAGAATTCATATCATGTTCATTAGGAGTCTTCCATAATGTGAGCAAAAATAAGGTGCAGGTGATTAAGAGGTTCATTTTAAGTGCACACCTCAAATACAAAGCTAAGGCAAGTAACCCCAGTATCTCTGTGATTAGACAGCTAGGTTTGGAGGCTCATACTGAGTTTTAGGTAAATTTTGAGAAAAACCATGCCATCCAGAATTCATCTTCTAGCTGGTTAATTCACTGGGATTCAATACACTGATGCATATTTTCCAGTTTGTTCTCAGTTCATCAGAATTTCTTTCCCCCAAGTATTTCTATGTAACTGGCATTTGGTTAACAAATGGGCCTTTGACCCCCAGGAATATATGTTTCCCTTTTGATAAAAACAGGACATGCTACTCTGTAGTTCAGCTGAGGCCTGAGAGTGCCCTTGTTGATGATCATGCCATGGAATGATATATACGTATTTTTTACATGAAGAACTTTTCCTTTCCACGATTCCTCAGATTTCATTGCATGAGGCTGTGCCAGAGATTGCTACCTTGTGCACATTCCCCAAGTTAGAACAAAATTACTGTTTACAGTTGCATAGAGTATTTAATAAACCAGCCAGTGTATTTGTGAACACTAACTTTTCTGTCTCCAGTGGGTTTCAGAGGAACAGGGATAGCGCTGTGTTTCTGAACTCTGTTACAAAGAGCAGAGCACCTCTGCGAGGACTCTTGGACTAGACTATTGCCTGCTGCTCTGGTGGAAGACTTCTTTGCTCACACAGTTATCAGTGAAAGGTCAAAGGCACTTCAGCAGCTACAGTATTTGTGCTTTAACTCCTGAAAGGATAGACTGTAAATTGCAAACCCCTACAAACTAAAACCCTCATCATTTGACCTCTTTCTCTTCTTCTTTATTCCCCATCTCTTTTGTGTCTTACAGGAGGAGATGGACAGGACCAAAGGCTGGGAAAGTTCTTGGCTGGCTAGAAATTAAAAAAAAAAATTAGTCACCAGATTCACTTGTATCATTACCTGCAAGAGGGGCTAGCCAAACCAGAAAGCAACAAACGTAACATAGAAGTACTTTACGTAAACTATGGAGGTTTTTTAGTTTGTTTTTCTCCCTTGAAAGGTTGCTGTCTTCAAAGATCTCCAAACATAAGCTTTCTTCTTTTTCTTGGGTTTTTTTTTTGTAAACAAAATACAGTATTTTTTCCCACCATGTTGTACTACTGGTTTTACCAGCGCTACACTTCTCATCTCTTTTAAAAGACACCAACCATGCTGCATTTTGATTTTTTTCTTCTGACCTTTTTAAGGAAAGAATAAAAAGAAAGATGACAAAAAAGAATAACAGATTCAGTGAAATTAAATGTTTAATAGTGCAGTATCTGCAAATATTCTTTTTTGAAAATTTGTAATGTATTTTTCTGGTTTACTAATAAATAGTATTCTAGTAAGTTGATAAGATTAAGTGTGAAACTATCTATGTAACAGTATTTATGACTCTATTTAAGAAGATTTATCTTATTTTTATTGTTGTGAGACCTGTTAGGAAATTAGTTGCAAGGCTGTCCCTGTGAATGAATGATCATGTGCACAAAGCTATAAGCACCTTGCTTTAGTGGGGTACGGCTAAATGAAATTTTAACTGAAACAATGAATTATCTAAGATGCAGATCCTGCTTTCCTAAAGGGCTGGCTTGAGTGGAGTTCTTTACTCATATGAATTGAGAGTTGCACATATACATATGTAGTTAAAAGAGGAGTTCTTAGCAATTTAGCACTCATCATGTTGTTTTGCAGACTAACACTGGATATGCTAGACATAAACATATGTTGAAAAATGTCAGTATGCAGTCCAAAGTTAAAATATGCGGTTCTTAATTTCTTGACAAATCTCTGCAGTGTATAGAAAGGGAAGTCAGGCTCCCACTATGATCCTGATATTCTGTGAATAAGAACATTTTAATTTATGGAAAGGGTAAAAAAATGTACTCTTTGTGGATGAATCTGTTGTAGTATGACACATGGAGGAATACGTTCAAAATTTCCCCACAGGTCAGCTATCAAGAGTGTAGTAATGGCAATTTCTAGGAAAATTAAATTTAGGTCTCAGTTTCAATCCTGAGGTCTGACCACTGCTAAAGAAAGGGGGCATATGAAATTCGGCCTAAAATCTAAGATATTTTGCTCTTCCCAGGATATTGGTTGAAATATATAATTTCTCATGCTGAGAAGATGTAAATCAATTTTTTCCAAGTGCTGACTCCATTCTGTCCCTTCATTTTCACTGGCATGAATGAGGCTGTGCACAGACTGTCTGTAATACACTGCTGCCTGCGATGTTAGTAGTTGGCACACTCTGCTCTGCATGTGATGTCTTGAAAAAGTGTGTGCTTTTAAGAAGTATTATTAAAGGAGTAATCATTTTACTCACAATATAATTAACACATGAAGTCTGAGATAAGTTACCATGAAGACTAGTATTTCCCCTCCAAAGTTTCAATACTTACTCAGAAAATAAAAACACATCATAAGGGGAAACAGAAAAATAGAGGTTGAAGTGAGACTGTTACAGATAGTACTTATCTAGATGTTTTGGGATACAGCTTGTACTAGAAGAATCAGCAAGGAATTTTCTCCCTATGCACAGAATCATTCTAGTAAACGCATTCGGGGAACAAATCTTTCCTTGATGCATGTGGGATTTAATATATAGGAGGATACAGAACTAGAGAGAGCATCCAGACAGAACATGTGGTGACTGGTAGTTGCAGCTTTCCATCAGATGTCCATACGTTGTTGTAATATAACTGGCTAGGTCCTGTTACAATTCACAACCTATGAATGCCTTACAAATAAACGTGGAAGAATAAGGAGAGTGGTTTTCCACTGGGAAGAACTTGAAATATAAATGTGTTAGAAATATTTCTGTTCTCTTCCCTCCTGCATTTGGCCAGACACAGTGACAAATCTTTCCACCCCTGACAGGTTTCATTGCAATAAGTGCCAATAACAATTATGCTAAGTTTGGCTGAATGCAAATTCAGTCTGAATTCCCCCAGCTCTTCAGATTTTGACAAAACTATCAGTTCATAACAGACCACCTGTTTGTTTTGTAGTGTCTGCCAAAACATATAAGTGTTAATGAGGAAAGAAGATACTGCCTTTAATGTGTGTATATTTATATAATATGCATAAATTCATACACAGCTAATGTACACATTTCTTTCCACTGAAGCAGATAGAAGATAAACAACTTGATTACAAGGTGACACGATTTTGTTTTTTTCCTTTAGTCACCTTAATGACTTTATTTAGCATCAGGGTTCAATGTGGAGAGGGAAAAGTGTTATCAATCCTTTCACACAAAAATTGCAAAGAGCTTCAGTATCTGCCCTGATTTTAAACTCACAACTGTAGAGTTGTAGATGTAGACTGTAGATATCATGGAATGATTCACAGATTGTATATCCTGAAGTGAGTGGAGCTGTGCTATTTACAGCAGCTGTGTTACTTTCATTACACACCAATTATACGCAAACAAGCATGCACACGACATCTTCATGAAAGTAACAGCAGAGAATAGGGTCCTTTTCTCTAAAAACATTACAAAAATTACTAAATATTTCAGACTATCCAAATATCACACAATGGCCTGCACTGAGTGAGCCAAATCTTCCACTTCTTTTCTCCACCTTTCCCACATGGCACTGCTCCTGATGAGGATCTAGCCATATGTGTTTTGTACAGGACTCAGAAGACAGGCAAAGAGAGTGAAGACCAATATTTACATGAGCTTTTGTCTCAACACAAGGTGCCAACTTTTTTGCCCCAACCCAAGGTACCAACTTTTTTGCCCCAACCCAAGGTATCAAACCTCTAGATTTTCAGAAGTTCTTCAGAAGTAACTCACTTTCTCATCTGAATTTTCACAAGAATTTAAAATTATGAAGACTATTGATTGGAGGAAGTAAATGAAAAAAGGGGAAAATAATAGGAAGAAAAAAAAAGCAAGTGAATAACAGGGGAAGGAAGGCAACTTATTCCAGCTCACTTCTTCCATTTTAAGTACAACCCTTCAACTGTTTAGAAATATCTTTCTAGAGCATAACAGTCAACACCAAAATTTTAAATTCTGAAAATTGTGAATTTTAGCTTTGGAAATTAGTGCTTGTTTTTGTAATTTGTGTTCAAATTGATGTGTCAAAAGGCATCTGTGTCAGGTAACACACAGAATCAAATTCATAGAGGAATGCTGTCTCTTCTGCAGTAGAATTCCATGTATTGCGTTCTGAAAAATGTCTGTGATTGAATAGATACATTTTCAATCAGATTTGGAGGAAACATCTGAGACATATAGAAAGTGCTAAAAATTCTGAAAAGACTGAATGTCCCTGTCCAGGTTATCAAAAGGCAGAAAGAAAACATCTGATCATCTCGCCCTCCAATGAGTACTCACATTTTTCCATAAATATTCCTGTAGTGTAAAACTAGATTTCCACATTTCTCAAGACTTTGATTCTGTGTGTCCTGAAGCTCCCATGACATATTATTATTTCTGCACAGAAATTTACAGCTAGAGTATGAGCAGAGCCATGTAGAGCCTCTGGCTGTTAGCATTTACCAGTGTTCAGACCCTACATCACAATTATTTCATGCATTAATGGGATGTACACATTTAAAGCATGTACTGTAAATATAATTTAAAAGGAGGTGAGACTTCAGACCTTTGATAATTTTCAGATGTTTTCTCCCTTTGTTGAAATTTACTTATTTTCTTGCCTGCCTTTATGCATTCTTTTCAAGAATTAAAATAAATAAATAAATAAATAAATAAATAAAATTAAAATGCATTTGCAAAATAAAGTATTTGAAGGCTAATTTTAGCAGTTTTTGAAGTAAATTAGCTTATTTTGCTCCAGAATTTAGTCCAAAAATGTTTATTAAGGAGTAGCTTTTCTGCAGCAGCTATTTCTGAACAACTCCATAGATTTGCAGAAGAGCCCAAAGACAGCCAAAGTAGCTCTATATGTAAAACAACGGGGACAGAAGCAAATGATACTGAATCTTTACGCTGCTGAGAATGATAGGGCAACCCTGAGTGCTTCCATTCTGTCCTGCAGTATGCAATGCAGACACATTCCCAACATGACCTTGGACTAATCATTCATTGTATGTCAATGTCTCATCTTTAGAAACAGAACTATTGTGTTGATAGGGTTCATTAGTGAATGTGAGATGGTCAGATGGCATTGTGATGAGGTAATAGAGCATGGATTATGTCTACATGTAAGCATTTGCTCATGCAAAAACAGGAATTGGGAATGATTTTATCCACATCAGAATAACCAGAGAGAGAACCAGAACAATGTATTTTTTATGGAGAAACTGCACTCTGTCAGAGGTCGAATTTCGTAAAACTGCATGGATTAATGCAATACTCCTGACTCTATTTGGAGTAAATTCAAATGTACCACCAGCCTCCAGTCCCAGGGTTAAACAGATGGAAAATATTTGTAATAGAATAGGCAAAGTAAATGTTGAACACCAAGGTGTGTGTTACTTTGTGTTGCTGGCAAGTAAGAAAAGAGAACCAAAATTTAATGCTAATCATATTAGCAAAAGTGAAGTGCTACCTTTTGTTCCTTAAAAAAATATATGCATATATTTGATTCCATGAAACTGAACCAAAATGATAAAATATAGCAACAGAAACCAGATTACTGTCGAAAATGTATTTCAGGACACATGATTTACCCTTGGAACTGTATATCATGACTATTAAGGAAAGAGAATTAATTTCTGCATAGTATATGTGCCTTGGCAAACATTATTATATAGTGAGGTGTTTTGAAGATGTATTTGTTTAGTACCCTAAACTATAATGATTTTGGCTGGAACACTGGGTGAATGTCATCAGATATAAATAATAATGCAGTTCTTTACTAGAAAAAAAGTGATAGTTACAAGTTTTAGAACAGATTTATAATTACCATGTATCTCTCAAATACATCTTTGGCTTTTAAGACAAAGTTTTCAGATATTTGAGGTGCACTTACACACTATCTTCCATGTCAAAGTACTAAGAACATATAGGAGGTTTGAAAAGATTATTAACACATTTGTGTGCAAAACACCCAGCCTGATGGGTCTTTTATGGCAAGTGGAGAAGTTTCCTGGAGGTTTAGTTACTGGTGGAGTAACACTTTATCTTGTTCATGGAAGCATCTGGTAACACAACCTGTGTCAGGTGTCACATTGCACCATGCTCGCAGTTTGTCTTCCAGGAAGTTACTAAAGCTGTGTCTGTTCCATGATTTTTTTTCCTATCAAGGACCAAATGTGGTTTTGGTATCCAGGTCCACGGCTTCATAAAAATTTTGTTGATGGGTATTTATAAACTGGAGTTGACGGAAATGTCTGAAATGTGACTATCATGAAAATGAAAATATTGAGAAAAAATTTTGTAAATTTTTTATAAGAAAGGAGTAAAAAAAAAAAAGCAATAGACTTGGAAATTGATAACCTACCATATCATGTTTAAAAACTCTGAATATTACTTCTGGCTTGTTGATGATACATGCATACACATATGTATAATTACACATTATCCTCAAAAACACAATAATGGATTTCAAAATGTCACATACTGTATACTCTGTGTTCTATATGTTACAGCAATACTGTTAAAAGCACACAAGGTGTCTAATTGGAAATTTACTGGACAAATTCCAAGAACATTGTTTAATATTTACTGTTTCCAATGAAATGTCTTGGAAAATGCTGAGTAATGCAAATACTCAATGCAAATAGGTATGTCTAAGAGTTAGTACATCCCACTAACTGAACAGAGCCAGTGAAGTCATGCTGGAACAAAGAATCAGGCAGCCACAGCCCCAAGCATCTGTGTTTGGCATACAACCAGCAATGATGTGGTATGTATACACATCCAGAAGGAGAGACAGCGATAAAGAAAAAGAGGACAGGAAGAAAAAATTACCTTTCTGAAGGGACAGCACTCAAAAACTCACTTTAGCTCCTTTATTAATTAAAAACTGTGGTCAATAAATGTAATTTATCAAAAGACTCTACTTGTCAAAAAATTTTGCAAACAATAGGGTGAATTAAATTAAAATAACTTCTTTGAGATTTTTCTAGTTTAAGAAAAAATAAATAGAACAAGGTTTGGTTTCTTCCTCTCAGCTCCCCAATGTATTTTGATGAAGGGAAACATTTTACCTGCAAAATTTACAGGTAAAAGCAAATTGCAGTACTTTGTTTGTAAGTAAAGAGGAGGAATCAATAAGATGTATAAAATGACTATTTAAAAGCTCTGTCCATAAATCAGGTCCTGTCATGAATTAGTTATTAGCAGTTTTTCTGATCAAGGGCACTTCCCTTGAGATACCTGACATTTTCACGATGACTCTTCTCTCCATTGGGCAAAGCCCAAGACATCCACTGGAAATGTGAGATTTCAGGGGAAAGGAATTTGTGTCAAAATGCTCTTGGAGGAATTTCTGAAAATACAGTTATTTCACATTTTCCTTTCTTGTGATGTTAGTGTTTTTTTTAAGCTAAATCACTTTTTTTTTCACAGTCCACCGGATTTGAAGGTAGCTTAAGGACCAGGGCACTAAGTTGCTAGGAACCCTGCTTGTTAGTATTACACGCTAATTCACAATAATTCATAGGAACAGCAGTAGATTTTGCACACACCAGGGACCATTCACAACAATTTTGAAGGTGAATAAAGTATGACATTATCGCCATGAACTCTTCTTTTTTATTAGGATAAAAGTCTAGAAAACAGGGTTCTTGCCTATAGGATTTGCTAGGACAGAAAAAATTCCTCTAGTGCTAAAGGATTATGCATTTTCTTTATAGCAGTATTTCCTTCAACAGTTATCACACAAGCATATGATCACTGAAAACGTATTAATGATTTGAGCCTTATGTTGGGTAGCACAAGGGCTGGCTGCTGCACACACAATGTATAATTCCCAGCTTGTTAATGTGTATAACAGGGAGAAAGGGGACAAAACTGTTTTCCATATGTCTCTTCAGACTTCAATAATCTCATGATGTTGTTCCTTGCAACTTTGCTGTGCAAGACCTGTTACAACATTTTGCTGATAGTGTCCTAAAGCTTAAGGGGCATCATGATCAAAAACCACCAGGAAGCCTACCTGTGCGAAAGACAGGCATCCTGTTCTTACAAGTTCTAGTCCAAGAGTTTGGCTGCCTTTTCTTCCACCACATCTACCAAAATCATGTTAGTCTTCCTCCTTGTTGCAGATTGACAGGGAGAGAGCTAGCTGAGACATGTAAAATCACCTTTTTTTCTGGCAATTAATGTTTTCCACAAACGTGTGTACCTTCTCTATATATCAAAAAGAAATCATCTATGGGCAGGTCATGCTTTGTTTTGTGCCAGTCCATCTGTGGTCCATGCATGGAGACAGCAGTGCTAAACAGAACAGATGTCATTGGAAATATAGGTCTCTAAACATGCATATGTTTCATGTGCTTTCATCAGAAGACTGAGTTATGAAATGTCTCTGGTTTTCTAGCACCACTTTATTCTATGTTTCAGTGTGGATCATTATGTTCTTGATTGCCTGTGTTCACAGCAAAATCTTCAAAAGCTTCATTTGTCTGTTTAATGGAGTAAAGTTATTCAAAAAATATTTCTCCCGTCTTTTTGTCTTGGGTCATTTGGACAATAACTCTTAGACCTTTCTCATCTAAACCTGCAAGGGGCACAAACAAGGGAAATGCATACCTGTTCTTCATCTCTTTGCAGCAATCATTAGGGCAAAATTTACTGCAAATAGTTATAAATTAAGCATTATATACTGTATTTTATGTGGAGTACTGGAAGGAAATCTGGAACCTGTATTAGGGTTATCATGGAAAGGTGCCCTTACACAATCAGTGAAGACCTTTCTTAAAATCTCTCTGGGGGAATTCCCTTTCTGCAAACACTTGAGGAGATTTAAGCATCTAAGTGACAAAATATAGGCTCATATCTCACTAAAGAAAGAATTAAGCCTATATCTCTATGCCATACAGTGTAGTATGTGGTGAAGAGACCTGTATTCTGGGTTTGGTTTTGTTGTTGCATGTCAGCAGTTCATCATCGTTCTTGTCATATCTGGGGCTAGTTGAGGACTGGAGCAAAGTCTTGCTTGTGAAGTACTTTTAACTAACAAGGAACTATCTGAGCAGAACAGGTAGTGTTTTTTGTTTTTTGGGTTTTTTTTATGAATTGGATATACATAATCAACATAAACAAGATTTATGAATTTGAGATAAGTCAAATATATCCCTAGCATATCCCAGAGCCACAAGGTTTTGCTTTAAGATGGAAACTGCATTCATGTTCTCTTTCTGTAATTTACATCAAAATAACTATCTTGATGGACATGATGAGGAACAGCCTCTTTACAATGCCTTTATTTAGAACATAAAGCTAGGTGTTAAGCACCTATCATTGATTTATTCATGTCTCAATTGTGTCAGTTACCTCTATTTGGAAAATCAGCCACTAAAAGATGCATTCAAAATTAGAATTATAGTTTAAGTGGGTTTTTTCACATCCTGGAAGTTTTAGTCCACCTTTTTCCTATTGGTTACATACTAGATTTTATTGTATAAAATGTATTAAAATGCATCTGACTCCTCACTAATACCAAAGCATGAGAATAAGTCCCAAGTAAATAATTCTGATAAATTAGGTGAGGTACATCCCTTCCTGACCATCTAAAATTTAAGACATCCAGGGCCTAATTTGTTCACTTGCAGAGACAGCCAATGACTCCATAAGATGTTCCTGGAGATCCAGCAAGTTTGCCTGGGGCTTCCAGATAAGACATAGGAGGCACAAGACACTCAAACATATGTGGAGACTGTCGTACAGGGTTCAGCTTACAGATCAAGTTACTTAAATATTTATGCCTACTTTATAGACTTTACAGCATCATTATAGTCTAGACTTTCTTTATAGGCAATAGAAATTTATGAAATTGATACAGTTATTGAAACCTACTTTAGTTAATTTAAACATTAGTTCACTAAATTTGTTTTTACTGAAGAGTACTTCAAATGGCTCTATGGATGCCACTATATCAACTAAACTCCACTGACTGAATATGAGTTTAGATGTCATTACCAAGAGAGGGTTGTCTAGTTCTGAGATCCTCTAGAGTACCCTCTCTGCCCTATGGCTGCCACTGGAGAAGATCATGAGTCACTCGTAGTTCCTTCATCAAAATTATTAACAACACATGAATGCCTCACAAACCTTTGGGCATCTCAGCTTACACTTCAGAGACTGCATTTAGAAAATGGAAACAAACCTCAGCGTGCCTGCATTCTTAAACAATGTAGTCACATTAAATGTGTGTCTGAGCATCCTTTCCTGAAAGTTTTAAGGAGCTCCTCTGAGCCTGGGGTAAGGAAACATAGCTGTTTTTCAGGGAATGGGTAGTCAAAATTAATAGCAATTTTTAAACTATACACACACACACATATGTAAATTTGTGCCCTCAAGGAAAAAAGGCAGCAGCTAGACATAAACATAAGAAATCATAGGTTCTACAATGCTTAGACACTTGGATCCATCAGCAATATCATGACTGTATAAATTTTTAGCATACTATCTTCTTTAGCAGATACCACTTTTGCAATAATAGTGTCCAGTAATGATCACATTATTGCAGCATTCCACTCCTCTCATTGAAGCATAGCATAAAACAGTTCAAGATTTACTGAGACCAAACTGGCTCAGTATTACTATGGTGCACAGGATAGTCATGTATCAGAGGGATAATTTATGTCACCTTATGAAGTAGTGAGGCTTTGGGAACAGGAGGCACAAAGCCTCTGAATTCTACATAATCTCCCTTTTCCTCCCTCTCTCCTAAATCCTTTTTCTCAGCAATGAGCTGTATGCAAAAGTACAGAGCCTTTCTGAATCTTTCTCTTTCCTTACATATAATCATGGCATGGGTGTTTTAACCTGAATAACTTTTTCTTTTCAATAGATGATTCATAGAGAACTTTTCAATAGGTGAGAGAAATCCTTGCTTTCCATTTGGCTGAAAAACAACCGGAGAAACAAATACAGATATGCTCAGAAAATTTGTGATGAAGAATCCTGTTTGATAATTTAGCAACAGGTTATTCCATTTTATTGACTTTGTCAGCAAAATTGTGAATTAATTGACCAGAATAAAGTGTGTTAGTTCAGTATTAGATAGCAGACTACATGCTGCTAAGTTGCCACATGTAGTCTACAATTTATTCCACTGATTTACTGATGTCAAACTGGACAAGATTGTAAGTCTTCCAGAAAATGTGTATCATTTTGCTAATATTTTATCTTTGCCCTTATGAGAAACTCATTCTGTCATAAGAATAGAAAATCCCTATGTTTTCCCAGTACAGTTGTATGCAAATGATTTCTGCTGAATGAATGCTCATCCTTATTTTCTACAGTTTCACATCAGTGCCTGTCATCATGCAAATTTATTCTCAATAGGATTACTCGGAAATATGCTGGTGAGAGCTGTATTTGTTCATTAATTTAGGTTTCATTAACCACAAATAACTTGACAAGGAAAAGAACAGATTATTGTCACTTTCCAATGTATATTAATAGTTTGTTTATTATGTAAATATAATTGCATACTAGTGAAATTTGATACTGGGCTACTGATATAACTTAAAATTCAAAGTCTCTGCAAGGAACATGACATAAAATTAATATAGAAGTCTCTTGGATTTGAATATGCTGTGTTGACAATGACAATGCATAAAAATATATAATACATGTAAATTCTAGTCTGTATTTTGAAATGAGGTAATCATCCAACCTTAATTAGACTAAGCCTGTTTGGTTAATAATAAAATACTTCAAAACTTTTACATCACTGAAAAAATGTATCTACCAGTGTTCTAGGAGCAGATTGAGAAATTCTTGACACTGGTATATGGCATTTGATTCAGTTTATGTCAGAAAATAACTGGACTGATAATGATCAGTCAAGGTGATACATGACCTTTAAAATATATTACCTTGGAACCTATTGATTATTTACTTGGGTCAACTTAAGTCATTTTATTTATGCAAGTGCACAATTTATCTGACTAAACAGTGAAAGAACCAGCAAATTTAAATATTTGCAAGAAAATATACGGTGCCACCCTTGTCATGAATACCAAAACATTAGAACTTAAACACTGATGCTCTGCCTCCATGAGTCACTTGTAAATTCAGGCTGAATTTTTCAAAAAGATAAATCAAACTTAACTTTCAATTGTAACCAACTACCAATTCAATGTTACACAATTTCCCATTCACAGATGCAAATACTATTAAAAATGTGGCAAAAGTTTAATTCACACACTCAATTAATTTGAGCTGACCTCAAGCATATAATTACAAAGATAATTGGGATAAGGCTCGTTACTGGGCAACAATATCTTCCTAAGACACTCCCAAATGATTTCTCTCCACGTCTTTCCCCACCTTCTGTCGGTAGGTACTTGTTCCTGCTTGTGTATCCAAGCTTGTTCCTCCCTGGGTTTTGTCAGCTTAGTTCCCCTGGAAAGAGGGAGCTGGAGACATTGCAACAGACCCTGAACAGGATAAAAGTGTTCTAAAGTTGGCCCCTGAAAAGTAAGGATTATACAGAAAGCAAGACAACCAGTGAGGGATGGGAACAAACTGTGGAGCAAAAAAGGTGGGGGAAGCCTTTTTTCAAGATAAAATTTATAGAGCTTAAGCTGAAATTTTCAAAAATTAAAGCCCCAATCAAAAAGTTTTGGAAAAAAAGTTGAAAAATTTGTGTTCTCTCTGCTTTCTGGAGGAACTCTGAGGAAGGGATGCCCCACTTCCTCTGTGAGTGATTTAACATTGAAAAGTATGCCTTAATGTTACCTCACATCTGTGCACCTGAGAGACATACAGGAAATATTTTAACCAAGGTCTTTCACAGGACTCATTTTTACTTCAAGATCTGATAACGTTTTTTAGAACATGAAAGCAGGATCACTTGTCATCAAACAAAACATTTCCTCAGAACTGTAAACAGAGAATGAGAAAATTCCTTTTGGCACACATACTCATATTCTTTGGAAGAAATATTTATTCATTAACTGTTAGCAAATAAATGTAAAATTACGTCTTTACTGCTAAGGCATCTGCACACCTGTGCAGCTGCATAATTTCAATGGAAGCAGCCTGAACAGTGTCAAGACTGTACACAGGGACTCCTTCCAGGAGTAGATCCCTTCACAATTTAAAATTGTTTCTGGTGTGTGCTAGAAGTACTGTGAGCAGGATAGAACATGTTCTAAGACACTCTGGAAACAACAGAATAAAAAGCTGCTTTACAGAGCATAATATGAATTCTTAGAGGAGAAAAGCCATTCAGACTTTCCCTTCTATAATATTCCCAGTGCGAGGAATTATAATATTAATTTTGCACTTAAACACACGCATAGCTTCACACCTCACATAACTGGTGATGACTAATGCCACAATACTTCTGTATGTGTGATTGCTCTTTTGCAATATCCTGAAAAATCCTAGGCCAAAGTAGTTTGGATAGTCAGAGCTATGAAATATTTGAGTGGTATAGTCAAAGTAACCTCACTAGGTTTTTAACAGTTCTGGAAAATTGTCTGGAATGCAAAAGCCAAACTTGCTTCCTTTAATGGCCTCAAGTGCCCTTTGGCAGTCCCCTATGCTATCAGAGGGTACTTTAATGGTATAGAGATAGCTCAGGCTGACATCAATACCTTTCAAATAGTGCTGAGATAATGTTGAATGGAATTCTTTTGAAAGCTATGAAAGCAAAACAGCATGTCTTGCTTCATAAGTTATGTAACTAATTATTACTACTTACGACTTTTCACACACATACCTTACATCATCTTTTATATGTGATGCAAACTGGAAGAGAATTCAAACCTGGCTTCTTGAATTAATGGCTTTGCATTCCCTCTGAACATAAACATTTTTGATTTGAAAATCAGCAGGTTTTGACAATAATTGGGATAAATACATACTTTATTCTATTCCATACCGTAGTTGCACCTACAATAGAGCTCACTGTAAACACTATGCTATTGACTATTCTGTTCAGATAGTGCTTACAGTCTAGGCTGGAATATAGCTTTTTTTTTCAGAAAAATAAACATAACATTAGGGAGGGGTTTGTGGTGCAATCGTCCGGCTGCAATAGGGTGAGTTGTCTGAAGAGCCTGTGTTGACTATAAACTGCTAACTGCACTCTGCTGGTCTGTCTTAAATCATGCAACCACCATTAGACAGAAGCAAAGAGGTTAAAATTTAAAGGGGAATTTACTTGTCAAAGCTTTCTTCATTTCCAGAGGATGATACAGTTCAATCTTTGGTTTATTTTGTCATGAGTGGATTTTAATTGCTGGTGTAGTCACTTTTCTTAACATATAACTTATCACAATCACTCTAATGCTTTTATGATAGCCATCATAATTGCTGGAGATATCTTCAGAAGTCATTCACATTCCTCCGAGTTGGAAGAATTCCAGAGTTTGCATTGTTTTGCCATGAGAATAGCTATTAAAAAAGTGTTATCTGCTGAAAACATTTCCTTCTCTGTTTGAACTTTAAAATTGTTATCTGATTAGCTCGCTGTAAATCGCAGAGTAAATTTAACACATAGCACTCTGATCTTTAGTGGTGACTAGATTTACAAGTGCACACATTGCTGGCTCCTGACCCTGCTGCCACCTGAGAAATGGCTACTTGCTATTCTGCTGCACTGATACCCTACACTGCCAGGAACTAGACTGACACATGTGGGGAGAGGCTTTAACTGCCTGGCCTGTAGTTCAAATGCAGCTGTTTCTTCGTGAAAATTCATATGTTAAAAAAAAAGTGAAGCAGTTCAATAGTTAAATTTGCCTCACCGGTAGGAACACTATCAGTTGATATTGTCCTCTGCTAAGCTCGTAAATATCTCTTAAAGGGCCTTGAAGGAGTGAATGATCAGGCTAAGGGATATGTAGATGCCTTAGCTACATATTTCATGACCCAGTTCTCAGTCTGGCCCTGACCTTTTGTAGGGAGGTTTAAATGCCCTTTGCATTACAGCTGTTCCAGCTTACTAATTATGCCAAAGTGCTGACTTTAATTTTTCACTTACCTTTTGTGCTAGCACACATGGAACCCATGTTGTGTTGCTGAAGAGGCTTCACACAGTGGCTGTCCATGTCTCCGTTACCTACACCTTTTCAAAAGGAACTCTCCAGACAAGGTCATCAAGTACTTCACTGGGAAGGCTCTGTAAGACATCAGACATTTTGAACCGTATTAACTTTTGGATTACTAAGTCCATGTGCTTTCAAGAAACTGTATTACTTTCAGGTTGCAAAGAAGCACTGAGGAGAATATACCCCTATGGACGCTGACCAAGCAGCCTGAAGCAATGGATTTCTAAGTGCCTGTCATGTCCTTGCTGCATCAAAGCAGTAGCTGCGCATACAAACTTTTTTGTCTGTGTAGAAACTTCAATAGCCAATTAATACCTCTTTACTTTCTTACATGTCTCATTCTTTCTCCTTTACTGCCCCCAGCTTATGTAAACCAAAAAGCCCTAATTTTCTAAAGGCTTTGTGGTCTCATGCAATGTGAGAAATTTGGATGTTCAAACAGCAGATTACAATAATCTGGGAGTGAGCAAGCAGGAAAACATATTGACAAGTCATCTTGACATAGCTATTTATGTCAATAAAAATTTTGACACTGGGAATAGAAAAAAACATTTAACAAGCACAAAATTTACATATAGAAGCAATTCTGGGAAAATTTCTTGGACCAAAATACAAAATTATGTCTAAAAAGGCCTAAAAAGGGAAAATACTATTAAAAAGGAAGCATTCACATGTTGAGAAAAGTGGGGGGTTAAGATTGAAATCTTAATGCATTTTCTGGTACATTAAAGCTGTGTTTTTAACAGTTTTCAACTAAGTGATCATATAAATTTTCTCCTCATGGGGACTCTGTCTCTATAAGTGCAAAAATAGATTGTTTTTCTTCTGAATGAGAAACTATTTCACAATTTGTTTTATTGTTCCTGGGTGGCCAAATATTCTACTTGCACATTATTCAAACATTGCACCAAAAGCAAAATATTAATTTTCTTGTGAATTTTCAATCCTGGATATCACTATCATATATGAGCATTTCACAATTGAGGAATTAATCTTGGAAATGTTGCAATAAAAGGAGGAGAATTATTTTATTTCTAGTGCATAAATTCATTGGTTTACGTATCACAAGATTAAATAAGAGTCAAATAGTTTTACTAATTTAGGGTGCCACACTAAACAGTCTGTGGCTTTTTTTTTCAGATAAATTAGCATTGTTAAGCATTCTAAAATGTCAACATACAGCTCAATGTACCTCAATAGGCAGGTGCTAATGCTCAGTATTAATAAAAATTTGTGACAAGGATATTATAGTGGACATTTGAAAAATGGAAAGTATCAAATTAGCCATAGTCTGCTACAGGCTTGTACAGCATTGGATTTATTGAAGGCTTGGACTCCCCAGGAGTCTCCTAATTTAGTTCAAGACAGTCACAGATTCTCAATCATCTTTTTATTTATTTAGTAAACAATGAACAAAGCAGTTTCTTCAATGAACAAGGTTGCAGACCCCTTGGGGGTGCAATCTTCAACCCCAAATCACCTCCACAACCATCTTGAGCACTGAAGGACGTTGAAAAACAATGACTGTGATATCATTAAAGACTGTCAACACATGCATATGCACAAAAGATATTAATTCAAATTGCCCAGAAAAATATAATTTTAGTGTTTCTTAATCTTAGTTTACAATCTTTTGAAACACCATAATTATACTTGGCTACGTTTTGAAATAGCAGTCTAATATTGCAGGTTAGGAAAGAAACAGACATCTTAAAGCACTTTCTATCCAGCAAAACATCTGTTTGGTGACCTAATATTGATGTTCACTTTCATCATTTGTATGTCTGAAATAACTGCATTTTTGAATCTGACTGCTACCATATGAGTAAGCATATTTAATAGACACAGAAGTTTCAGCAGAAACTGTCTTCTTGGTTTCCATTACTGGGTACAGACATTTTGTGCTTGACCCCTCTGTCCTTTTCTTTCCAGTCTATTCTATTCTAAGATCCAGTTCTCGTTTCTTTCTTTGACCTAACTCTCCTTTCCAGTGACACAATCTCATTGAGTGTGAACTCTTCAGTCAGAAAAAAAATAGGAGTTCTAAAATTCAATTTAAGTTACTAAAATGTTAATTCAGAAAAAACAGTATTTGGCCTATTTTATAATTTCCTTTGTATTATGTAGTCCTAGCCATATAGTTTGATATCTTTATTCACCTGACCTGCAGTTTTTAAAAGCTTGTGTGTCCCCTAGACTCTTTATGTTTTCTGTAGAGTTATTGTTTTACTTGCTTCATACTGTTGCTGTCATATAGAGAGGATTTACACTGCCTGGATGAGAAATCAGATTCCAGTTCACACTGCATTTTCCTTGGTTTCTTTATTATTTCTATGGATGCATCCGAGCATTCAATAGTAATTTCAGTTTTCAAACTCCCTGCAAATGATTTGAGAACAATCATAGGAATATTTTCTAGAATTCTACATCTTTTCCTAACCCTAATGGATGCATTGGACAGCATCCATTAACCTAAATATATGAGAATTCAATAAATTATAATAGAAATAATACCAATTTAAAAGCAGTGTCTGGAAAGCCACAAGCATGATTTATGGTGATAACATTATGTTTCCAGCCTCACTGAAATGCACGGAGCTTAGAATGATATCAGGTGTTATACAATGAAAGCTCCATGGCCATTCAGGTTGCACACGAGCAAATTCTGTAGAATAACTGTATTTTTTATTAAACATATACTTTCAAAGGAAAAAAAATCCCCCAAACAACATAAATGTAGGGTTAAACTGACAGAGAAATAATCTCTCCCCCATTCCCTTCCCTCTCCTTTTCCCTACTGTGGATAACACACTTGTTCTGTCTTGGCAGGTGAAGCTACTGAAAGAAGACTAAAGCTGAACTTCTAAGACAATGACGGGATGGCTGGTTGTTTTTCTAGCCCTTGCTCCTTTATTTCTTGTGAATAAAACAAAAGCAAGATCTGACATGTAAGAAAAAAATTAAGATATGACTCAAGACCTTGCTAATGCTGACTGAGACAAATTTTGGACTTCCAGGAAGCTCAGAAAATTTCTGGAACACTTTACGAGGGAGTTCCCCTGATTTTCAAAGACTCTTCTTCCTTGTTATAAGCAACATCAAAAGTGAAAAGTGATGAAACTACTCTGGAAAATGTCTCAATACTTTCGATCAGAGTAGAAGCAGGAAATTATTCCAGACTTCTAATCAAAGAGGAACAGATTACTATCAAGGCTCACTAGATCATTTGAAGTCCATCCAATACTACTTTAAATTAAAGATTTTAGTCTATTACTTCCTAAAGCCAGGTGACGTCTGTAGAGAGGACAGGGAATCAACTGCCTGAGGTCTAATTTCATCTCTTTGATGTAATGTTGAGAAAGCTTTTCTGTAGGATAAAGGCAATATCTTCATCACAGAAATATTGTTATCTAGAGGTGAATGCCTAGCGTTGATGTTCAGTTTCCCCATTTTTGCCCACATTGGAAAACAAAGAATGTTATGATATTTAATTGTATTTCTAAAGCATTAAATGCCATCTCTGTATGCAAATGCTCTTCTGAACAATTGTGTAGCCTTCTATGATGAAGTGACTGAAATGTTTGACAGGGGAAGCCTGCACAATGTCATCTACTTGGACTTCTGTAAGGTCTTTGATGGTCCCACACAATTTCCTTCTCTCCGCACTGAGAGACATAGATTTGAAGGGTGGACATGGATGTAGTGGATAAGGAATTGGCTGGAGGGACACAGAGTTTTTGTCAATGCTGGTCTCTCCATTGGGAGACCAGTGAAGAGTGATGTCAGATTTTTATTGGAACTAGAGCTCTTTAATATCTTTATCAATGACAGATCAAGTACCCCCTCAGGAAGTTTGCAAATGACACAGAGCTGAGCAGTGGAATTGACACAACAGAACGGAGGGATGCTATTCAGGTGGACCTGCAAAATTTTGAGAAGTGGGCCAATGAGAATCTCAACAGGTTCAACAAGTCCAAGAGCTTTTCTGCTTTATCAAATCTAGAACAATGAAGTGTGATTTCTCCGATTTCCAGTATATTTTGATCCAGGAAATTCTGAACAGAATTTGCCTTGATACTAGTACTAGTCTTGATGTACTAGTCTTGTATCCATGATGCATTGGACCAGTGATATGTGTTTTTAAACACATACACTGATAGGCTTTCTAGATTAACTGAAATGAGGCTGTTGAACACAGGAAATATCAAATCCTCTGCTTTTGTACACTGAATATGAAATGCAAGATAGTTGCTAGGTCAATGCATGTGTGTAGAATCTATTTACTGAGGATTTTCTTCTGGCCAGACTTCTGCCTGACCAAAAACCCTAATTTTTTTCCTTCCAACACAAAATAAATTTTGATGTGCGTAAGAAAATGTATTTGGGGAAAAATGGTTTAAAGAAGTCCTACCTGTGAGATCTTCCCCAGAAACCCTGCTATTGTCACTATTACTGGTTTGGAGAGTGACAGAAATTTATACAGGAAGCATTTCAGTTTAAACTTCCTGCGCTCATATTCTGGTACTTAGAGTTGCATAAAGGAGCATCTTACAATGTAGACAGACAGCATGCCTCCATGACAGAAAAGTTCTAGGGGAATTTGTAGCCTTAAGATATTACAACAAATAGTGGCTGACAAAAGAATGCAGTTTCACTATGTGGTGTAGCTTTAAAATCATAAATGTGTTTTATGTAGAGAAGAATGCATGAATTCATCCTGATCTTTTGAATGAATTTATGCCACTAATAGAGAATCAGACATGCTTCTACAAAAGGATGGTGATCAGGGACTGAGAATAGTTGCTGTATAACTGTGACTGAGCTGTGTTTTAACATCAATGCTACAAACATTGAACCAGATGTATTCAAGGCCTTGCCTGTGGCTTGATGACACATACCCTTTTCACAACAATCACTGGATTTGTGGTAATAATCAAAAGGCATTTAAAATGCTAGGAATGTGGTTTAGAAACCCGCCTTGACATCCTGCTTTTCATGTCTTAACATAAATGCCTCAACTGTTTTTATTGTTCTGCAACTGCTCATTTATTTTGAAAGAAGGAGCTTGGCCTGCAGTATTTGCATTCAACAATACTTGAAACAAAACATTAAAGTATTTTTTAATTATGCCAGTGAAATATTTCATATGAATAATGCCAACAGCTGGGTCAGACCTTTTGGTTTTGAGTAAGAGTTTATTCCAGGCTTGCTAACTGAGAGGTTCCTTTTTTTAGAGAAAGTTTCTGATAAACTGCCAGTATGGAAATGCATTACAGACAGGAATGTCTTTTCAATTTGTATTGCAGTTGTGTCATATTCTTTATGTTTTTCTGATTTTTTGCCCTTATGACTCTATCATAACAAATTACTGCATAACTGATGAAACAGCACAGAAATAATTTTAATATAATCAAGAAAAGAACAATGTTAATGTGAAACACATTTAGGAAGAAATTACTTCATTTTGGTGGAACAAGACAGAAACAGACTTATAGATCCATGGATAGACAAGGTATTACTCCATATGTTAAAAGATAAATCGATTGATTGATTGCTCGTTAGATCAGTAGGTCAATAGACAGAAGGATGGAAAATCCATCTGTTACTGAACAGCTTGTATAATTTTAAAAAGTGCAACATTTTTAGCTTTGGAGAAGAAGCCAATAAGCTTTCTCTCCTCTGGGTTGCAGTTTATTTGGCAATTATTGACTAAGAATATTTTTCTAGATCTAAGTAAGAAAGAAATCAGTGTAAGGATTGGTGAACCATATCAAGATGAAAGAATAATCTGCTTGACACTAGCGGGAAGAAAAGTTGATTAAACAGCTAAACTTCATGAAAACTTTTATGGATAATCTCTCCTCTACCACAAGAAAAACCCCAAAACAGTTTTCATGTCTGACCATTTGAATTCTGATATACAGGTTTGGGATCATCTGCTGTTATGAACTTATTAGCCAGTGAAATGCATCTGGTTTTGAACCAGAGGACAGGTGTGGGGAGAACCGCTTGTTAATCACACTGAGGTGTGAAGCCAGCCGAGTTGGCTTTGGAGTAATGGAGGCAGTGAACCTGGGAAGAGCTGTAGAAGTTCCTGCCACCTAGTGCCAGCTCTGCCTCTCTTGCAAGAGAAAGTCTTCTGCACACATAACAGGTATTTAGCCTAGCATGATAAGGAAAATCAATCCAACTACCAGTTCAGATTACTATACTAGGCTTCAAAATACAAAATTCAGTTCTTGCCACGTGTTCAGTAAGTCTCTTTTATAAAGGTGAGAGCTTCTCATGGGAAGAAGAAGAGCTGTGAGTGGATCCAATTGCAACTATTCCAGGAATCCTATTTGTGGCTTAGGCAGCTCTAATAACCCGCACCCTCAAATCTTTACTGATTTTATTCCTTTAGTTTCTGTGATCAGATTCAGCCAGAGTCAAAGAAATATACGAGCCCTTTTCATATATTGCTCTTGGCTTCTCAGGAAAAACTTGTGTCAGAATTATTGTTATTACAATTACTGTTACTAATCTGAGAGTATCTTTGGACATACTATCAAGAATTCTACACAACTATATATCTTCTAAAATCTGCAAGGTGGCTGGAACACATCCTGACAGTTTCAGCAGACTCCAAAGGCTATATAGTCTCCAATTTCTAGGTAGTCTGTTCTTTAACTCTTTAAAATGTAAGAACATGCCTACTTTTCCCCCCTCATTGCATCATTTATTTACACAGGAACTGAGTTTGCCTAAATTTTCACAACAGATACCGTCTCAAACCATTTTGACTCAACAACACATTCTTTTTGTTTGTTCTGTGCCCAGGTCATAGGCGTTTTTGTTCACTGTGGGAAACAGTAGAACCAGTAGCTTATAAGTTTTCCCTTTTCATAATATTTACATTTTTTTTTTTTCCCTTAGGGAGAAAGTGTCTTTCTAAAAGTTTTAGTCTCTTTGTCCATTGATGCAATGGCTGTGATTCTGTGCAGAAGACAATTTTTGAATGACAACTGTTGGACCAGTTTCTGAGTCTGCAAACTGCACTGAATATGACTTGGCCTAAATAATTTGTTTCAATTATCCCCTCAAATTTTAAGTTATTATGAAATCTTGCCATGAAGGATATGACCTTTAATAGTAAGAACCGGGAAAAATAACACCCAAACCTGTTTTGTTTTTTTTCTAAATTATGTCAGAAACATGAACTATGTCAGGAATATACACTATCAAAGTATCACTACAACCATGACTCCAGCACCCTCATGCTAGGAATAGAAAAGTAAAAAATTCTGTCTGCATTCCCTCCTTCCTCTGAGCTACCCCTAAGTAGCACATTTTTGGGGCATGAGCTTGGTTTCAAGTACCTCTCAAGGGCATTATTGCTCAAAGTGGAATGAATGATCTGTAAAAATCTCACACTGATGGATTTTTGTCTGATGCAGACAAGATTCAATTTCTTTGTAAGTGAAGTGATTAATATGAAATATATCAGGACATTATGAAAGAAGTTGTAGATTCAAGACATAACAAATGTGATATAAAATGTTTTGTGTTACATGGAAACCAAATCAGGAACATTTTTAACTATTTGAAATAGTTCTGAATAGTTCTTTAATTATCTGAAATATCAGAAAGCAAATTATAAGAGAAGTAACTTTGAAATAAGAAAATATTAATTCCTTTGTTTAACATACCTACATACATGCTAAAATCACAAAGCATCATATAACACACATCCATGCAGTTTTCAGACAAGAAAATGAAGAACCTAATCAAAATATATGTTTCATTCCTTCTAGTGCATTCTAATTTTTAGACATGCTGTTTTCTTAAGAGATGTGATGCAAGAGCCTTCAGTTTACCTTCCAGAGGGACTTTACTTTTTAAGAGTGATTTGCAAATCATTTTAGCTATTTTGATACAGTTGCCTCAGATTTCTTTTCTCATAGCGTAGAAAGAAGTGTGATGCAAAAAAATTTCCCCTTTTCCTTCAGATCAGCAGGTCAATACTGCCAAATGCTTTTATTTCAAGGACAAAAACCTTTCTCAAAGAATTGGGATCCTTGTTCTTTCTCTGAGAATTTTTTAATTCTCTCATAATCAGGTCAAAGCTGACTTCCACTGCACAGAAATGAACTGAATTTGGATGTCTTTAAATCCTCTGCAATTTAATTGTACTTTGTGTGGTTTTTCAGAGCACTTGGTTTAATGAGTTACAGTGATTAGTACCAGACCAAAGGAATCACATACTGAAGCTGGCTACAAACTGGAAAAACCTTTTTCTAGTTTCTGGCATTGGCCTTTTTCAGAGAAATCATCAGTGTAGATGTCTGCTTAGCAACTGTACTTTTGCCAAAGCTTTTCTGTTTTCTTCCTCTTAGGCCAGCTTAGAATATTTTACCACAAATACAGTGGAAGAAGGTATCTACCAATGATTTATAGTCCACATGTGGTTCAATATCTACTTTGTGACTCAAAATAACTAATTTTTTTAACCACACTGCATTCATATTTATAGCAAAAAATATCATTCATGATGACAAGATTATCAAAGTTGTGTATTAATGCAGTTTTTCTGACTAATAATTAAAGCATGCAATTTCAAGAATATATTCTAAGAAACTTGATTCACACACTGCAGCACTTCATAGGAGTTGGAACAAGGCTACCTCTTCAAAAATCATATCCTTCATTAATTTCGATTTCATAGATCACATCTTTTAAATTAAACTGTCAATTTAGGTAAGTTTTCCTTAAAAATACTCTCTGGAGATCTAGGGAACCCTTGAGAATGGCTCTTACTAAAGTTTTAGGTAACACTGTTCTGGCTATGACTTAACAGGGAAAGACAGTTCAAAATCAGTTGCACCAACATAACAATTAGATCCTCTTGATATTTCTCTCCAAATGCTGAAAGAGGAAGAGAAAAAAAATCTAGTAACCCAACAAGCAGTGTGAAATTACACTTTGACTTGATATTAGGCAGAGAAGCGCAAAAATACGCATGATATAAAGTCCTTGGTAATCTTAAACTATAATTAATAGCAATCTACATAATGGTTGATGTGGCATTCTTTTCTGCCTCATGTTTGATTAGTAAAGACATGCTGTCTATTGCTGCCGGAAATGACTCATTTAACATGATCACTCTTGTTTACTGTCCCTTGCCAAAGATCTAGTTAGGTTTTGGCTAATTACTTAAATTAATTTTATGTAGGTATTCTGGAATCATAATTTCATCACACAGTGACTACAACTCAAAGTCTATCACACTGCTGGTTAATGTTTACAAGTGGAGAAACTTAGATAGAAGCTGAAAACACGTTTCTTGATTCAATATGCATTTGGTTCTAAATGATTTTCATTTACCAGAAATGTTTTTTTCATTTCTATAGATAGCTGTCATGGTATCAGTTCAAAATATACCCCAAAGTTACAAATAAGTTTACAAATACTGAATATCAAAAGAATAAGAGAGACGTGATATATTTTCTGATTAAAAGACTGAAAATTACACACAGAAAATTTAACCTACTGTTACATTTCTGGTGAAGTCAAAGGGTCTCTCTTTGTGACAAGATTGCCGAATTGTCACATTTCAGTGCTAACTGTTGAAAGTCTAACATCTTGCTGAGATTTTTAAAAGAAACCTGCTAAACCACATCTCTTTTATAAAGGGATTAATTAATGATTAATTACTACATCTGTCTGTGGTGATGTGTTGAATGTTGAATTCAAGTTCCCTGTGTTGTTTCTAATCTTTTGGGTTCCCTCTCTCTTCCATTGGTACCCTGCTGCCCTGAACCATGCCCAATCCCATGCCAGTCTTACCCCTGACCGTGCCCTTATTCCAGATCCTTCTCTTAGTCACACCCACCGAGTTGTCCATCTACCCTGGACCAGCCCTCCCCTCCTCCTTTGGGACTGTCAATCCTTCCCTAGCCCTTCCCATTCTTCTGGAGTGTTCCACATCTGGAATGTTCCAACGAACCCCTCAGTCTTCGAAGCCCTAGTGGCTGGCTTAGACTGTTCCCTCCCCTTGTGCCTTTTATTGGCACGGCTCTCGCAGCCACTGCGCTGGCAAAAGAGCCTTTGATAAAGGCTGTGGGTCATGTCATCTGTCCATACAAAATCAACTGAATATTGCTTCTGAACACTGTGAAATCCAAATATACAAAAGACTGTCCATCATATGTAGTTTCTGAAAGATATTTTCCACCCCTGGTATCTCCATATGAATTACCAGAAAAAGAGCACTTATAGCGAAAGGATGTGAAAGATTAAGATTTATTCAAGTGTGTAGGCACAGTGCAATGGCCACAAAGTACTGCACACTGACTGTTGTGTGAAAAATGTAGCATCATACCTTTGCGTAGTTCAAGCATTTGTGTAGTTCAAGCAGAAACATTCTACAACTGGTTTGTCATGCTAACATGACCTTAAGCAACCTTGCATTATTGTCTTCCCTGGCTATCAGGCATTCACTTACTATTTTGCAACACCTGGTGTGTCCTACTGTCATTTGATTTACAGTGAGGATATGAGGCTCACATGGTTTCTTACAGCCCCCATAATTCTTGATGAAAATATTTGTGTGCCATAAAACAATCTAAGAGCATCAGGTTTAGCCAGAGGGGAACTTACAAAGCCAAAAAACAGGGGATGTTAGTGTTCACCTGAATAGCCTGAATATGGAGCTCAGGCTCACTAATCTTCAACTGAAAAGATTGGACTGAGACATGAATTAATCAATTTTCAGCCAGAGCTATTCTGATCCACTAACCAGCTCAGAAAGACTAGAAGACCACAGACAGCCTTTGTGAACATCTCTCCCCCTGAACTGAGATGCTGTACTATATGCTTGAAGTTCAGTACCAAAAAAAAAAATCATTTCAAGCCTTTTTCTTTGTCTTTAGAGATAATTGATAATTTTGACTGTTAAAAGCTGGGCAATACTCATATTGTAGTGAAGACTTCCTCTTCTATTCTTGCTGACCTGATCATTCTTTAAAAGTACAAAAAAAGGTCTTATGTGATCAGCTACTAGTTTCTCAGCCAGGAAGCTGTTTCTTGTAGAAGAGAAGTTAGTTTCTTCAAATGCTTCTCATCTGTTAGTTACTTGATATCCAGTGAAATGCAAACAAGGAAATCACTATTAGTGGTGGATTCATGGAAGTACAACTGCTTCAGATCCAACTTCCAGCATGTTCTATACGAAAAAAACCTTCTTTCTATTGTGAACCTAACTTAGCTGTGGGACATAAATTTCAGCTCAGGTTAAATTATTGATGAAGCCCTCAGAAAGTTTAAAAGTTTAAAAGTTATATAGAGAACAGAGTGTGGGTATCCTATGCAGCCAAAACCTATATTAAAGATATGGGACTTTGGTTTTCTTCTTTTGTGATTCTGTGCGTTTTGGAGTTTGTCTTACTCTTCACAACCTCATTTGTGTCAGGATCCACCTTTTCATAGTGAATTAGAAAAAGTGAACACAAATGTGAAAACTAATAAAATCTGGTAGAAACAAACAGAAGTAAAAAACTAGTAAATATAGCACCACAAAAAATCAAACAAGTTACAGAAAAGGGGAAAAGAAACCTAGAAGATATATTTTTCTCTTACAATACTCTACATATTTCTTTTCAAAATGATTTTTTAAACAAAATCTGTGATTTTATGTTATCTCCATCTTGTTTTTCTTGTTTTTCAACTGGGTCTATAACACTTCTAGAAGATCTGGGAAATATCAGTAAACAAGGAGAAGACATTAATGTGCATGCACTTTCCAAAAATGTCACATACTTGCCACAGTTATTTGTATTTTAAGCAATTGAAAATGATAGTACTTTAAGGGTTCTTAATTACCCCCTTATAATCATTAATTTCAAAGTTCTTTGAATGAGGCTGTTAAATGTTGTTGTTCGAAAAAAAGTATCAAATTCTATTAATTAAGTTATTTGAGTAAGTACAGTAAAAAGTTACTTCCAAGATGTGGAGCAAACCTGATATATCTAATGCTGTCCATGAATGCACCTTGATTTAGCTAATTCTTTCTAAATGATGCTTGATGCTATAGAGGGCTAAGTGTTGGTAACATACCAGTGATAGACTTTCAAAGGGTTTTCAATAATTTTCATTCTTTTTGAAATTCAAACTTTTAAAGGATTTAATTCAATGATATTTCATGTGTTGGAAAACCTAAATGTTGAGAAATAGATATCTAGGCATGGTTTTTAGGGCTGTCAGGCTCCTAGCTGTGCACAAAGGAATTTAGAGACCCAGATTTGGTCACTTTCAAGATATTAAAGTTCTGTGCTCCTAGCAAGTTGCCTAGACCTTCAAATTTTCTGATATGGAGTCCCTGGGGTATGTATCAGATACAGACTAGTCTTGAACATGCCAGTTCCTCAGCTGCTAGTCAGTCAAAATGGGTGAATTGGATAATATCCTGGCAGAAATAGAAATTTTGACACATGCTTTGGCAAAAGTTGTCTGAAGCATAATCATTTCGGAAATACCTGGGTTTGACCACATGGGTATGTTTACTTCTCCTGCAGCCTCCCAGGTGGAAAATCAGCGCAGAACTCCTCTAAATAATTAGAAATGTCTCCTCAGGACAGCTGCATGTTTTAGTGCCAGATTTCTTGGATTGGAATAAATAAGCACATAGATAGTTTCCCATTTATTATTACATGGAAAGGAGAGGACAAATTTTAATTTTTTACGCTCTTCTCAGAAACAGTGCTGGCAAAAGGAAATAGAAATTGGAGTTGCTGAGGAGATCATATTATTTATTCATTTGTTTCATTTACAGTGCCTAACACATTCTTTTTTCTTTTAAGGTGTACATTTCAGCCATGAAAGTGAGAGAAGTTGGAAATCATTCATATTTTACAATATAACTTAAAAGACAAAAGAGTTAGATATAACTGAGTATTTTGAAACATGAAAAAAAAAGTAGTGAATCAGTTTTAAAAGAGACTTAAAACAAATGTGAGAATGGAAAAAATCTTCACCAAAAAAAAAAAAAAAAGAACTTAAATAGGAAAAAAGCAACCTGTAAAAATTAGAGAAAAAAAGAAAAGGTAAAGATGATAATAAATGCATCATAATGAAACTGTGCAATAAAAATTTAGTTTTATGCAATTATATCCCAGAAATTGAAGATGGCACCATAATCAAATTATAACAGATTAGGGTTTATGATCTTAATAGGTGTATAAAAAATATATCCAGAAAAGAAAAAAAAGTTATAAATTATTATATAACTTCTATGATGCACTGAAGGAATGGACTGTATAGTCGTACCAGAACAAACTGAAAGGCAAAAAACAGCTAGAGGAAAAGACCTAGCAAATATTATCACCAGAACAGAAATATATCACATAATCCTTTTTAAATGTAGAAAAATTAATGATATCTTATAGAAAGGGAAGTGTGATTAGAACTCTGTAAATAAAATAAATACTGTCTTGTTTGATTGTTGCTCTTATCAAAGGAAGAGAAGACCAGAATAAGAAATGAATTTTATGTTCAAGGCAATAGTGAGAGACCTATGCACACATCACAAATCTCTGAAGATACTAAAAATTAATGTGTTAGATAATATTAAATTGGGCTGAACAGAACATTCTTGGAACTTCTAAAGAAATGTTAAGTTTGTATTGTAGAACATCCTTGATAATCTCAGCAGTGAAAGATCATTTTGGATAGAAGCCGAGCTGAAAAAAGAGCCAATGAATATTATCTAATAAAACAAAGCAAAAAGAAAAGAGCCAAAATACACACACTTTAAAGTCTTCAAAGTCAGAGACTATCTTAATCGTAACAATTTTCATTATTTACAGTGGAATAAAAATATTTCAGCTAATAGTTCATTAAAATTTTCTTCATCAAAAAAGAGGAAAGAGGCATATTTTACCAGATATGATGGAAGATTAGAACAGAGAAGGTCCAGTAAATATTTTCTAGAAGCATAAACCTTGTTCACCCAGAGCGAAATCTCCTGGGTGGAGAACAATCTCAGTGAAAAGCCTTTTAAATTACTATCAGATGAAAAAAAAAAAATTAAACATAATTTTATTTTCAGTGAAAAAAAAATTCTGAAGAGCAAATGTAGCCATTTAACATGAATTTCCCACAAACCTGAAGTACAGACCTCCTTGAAGAAAATTTATTAAAATTCCCACCTAGCTCTAACCTGAAAAAAAGAGGATATGCCTAGAAAGGGAAAGATCTTGAAATATCTTCTTTTCATTTAATGCAAGATTCTACACGAAATTCAAAAGAATGAAAGAGAATATAAAACAGACATAGGAAGAAAATTGTCTCACTTAAGGAAAAGTATTTCTATGATTTCTTCTGATTTCTGAATCATAAGTATCATTGGAATCATAAGTATCACACTGGAATATTCTATTAATAAGTTTTGAAACTGAATTTGATTTCTTAAATGTTTGGTTTTATTAAGAGCAGCTTTGCATGTAATGACTTTCACTTAATAAAAAAACCATGACAATTTGGAATCAAAAGATGATGTTTCTTTCTCTGAAGAATGAGGGTTCTTTGAAAGAATTAAATTTCCTGAAGTTATGAGTCCCACAATATTCTAAAGCATATTCCTTTCAGAAAAAATCAAACCCTGTGAAGTAAAGGTATATGCTGAAAGATCTTATGCCAAACATGCTGAGGCATTAACACAGTCCTCCTATACATTGCTCTAGAACTATTCATCCTCTCAAGCAGCACTTGAGCTCGGCAAATAGCAGTGGTGACATAGGCTTTGAACTGAAGTTTCCTACCTATAGCTTACAGGAAAAATATTTGGTTTTCTGATGCTATTCACTGCCACCATGTATTGGTTTGGAAAGACAGGTGCCTGCTAAAGAAGGCAGGAGTATCCCTTGAAGATGTAAACCCTCTCCTTCCAAATTATTATAATTTCAAAATTAAGTGGCTCTCAGGCAAAGATATGGGAATAGGAATGACAGTTCTTTACTAGGAAAATTAAAATAAAAATGTAGCAGTACAAAAAACCAAACCAAACAAAAAGAAAACACTGACAGAGTCAGACACCCGGTTGGTCAGGGTGTTGGTTGCAGTCCAATAAAATGGTGGCTGCAGTCCTCCTGGAGTGACAGATGTGCTTCTGTTGAAGCAATGATCCTGTAGAAAGGGTGTAGTCTTCCTCTGAAAGTCCAGTGGTGGTGTAGATGGGTCAGGTCTTTCTCTGGGCATCCAGTGAAAACAGGCTGCCCTGGTGGTCTGAATCTCAGATTTTTATCCAGGTAGGAATGCTTGGCTCCTCCCACTGGGTGGAGCATCTTCCAAGGGGATGAGGTAATTTTATCAGTCATGCAGTGAGCCTCAATGGCCCATTAACAGAAGATTTCCCCTGGAGTTATGAGGGGTGGGTTATGGAAGAGAACACTGCCCCACCTGGTTTTAACAGATGGTAATAGAATACATACTTTTGGCTAAATCTTGCATTGCAACCTAAGACATACAAAATGTAGAAAAAGTACATTTAGGCACTCATACAGGTTAAACAAATATGATGTGAAATCCTCAGTGAAATGAAAGATGACAGAAACACAGAAGCCACTGAACTACCATTTATTTAATTTGTTTTCACACAAAGAAATGTTCTACATATGTACTAAATGCATGAATACAGATAGCATAAGGAATAGTGTAGTATATCTAGCATAAGGAATACTGTAGTATGTCAGATGATGTCTTTGGATATATAAACTGAAGAGTCTCAAGTGAGCCTGAGTTTCCTTAGCATTTGCCCAGTGTGGCATGCTGCTGCAGTTTTATGTCCAGAGGCCAGAGAAGTGTTGATCAGTTCAGGTTAAGTCTAATGTATATACATTCAACAGGACAATTAGCCAGTTGTATAATTTATCCAAACTTCTAATGATTTCACTGGTTTACTTGTTCAATGCACAATCTAGTTAAAATTAAAATTAGTTCAGAAATTTCTGTGTTAACCTAGGTAAAAAAAGAGAGTGAAATAAAAATTTCAGTGATGTCTATCAATATCATTCATGTTTTGTTCTTAAAGTGGGACAAATCTAAAGGTGAAAAGAAATCTCTGAGGTAATTTCTGCCTATGGCACCATTTTTTCCCAACACAGTCTAGGTGATGTGCTGCTTTTTTCAAATGTAAGTTTCTCTTCTTCAAATGTAGATTCCTCTTATGCATTGATCTTTCTCAATTCATGGCAGTATGTAACATTTTAAACAAATAATTGCCTTGTTTCGCATATGAACTTTGTTTTTCCTAATCTGTTTTGATTTTACATGGATACCTCTGACCTAATAAAGCTCTGTATGAGTGGATAATTAGATAAAATTAAAAGGATAACTTGATGAAATCTTCACTTAAAAATTATTGGTTCCTCCATAAGCAAAAACACATGCTACGGAATAATGTTTCTACTTGGCACTTCAGATGTTGTTTGTTTATTTAGTGTATCAGTGTTTTGATATTTCATTTTTACTGAAATCTTGGATTCATGGAATTTTAATTCTTGAGTAAGTCATCAAATCCAAGTGTTTTCTGGTGAAATTACTTCTTTGAGTAAGGCAGAGTTAACTGGCACTTTCTATCAGGTACTATTTACTATGTAGCCAGACATTTTCCTAAAATCCCAGATTGCTTTATGTATCTATTTTAAGCAACTGTTCAGATTAGATAAAAATAACATGGCATCATCACTTAATAATCATTTTTTCTGCTGTATTCTTCCATGTCAGATCCCTATGATGGATTAATGGGGTTCTATCCTCTTTACAGAATGTTCTGTGGTCCCTGCCAACAGCAAAGGAGATGATGGACATGCTTCTCTGCAATTCAAGCAAGAGATTCAACACTGTTGATTTAAGCACCTGGTTTTAGAAGTAAATAAAGGCAATTAAGTCATTCAAGTACCTGGAAGAGAGCAGGAAAAGTGGTTTCTATATGGGATAGGACTTGAAATGGAAGTTCTGACCAATTCTAGTACAAGTGTGGTTAAATTTAGTGAAAGTATAGAAAATTATTTATTTTTTATTAAATCTTATGAACAAATCTCGTATTACAAAGTGTATCATCCTTTGTGAATCTACTTTGAACTGTGTCTAAGATAGAGAATGTGGAATTTAATTTCAATTACAGTGTCTTTCTCATTTATGATTCACAGGTGATTGGCCAAGTAAAATCATCATAAGACCAGGTCTTTGTTGCAGAGTATAACAGAATTAAAGGTCCCCCCAAGGGACTTTTTACACATCCTATAAAATTCAAAGGGGATACCCACAGCTCCTGGAGATTTACCTTTGTTTCAGTCTGGCTGCTGGCATGTAGATTTATTTGTTTGTTATTACTCCTTTATCTAAAATATAGCCTGAGAGCAGCATGTCATTTAGAAAGACTTTTTTTTTTTCTTTTAATTACTTCTGAGAATCGAATACCTGAAGTGTTTTTAGGTAAGCAAAAAAAGTGAGGTTTCTTATTTACAGGCCAAGTTAATTGCTTTTAATTGTGAGATAATATGGCATCTTTGACTTTCCCTAGCTTAAAAGTCACTCTTTTATTACTGCTACCTTTTCAACAAAGAAACTGCCTTATGTGCATATTACATTTTGAGTTTTAACCTCACAAATGTCAACATGTTCAGAATCTCCCTGAAGTAGGAAATTTATGAGGTTGTCTTTGATAAATCTATTTGTTTACATTTTTATCTATCTCTCTTTAACTTTTAATCTCCTCTTTTGGTTTGATATTTATCAGAGTTCTTCTCTACTTTTTGTTTTCATATAGGAGACTGTGTTATTGACTTTATATAGTTATTTTGTCTATATTGACTTTAACCAAGACCCAGATTGCTTGCTTGATGTGTTTAATTTAATTTCCCAAAACCTAGATAGTAGCCACTTGATCTCTAAAGGGAGATGTCAGACAGCTAAAGTTATTTGCTTCAATTTTTCCCTATTTTTTGCTTATTTGTTTTGTTTTGTTTTGTTTTTTTTGGTTGGGGCTGATTCATTTTGTTCGTATGCTTGTTGTTGTTGGTTTATTTTTTGGGTTTTGTTTTGTTTAGGGTTTGGTTTTTTTTTTTTTGAGGGGGGAAGGAGTTTTAACTTTTTTATTTCTCCTGAATGTCAGGTCTTTTTGATTTTTTATTCATTGGTAGGAAATTAATATTCTCAAAAAATAGTTTATTTCCTCAAATTTTTGCAAATTTTCAAGATATACTTCAGACAAGTTTTTAGCTTTGCTTTGGTTTTGGTTTTCATTGGGAGAATACAGGGAGGTCATAGCTTTTAGTCACTTAATAAGAGAGTGAACCACAAAACTTTCTCACATGTGACTGGCAAAAGCAGGGCTGCGTAGAGATCTCAAACCAGTTCTCGTGACCACAATTTAATAACCAGACTAACTTAACTTTACTAGTTAAGGTATCCAAAAATATCTAGCTGGTCTTTGCATTTCATTTTGTTATACACCATCAGTAGAAGAAATAAAGTTCCGCACTGATTCTGAGTGAAAGATTGGACTGAAGTGGGCCCTAATTCTGGAAAGTAGTTTTACTTCATCGCCTTTCAAAATTAAAGCTCTGAAACAAATGGGTTTAAAGTTCATGTTTAAATTCTTTCCTGGAAGTATTTTATTTAAAGACATCAAGTTATACAAAGGAAAAGAAAAAAGGAATTTAATTCCTCATTCTACTGAGCAAAATTCAGTAAACATACTATAAGTGAATTAAGATTATTTGCAAAATTAGGACTGGATATGCCATGCAAGACTAAATAATTACTTCATTCTCTAGGACCTGGTCATACAGTAATTTAAACTATCCAGTTCAGCTATCCTTGCTTCTTCATTAGCCATTTAAATTTATAGCCATTAATTAATTTGAATATATCAAATATGAACTGAAAGCAGTACTTTTTAACAGTATTTTCTTTGTAATGTACGGCAGGTTGTAATTAAAGCTAGATGAATTCCTTAAAAAAAATCCCCTATATTTTTTATATATGAGGACATGGTGAGTTTAATCAATAAGAGTAGGGAAAAATCAAGCAGTTAAAAGCGCTAATTTAGGATACCAGAATATGACCTGCTGCAATTCTGAAATGCTCATTCATTTTAAATTGTTTTGTATTCTTCTGAAGCTTTTCGCTGTTCTCAGTATAGAACAACTGAACTTTGAGGAGGAAATGGAGAATAACCCTCTACGATGCACTTTATCTGAAAGCATAACGGACTTGAAGATTTGAGACAGAAATATTACAAATCCTGTTTAGTGGATTGTAATCAGCTCTCTGTTATATAGGGAAGTAGAACACAATTTGAAAAATTAGTGCAAATACCGCTACAACAGCGTCCTGCCAGGCTCCAATCAGGACACGATCCCTTGCTGCAGCACCATGGAAATAAGTTTTCACTGGAGGGGCTTGTCCATTCAGAAGGTTTCTGCCAAATGCCCTTCAAGGTCAAATAATTTTTTTGAACCCTGTCTTCACATCAGGTATCTATGTTTGAGCCCCAGCATTTCTGGAAATGTGAAGAACCATCCCTTGGGTGTGGAGCCAGCTTAAATTCGGCTGAGTCTGACAATTAAAACTACATCACAGCGTCAAATTAGCTTTATGATTCTGTGAATATGACACTATATTAACAACTGTACCAAATCTAAGATTACTTTCACAGGACAAGCTCCACTGTCTCATTGTATTAATGGAATTATCTGTCTGCCAATAGGGTAACAAACTTACCCACAAAAAAGACATTCAAGGGTGCGTGCCGCATGGTTTGTTGCATGGTTTCCTCAGATGTCCCATTAAAAAACCCCTCATTTTAAAATAATTTTTACTTAATTTTATTCACAGAAATGACGTTTCTGTGTGACAGGAGAAAAGCAGCCAGGAGTTGAATATGCAAGCTGATTACAGATCATTTCATCTATTACATTCAGAACTGCATAAATATGTAGAGTAACTATAAAAAAGCTGCCTCACTGGCAGAAAATTGCTTATAATGCTCTGCTCTGCCAAACCATTAGTGATTTTTAATGGCATTGTTTAGGGTTCAAAATATCAGGAGTCACAGATTACAAAAGTTAAGCGCATGACCCAGGACAGGTCCTTAACCTGTTAGCCTGAGGGGAATGCACTTATTATGAGTAGTTCTTTCTGAACAATCTCTAAACACAGGGTCTGATTTGGTCTGGTTTAATACCGTCTTTCTCTTAATTTTTTTTTCCCGAACTCTGAAAATCCTTCAGGTGAAACATTCTGAGTTTCCACCATTATGTTACATTTTGAATGGCTGAGATTTCCACCTCGCTGGTAATCGCATTTCAGCAGTGCTGCTAGTAGTACAATTAGCTGTAAAACTGTCTGAAAGAGATTGAAGTGAATAGTGCTATGTAATGGAGATAATATTATTACCATTATTTCTGGAAAATCACTGCAATCCTCACTTAAAGCATTTCAGCCAGATCAAGCGCCTTCTGATCCATGTGATCACATGAAAACGTGACTTGCCAAAAGCATAGCTTTTCCACAACAGACAGCTGCTCTACTTTTCCCCTGTAATCAGAGGCCTCTCTGATAAATAATCTCATTTAAATTGTTTTCTAGGATTAGGAATTTTGCAGCAGAGAAAATGATTTGTTTCATTAGGAATCTTGTTACCTTCTGGATATTTAGCCTTTTTTCACAAGATGGGAGAAAAGAATAATGTTATCCTTGAGTCAAATAAGAATAAGGCTTTCTATCTCGTCTGTTCTTGCAGGAAATTCTCTTACACAATTGTGATAAAAGGTAGTACTTCCTCTGGTATCTGTCATGGCAATTAGCACCATCATTTCCAGGGCATGGTCCATTGCATGTTCTCTACTCAGCTGTATGGGATCCACAGAGATTTCTATGACAAGGTAACTATTTTCTCCTAGAGAATGTTTGGCTGTAGTTGAAGACCTTATGAATATAGAAGAAAGAAATTTTAATGGGAAAGACACACAGAATAAGAAATTAAGCTATTTACAGGCATGATAGTTTTCTGTCTCCTATCTTCCATCAAGCTAAAATTCTGCACTTTCTCTCTGTGCCTATTTTTGTAACTTTTCCAGCTAAACCAAAATAGGAGCATCATAAGTTCCCCCATAAGCAGTTTTTGCGATAGTTCAACCTAGTTTTATAGATCAAAACGTTTTGATTAGAATCAGGGAAAAACATTCCTATTTAAGTATTCAACTGACCTAAATCTCCCAAACTTTTGAAGTTCCTCCAACTTATAAAAAATACAACGTTTGTTTAGAATATGACAAAAGAATCAAAGATACCCATTGTGTTTCACATGTAATTGATTTCCAGGCAGTAACAAAGGTCTTTTCAGAGACTGAGAATAAGCTAAGTATAATATTGGTTTGTAGATTTTTTTTTTGCTTTTTTATGCATTTCTTTTAGAGAATGAAATTAAATATTTCATGTTTATGTACTTGTTCCTTGGTGAGAAAAACATGTTATAAATTAACAGCTGGGCTTAGTGATAGAAACACAGTAACTCTTATAAATATTTTTTTCCTTAGTTTTGCCTAAGAGCAGTCGCAGTCTGAAGACAGATGAAGCAATATGTATTTTGAGAATTTTTGGTGATTTTTAATCTCTGAAAAATCCTGGTGTAGAGAATTTTTTTTATTAGCCTGTTGACACTGTTCATCACAGAGGCACACACAGACACACACACACACACACACTTTGGTGAGAAGGTATGAGCTATTTTATTAAGAAGATCTGACTCAATTTTATGGTATTTCTACAAAGGCCAGGGATTGGGGGAGAAGGTTGACACCTCTCCCCATCCCATTGGTGAAGACAACTGTCCATCAGCTCTCCATATCTCTAAGAACAGGAATGAAAACTCTCCTTGAATTTATGAAAACATTGCCAGTGTTTACAACACCCGTGCGTGAGAAACAACCCAAACCATGAAACTGTGAAACAGAAGAGAAGGCTGAAAATCAGGGCGACAGCCCATATTTGACATCTTCTGTACCCTTCAGTTAACAATTTAAGACAAACAAAATTGTGTCTCTGTTAATGGTTAATGAAGTACTAATTTCTTGCATTGTTGCTTTTCATTAGTTTTTACATCAAGTTTCTTCAATCTGCTGCCTTAAAATTGTTGGATTCAATGAAAATGCTTCCAAATGTCTTTAACACAGGGAGATTTGCTGCTGTCACAGAAGAGCCTAGACAGTCGGGCAAGTGTGATGTGGAGCATCCCTGTGTATGTCCAGTCTAACACTAAGTGCCCAGGCACATCTTCTGGTAGCAACAGGGCTTAGTGCTCAAAGAGCCTAAAAGGAAATAAAAGAGTCGTGAAGCTGTTCCTTTTTTCTGACTCTGCACTTACCGCCCTTCCTGTGTCATGACAAGACATAATGTATCATTTGACAAGTTTTAGTGCAGCATTAATCTGAGCTGAACTTGTCCATTTCCAGTTTGCCACAATTAGGCTTTTTAAAACGCAATAATCAGGTTTCAGGCATGGTAACAAATAGGATGCCTTACTTTGTTAAACCCTGTGTCTGCTGCTTCATACATAGGTCTGCTCCCTGATAACTCTCCCTTTTTCTCCCTAAGTAATGCTATTTCAAGAAACTCATCTGACACTATAATTTTTATCCTTCCAAGATTTTTTTTTTTTTTAAATTAGGAAATTAAGGGTTCTGTTTGATATTCAGGGTTAGGCTTAGACTTAGGCTAAGGATAAGGGTTAGTGCAGGCTTAGATTTAGGCTTAGGGGGTTAGGGTTAGGGGTAGGGTTAGGGTTAGGGTTAGGATTTGGTTCCATTAGGGTTAGGGTTTAGGGTTAGGTTTAAGCTTAAGCTTATACTAAGGTTTAAGATCAGGGCTAGGGTTAGGTTTAGTGTTAGGGTTAGGCTTAGGTCTAGGTTTAGGGTTAGGGTTAGGCTTAGGGTTCTGTTTAGGCTTATTCTTAGGCTCAGTCTTCGGTTTAGTCTTAGCTGTAGGCTTAGGTTTAGTCTTAGCCTTAGGGTTAGGGTTAGACTTAGGTTTAGGTTTAGGCTTAGGGTAAAATAATTTGAAAATACTTATTCCCAACAAATCTCCACCTTTGGCCAAGAACCATAAATGTATTTTGAATGTAATTTCCTGATTTACTGTGACATAACATGTTGATTTGATTTTGAAAATTTAAAGACATATTTGACTTGGTTATGACTTCATACTACCTGGCACTGAAGTACTTAACTAAAAATTTTATTTAACTATGTCATAATTTTCCATGAGCATGGGAAAAAGATTAACACAGTGACTAAATGGGTTGAAGTGATACATTAAGGCTGCTACAAAATTAGGTGTGGTCTTTTTCTTTGATATTTTTTGATCATATCTTCATTCTCTCCAACTCCAGAAATCAGGAACTTTGGTTATTACTGTCCCCAGACATAAGACATCAAGGCAGCATTTCTTTAAGGTCAGTATCAGAAATGTCATAAAGTCTTTATGAAAATATCTCAGCTAGGGGAAAAACAGTAAATGACAGGACTGCTAGTTTGCCCTTGGAAGGCAACTGCAGAGTTGTATGTCATTACTACCCAAGAAGAAGGACATGGAAGATTTAACTGTTAATTATCAGTCAAAGGAAAAATACTCCCCTGTTGGGCAATAGAGTAGTACTATTATAATTTTATACAAAAAATGTATGGTCCAATATATTGTCTTTTCTGATGTAATATAAGAGAATACTTCAAGAACACTGGGTTACAATAACATAGGACTGACCAAAGAAACTTAATAAAAGAAAAATACTTTGAACTCTTCGAGGGTTTTGATTTGCATTACCTAAGATGTTAAATTTTGTATTAATTAAAAATATTATTTTCAGCTGAAATCAATATTTTCTTTGGGGGATGAGGAAAGAAGCCCTCCACAATACTTCATTTCTGCATTATTAGTTACCAGTATCTCCTTAGAACTTTTTTCTCATTTTATTTTTCCTTACAGCCAGTCTTATCAATGAGGTTCATTTCCAAAGAGACACTGTTGCCATGTGGCCCTCAAGAAAAGAAAGCCATCATGCAGTAAAGAAAATGGAACATGAAAATAAGGAAAATATAAGGGATTCTATTTACACTTTCACTTAGCAATACTATGGTTTGACATTTGACTGAAAATATGAAATATCCTTCTAGGCAGACATTTCTATCTTTTCTGTAAGAATAAGATTCAGGAAAATGTATTTTCTAATTTATCATGAAAAAAAATAGCAACCTCATTTCAGTGATAATTTTAAGGAACAGCAGCATTGTAGAATGTTTAGGCTGTAATTTACCCCTGGAGAGAATCTACTCCTACTCCCTGCTGAAAACCTACTAGATCAGTTCAGTCATGGTCTTGTCCAGGCAGGATCTGGATATCTGGATAGAAAACTTCACAATCTGTTCTTATGTTTGACCACCAGCACTATGCTGACATTAGGAACCTTTAATGTTGCAAGAGTTCTTACAGTAATGTCACCTGAGCATTTCTTCATGTGTATGCACATACAATTCTATTCATATGTGTCTGCCAAATTTGTATTTGCAAATTCTAATTACCACATTTTTATTCTATATTTATTAGTCATAAAAAGATGAAAAAGTTCCTGCTGACAAAATCAGCATTTTTCATTTATGACCACATTGGGCTGAAAGTAAGAAAACAACACAAAATTATGCTTTACAGCCAATATACACTTTCGTGTTTTCCACTGTTTTTGTTGGTAGTGCACAAAATGGGATTTTCAGTACTGTTCTAGTTTCATTCCTAGCTCTGTAGACACGTAGTATGTCTGTGATTTTTCAAATAGCCTGAGGCTTAAAATAGATTAACACTTTACCAATGCTTCTATTTCCTAGAAAGTTTATTTTCTTTGTAACTGGGTTTGAAGGCAACAAAACGTTCAAGGGCTTGCAACAACATCTCTAATATATCAGAAGAGATACTTTTTTTTTGAAGTAGAGAAAATTATATCATCATTTTAAACACACTTAATTTCAATGTATGACAGCAAATATTAGAATGCCAACAGTGTATTATAATATTATCAATATCGAATTTATTTTGCATGAATGGAGTGCTCTCTACTTCACCCTGAAAAATTTTTATAGTGATTTAGATAATACTTAAAAGCAATAGTTGAAGTCACTCAGTTTGTTGCTGCTGGCTCTGTCTTTTTTTCTAACTTTGACAACTGCCAGGACTGTCAGTTTGGGTCTAACTTGTACACTGTTAAGTGACTGGCTAAAAAACTGAGACATACTATGAAAAAGTAAGAAACTGGCCTGGGTCTGATCTATGAAATATGGTAAGAAAAATAATTTATATTAATATTTAGTAAAGATGCTTGATCCTATTCAAATTGGTAGATATCTGAGATGAGAATGTACCTACCTATGTTTTACATATATATATATATGAATATGTATATATATGTACATATGCATACTTATCAAAACACTAATTTACACTATTACAGACAGATTCGAAGACCATAGTTTGACAGCTTCAAACCAAGCATTTCATAATTGTATCACAATATAGCACTGTTATACCTAGAGCAAGCATTTCCTGTTCTTTCACTCAAGTTACTGTGAAGAAAACTGTTAGACATTCTGGAGACCATAAGAGTGCTGAAGAGAGGGTGATTGTCTATCTGAGTTTTCACCTCTGTGAAAACTATCCACATCCTCCTGGGCTTCCACTTATCTTCATCCAATGGAAAATTATTGAAAAATACATAAACAGCCCTTCAGAGAAAAACTAAGTACCCAAAGCCTTTCTGTTAAGACACTGTTTTGTGACAAAATTTTAAATCCTTTCATAAGCAAGAAAAATTTTATCCAGTACGTAGTCAAGAAAATAAAATCTGTTAAGGACTGTTGAACACACAGGTATATGTCTTAGAAAGTTCTTGAACCAAGAAGTCTTCCAGGGCAATGTCATTGTATCTTTGACCTCTTATAATGTTCTTTGCTGTTGGTCTCTGTGACAACTTTATATGATATTTGGTCTCAGCTTTGTCCCACAGTCAGTGGATTGTGGGACGAAAGACACACCTCTGTGTCCAGGTGTTATTCGCTTTATTCCCCCTAAAAATAAAATCCTTCTTAGTACATTATGTGTAAGGAGTCAGGATTCTGAAAATGTGATTGTGGATTTCAGACATTGACAGGTCCAAAATAAAGCAAAACAACCTCCAAAGCCACCTACCAACCATTCTTTTGTAGAAAAGGATGTACCCTCGAGAAAAGAAAGAATACAAATGAAAACAGTTCGGCAGCAACTGGACTAAGAACTGGTGGAGGAGTCTACAAAATGATTAATTAAGACTTAGCTTCCAGAAAAGCAAAGCAGTTCAAACCTTTTTATGGAAACAGACATAAAAATAACTAATCCAAAATTGTGTAATAAGCTTTTGGACTGTTATTAGTGTGCAATTCATGCTCAACCCATGGTACTGCTCCCTGATATACTTAGGGTCTTATTTTATATGTCATTATCCTGTTCTGATTTTGCTAGCAATAAATTTACTTTCTATCTCTAAGGTGAGCCTGTTCTGCCCTCAATGGTATTTAGTGAGAGATGTCTCTTCCAGTTCTTATCTCAACTGATGAAGCCTTTAGTTAGATTTTGTCACCTATGCCCAGCTGCAGCAGAGAAGCGAGACAGAGGCTTTTGTGGGTCAAACCACAACATGTTAGCATATCAGAATTCAATATTGCCATGCTAGTGATCAATATGCAATCTTTGTAATCAGGTCCAAATTCGTGCATTAAAACTGTGGTGGGTATAGAGACACTGTACTGATATAAATGATACATTTTTATGTTTACTGTGTTACGAAATAAAGTTCTTAACCACGCCTACAAAAACTCTGAAGATGCAATTGAATTAGAACATATCAGGGTCTGTGGTACCAACATCCCTCCCAACTCCAGAAAATTAATAATTTCTTTTACTTGTAGTAGGGTATTCTGGACCCAGATAATGGCTGGACATTCAAATAAATTTTTAGAATTACTGAAGAATGCAGTAAAAAAGGCATTCTGTTAATTATATATAGGCTCAATAGTGTGCATGCTGAGCTGCCCTCATTCCAAAAATGATGCCATGGTGTAATTTAGAAAGAAAATAGAAATATTTTACACCATTATTGAGTGACAGAACGGAACTGAACTGAAACCATGACTTAGCCAAGTCTCATTTCTCCTAGAAACCTCTAAAAATCTGTGAGTGAATTCTGTTTCTTAAGGCAAAATGTTCTATCCCTAGAATCGTAGATACAATCTATACTTTAAAATTACACTTTAAAATAATAATGGGAACATGCTAAGCTGCTGCATGGATGATATTAACATTTTTTTAAGCATGAGGTTTGTGCCTGAAGTCTTGAAATTTAAGTTGGAGCTGAAGACATATACCAAAGGGAAACTTAATTGCCATTGTCATTCTCATCACCACACAGTATGATTGAAATTCTTAAGGAAATAAAGTGAAGGAAAACATTTATATTGGCCAGTGAGTGGTGGGAGGGTTAATCCAACTACTCTCAAATTAATAAATGGTCTTTACTGTGAAGAGGAAGAATAAAGGCCACTACAAAAAAAAGAAATGTGTTTTATTTTGGAAATGTGACTTGACATCACTTGCAAACGGCAAATTAAAATCCTGTGAAAAACTGTCATCCATAAGTGCCAGGAAGAAACTTTTAGGTTTTAGGAAACTCATGTCTCTGACTTTAGCATCATTGAATAATGGGAAGTTTCTCACAGTTTTCAAATGTGTCATGTAAACAGAATAATTCATCTTAGGCAGACCTTCCCCATGGTCTGACTCCAGACTTTCCAGACTGAGGTTTGTCTTTTTCCCATAGACTTCTTTGGCTTTGGAGAATGAGAAACAGAAAGTAAGGTTGGTTGAGCATGAAGCCTCAAAACAAGGAGCTTGATAGTACCAGAAACTGGAGAAAGAAAAAAATTAGTATTTTAGGTAAAAATAGCTTAAATTTTGAATACAAACAGGTGGGACACAATTGAGTACATCTCTGTACAGGGATGAATGCCTGACTGAACTTCTGAAATCTAAAGTAGAAATCTGCTACCTCCTGGATGCCACTATTACCAGCTAGTCATAAATTTTGGTAAGGCCTAGACTAAGCAAGAGAAGTACCCCCTGAATTCTGATATTAATTAAAGATATAAGATAGATTCAGCATGTAGGGAGAAGAAATGTGGTATCTGCTGGGAAATGCCCAGGGACCTTTGCAGGTAGCATGAGGGACCAGTAGCTAGCAGCAGCTGCACAGCATGAACGGGCACAGCTTTCTGACCAAACTTCCAGGGGCAGCAGAGACCTTCCAGCAAAGAAGTGGAGACCCAGCGAGCATAGCACAGTAGCAGAGCAAGGAGGTGCAGTAAACAAACAGGATAGAGGCACTAATCTTGATGGTTCTCACATAAACCTCAGTAACAAGCTCTACTATTGGCTGTTGCTTATTCTGTCTCACTCTGATAGCCAGGCAAGGTTTAAACTGGGAACTAAGAGAGAGACTAGAAAAAGGATAAGAGCCTTTGTTATCTGTTAATCCTAAAGCAGCACTGATTTACTGAAACACATAGAAGCAACTGCGATAAGGAGTCAGGAGGGTTCTGCTTTAAGGTTTCTGTCTTTTTAGCCGTATGTGAAAGGTATGGTAAAGGAATATTACAAGGGTTATAAAACTGAGTAGACAGATGTCAACACATCAGAACTAAGATCACTGATGCAATCTGAATTTACCTTCCCCAGTGTGAATATACATTATGTTAACTGTCCAGGACACAGCTCAGTATTTCAATCATCACTCACCATAGAGGCAATGGAAGCTGTTCACAATTAAGATCCCACAGCTATAAAATTGTCTCATATTTATAGAAGCTGAATACTGTCCCAGAAAAAAAGATTTACTATCATAGTCAAAAAGATGTTCCATGATTTTCAAGTCACTTAAACCAAACTTAGGTTGACCATTTGGTGTCCTCAGTTATAGTAAAAGTTAGTGTGAGACGTATTTTAATAGATAGAGCTAAGGTCTACATACAAAGCTTTAGCCTATAAATAAGGAATCCACAGTAGTCTTAAGCTGGCTGTGAAATAGAAATTCTGGACTTGAATCCCTTTACATATCAAATCTCCATCTCAGATGGCAATGACATCATCCTGGGTATCACAGGGTGCTGAGAAGGCTTATGTGATGTATTCCAACATGATAGTGAAATCAGAAGAGAAAAGTCTGTGAGGAAATTAGTAGTCCTCAATAGGGATCTGAATTGTTAGTGTCTAGTAAATAACAAATGGGACCACACATGCTGAACAATGAAACAAAACCAGTATTGAGCAGCTGCTCATTAAGCAAGCATCATCCACTCTGAACTGTGAATGAAACAGGGGTCCCCTGAAAAAAAGAAATAGTTTAATTAAAATTACATCATAATTTGTATGAATCAGAAACCTTCACAAAAATCTGCTGAATTGATATTTCCCAGGTAACCCTCTTCCAGCATTTCATTTCCTTCAGATGCATGATTTTCCTGTTTTAATAAAGCAATGCAACACTGAGTTTTTCATGTGTTGATAATGAGTTTCTATATATTTGTGTATTATGTGCAAACAGAAGTTGAGAGATGAATAGGGTATTAAATACAAAGAAATACCCATCTGGTGAAGTTCCAGTCCCTATCTTTTCTTCCAGCTTCATTCTCCACAGAAGTTGAGATCACTTCTCCTTTGCTTGTTCTACACTTTGTAACATTTGAACTTCAATTCACTGGAAAATAGAAAATGAATGCTGGGGTATGGGGATAAGTTTATTTGTGATCTCTCTTCCATCTGTACCATAAAATTGACATCACAGGGCTGAATGAATCAGACTGTCTGCTGTAGCCCACATAAACCCACCATATACCTGCTCAATACCGTAAAAGCATATTGTTTTATGCACTTATTTTTTCTACTTTAAATTTTGCATTATGTACTTCATCTGCATGAGTATCAGTGCTGAATAGATTTCTTATGAAATGCGTGTGTAAAAACCTATTTGCTTTAATTTCAAAAGACTTTTTATTTTTTCCAAGCAGATTATGACACATGGTACTGATTGTCATTATAAAACAAGTTCCTGAATGCTTTATAAGGCTTTCCATGTCATAGTTTTATGTCATGGATTTTTCCTCTTTGGAATATAATAATGTTGTGCGCTATGTGGGACACATATCAATTCATAGTTACAATATTTCTATTTCTAAAGTTGTGTGCCAAGATATAGAATTAAAAAAATTTAAAATATCTTACCTTTTTTGTCATATGGTTATTACGAAGGCAGAGATCCAGCTCCAACTAATAGAATACAACCAAAGAAAACAGAAGATACTTCTTTCTGCCTTAAGTTAAACCCTCTATGCAACTGAGATTAATACAATTACATCTATGTCAACAGACTTGTATTTAAATGGTTAAATGCGTTTGCTTTGACTAAAATAAAAAGGAAAACAAAGAAATCTGCTTTGCCTGGTATAACCTCTTTCTCTCATGTAATTTCCATTTGCTCTTAACAGCTTTGTTAGTTTATATAAAGTAGATGTAAAAAACTCCCCAAACTAAACAAAACTTTGTCTTCCTGTGAGTTGATTTTAAACCGTGCCTGATTGTCATGGCAGGTCAGCATTAGGTTTGTATTTAAGTGTATGCGAATAAAATGCTTTGTGATTCAACCTTTCAAAAATTTCTAAACATATAAACTTGACAGAAGCAAAGACATGGAGCCTGATACTTAAGAAAGAAGTCAGGCAAGGATAGAATAAAATTTGTTATCGAGGAATCTTCATGTAAACAAACTGATGTTCTTCAGTCACTTCCCAAGGCTTGTTTGGTTTGTTTACTGTCAGGAAAGGTCAAATGGTTTAACCCAAATATTCTGATTTTCTTCTTTCTGTTTGACCGAAGGGCATATTATAGCCTTATGCATGGTTTGCAGTGGACTGCATCAAACCTGTCATCATTCAGCTGACCCTGGGCAGGCTTGGTATTTCTGTTACTCCATCATATTTGGTGAAGTTTATCTGAGAACATTCTGCACGTTTGTTTGTGTGAATCTCATGACATGTGTGAGCGGAGCTAAATGCTCAGGTCTGTGTCTGGCTTTCAGCTCCTCTGGTTCATTCTTCAGCTACATTTGCTAAGATAGGAGCCACGAGAGTTACCTCAGCTGACCTGCCAGTCAGGTACACACTGTTGAGTCCACAATGAATTTTAAATATAATGATAATCAAGAAGCCTCTCTAATATAATTTGCCATAAATGTAGGTGTTAATGCAATGAGCTATAATTTAAACATAAAAGAACATGTAGATACGTGGCAATTACAGAAAAGTGAAATAGCTAATTTATAGGACTTATACGTGAATGGTAGTATAAATCCACCTCTTGAAATTATGTTTGAAAAACTTTTCTGCTTTCCAACAGACATTTCTACCTGGATCTCCAGCATTAGTCATCTGAGGGTAAGATAGTTTCATATACTGGAGGTGCTAATCTCTTCCCTCCATGGAATCCGGTATAAAAATAAAACAACAAGATAAAGTACTATCCTTTATCCAACCAAAAAGAAGTAGTCACATAAGAGGAGCCACAGGATTTTTGCATAACAGAAACAGCCTAGTGAGACATTATCATCATTCAATTTCTAAACTGTACAATTTTAGGGAAGAGGAACACCTTGATGCCTCTTAGGTGAGGGAACACATTCTAGGAAATAATATACGCTGACAGAGGAAATTAATTCAAAGTCTTCTATTCACTCCTGTCTTGCTGCTGGGAGTTTCTGCTGTGAAGAACTGTGCCTCAGCTTGGGTCACAACTCCACATCAAGAGCAGGGATCCAGTCACAGTCACTGCCTTATTTGTTATTCCACAGACTTTTAATCCTTTGTTCAAGGATTAATATTAATTTCTTAAATAAATACCTGTATAAGATAGGCACCTTGAAGTTATTGTCAATATTATTACTAACTGGAATTAGTTCTCAAAGGTAATTGTTATTTTTCCCACTTTACGGAGGAGGAAATAATGACATAGACAATGTTCTTGAAAGAATCCGTGTAGGAGGAAAATTGGAATATCCCTCCCAGAATGACTTTCAATTATTAGTTTTGTCATTGGTCCTTCCCCGGATGCATATCCTCATTCCCATCAGATAATTTTGCAGCCCACAGCACAGTGGATTGCAGATCAGCAGTCACTTCTCAGGTGCTTCATTCTATAGCAAGATTATTTCCTTCATAATTTATTAACTACTTCACTTTTAATTATAGACTAAGATCTCCTTAACTCAAGAATGACAAAATCTGGGTCAAAGTCCCTAGCAGGTACATTTCCTTCCACTTGGTGAAGAGAAAGAAGGAGCTTCTATTTACTTTGGACAAGGAAGTGAATTTGTGGGGCCCTGAACAACTTAACACCATTTTTTCTTCCTTTACAGCGTTTCCTTCCTCTCAGAGAGAATTTTTGCTAAACTTTTCTATCATTAAGTGTCATAGACTCAGTTTGTAAATTATGTTTAGTATAAAAAAACAGTTTCTGTGCTGCATTTTAAAATATTAACATATTATCCCCATCATTCCACCTCCTTTTTATTTTTTTTTTTCTGAATACAGAATGGCATCTGTCATGAAAACATTATTATTTGTAGAGCAGTAATTGTCTTCCTCACAACCAGGATAATTTTGGTTTTTTGGACAATATCTTCTACAGGAAGCAGGAGACAAACAAAATCGTTATTGTACCATAAAAAACAACTGAGAATCAGAGCATAGCATGTAAGTCTAAAATAAATGTGCCATTTACAATATCATATGCATTTGTTATGTCCTATAATGTATTTGAAGACTTTCTCTACATTATTCATCATGATCATGTCTAGAGTAAGACATTTGTCAAAACGACTTCTAAAGTCCATATTGCACTTTTAAAGGTTTGTACAAAAAATAATATTTTAAATCTCATAAGGGCTTAATTTTTAGCATAGTTCTTTCACTTTCAGCACTGGAAGACAGATGTTGTCATCTGAATTATGAATTTCCCATTTGATTGTGATTATGTCAAAAAGAACCCCCAAAACCCCAACTTTCTCCATCCGAGTCACATTTTAACCATAGAAATCACTTTGAAGATTGCATCTTACGATTTTTGCTAGAAACATCTAAGTACTTTATGAAGGAAATAAGAACTGAGATAAAAACATGCTGCATCGAGAAAAGAAGCTTGTGTTAGCACTTCAAGGGGTGTAGAAATGTGAGCCATAAAGGCCAGTGCTAATATAGCCTCTCTCCATATGTGTCACCTGCTAAATCTGCGCTGGCAGATTTCACCTCCGTTGTGTTGCGAGTGAATGCAATCCTGAGTGAATGCTAACTCTTCATGGTGTCCTCTGGTCTGTCCTAATCCTTTGTAGCACACAGTAGCTTTCTGATTCTAATTACCAGATTTTGGATCTGGCATATTTCTCGGGATTTTCTTCTGCTTGATCACACCAGCACTTCCCCATGTAAACAAAGCACACAGTGGGTGATGATTATAATAGCTGATTAAAATAAGTAAACAGATTGGAGAACATTAAAGTTTTATGCATCCCTGCCATCTGCTTTCTCTTCACACTGTACATATTAATATACATATTGTACACAATTGGTTTTGTTTCCAGTTCAGTAGCAACAGGCATTGTGGTACACCATCAGTGGCTTGAATAATTCACAAAAATGACTGCCGTGACTGCTCTAGATAGTTACATATCTGATATTCTGATTCTTTTTCTTATGATTCTGGCATTAAACTCACAACAATTTATCTGAATAAAAACAGTGAGGTGAAAACAGGAGCAGAAGAGCAGTTATCTCTTCCAACACTGAAAACAACTTGTTTATATTCAAAATAGACCCACTAATGTGAGGACTTACTCCATTTACCTGTGTAAAATTGTTAATGATGGAATTGGGGCCATAAAATATTCTCTTTTTACCCTTGATTTTGCATGACTTCTAACTCATTTAAGTTAGGCTTAGAATAGATTGACAGATTTTCTGTAAAGTTTAAGAATTGCAAATGAACAGCACACATAAGTCAGACCGTGATATCATTATGTTGAATAGCACCTTGCTCATAAATCCATCATGATGAAAGCATTATACTGCCTTAGGAAAGATGCTCTACCTACTTTGAATGAAAGAAATGCAATCAGGAACTTTATTAAGGGGCTGTATCAGAGAAAAAAAAAGAAACCTTCTTCTGTGTTATTCAGACATTTTTCATAATTATCTGGCAATGCTGGATTTCAATCAATTAAGAAAAAAGAAATAAATACAAACCTGAAAACTGCAAGAGCAAGAACATTATTAGCATGACTAATTTGCAAGTTGACTAATTACGAAGATGGTAGAATGGCCAAAGGTCACCAGCATCTGTGCTTATATTGTAACTAAGGTCTACAAACTTTTTTTTTTTTTTTCCCCCATCAACCACAGGATCAAAGAATAACAGGTTGGAAGAGACCTCAAATATCATCTGGTATCTGGTCCAACCATTATTGGCAAAAATGTGAGCTAAAGAAGATGGTCCAGCACTTTGTCCAGATGAATTTCAAAACTGTTCTGTGTTGAGGAATCTACCACTTCTCTGGGGAAAATTGATCCAATTGCTGATTGCTCTCGTTGTGAATTTTTTTCCTGTTGTGCCTAAATGAAATCTTCCCAGGAATAATTTGTACTCCTTCACCCCTGGCCTTTGCCATGTGACTCCTTGTAAAAGGAGAGTCTCCATCTTCTTTGTAGATACCCTTTAAATACCGGAACATAGTGATAAGGTCTTCTCTAAGCCTTTTCTTCATCAGGCTGAGCAAACTCAGTTCTCTCAGCTCTTCTTCATTTTTCAGCATTTAATTCCAGTCATTTCAGCGGAAGGATTTTGTAAATTATGGAAAGGAAATTATATATATCTATTTAGGCAATTGACTGCTTCTGAAATAACATGAGTTTTCTTGGAAGTTATATTCCAGGGAATTTCCTTTATTAATTTAATCAGCCTATCATAACCTTTTTACCAAAATAGTGACAATAATATTTTCCCAGATGGTATTGTAAATATAGCTCAGCTTGTGTTTATTAGGTTCTCAGTGTATAATTAATAACATAAAGAAAATTCACCCTTAGTTTTGACCTTGTCATGAGGAAGAGCCAGGGAGTGAGCACCTATCATACCATACTTAATTAAAGCTTTTTTAGCAACTGGTCTTGGTAGGGTGTGCACATGGAGCACCAGTAGTTGCCAAAAAGTGTAAAGCTACCCTTTCCTTGAAGAGCAGTCTCATATCAACAATTGTCTTTCAGATTCAAAGCACTGAATTCTTTGAAGAGTGAAACATAAATTATAAAAAAGTGGAGAAATTGAAAACATGTGATTTTTCCCTTAATAGCAAGAAGTACCAGTCCCAGATCTTGATTAGGAAAGTCTTCAGTCTCACTCTTTGTTGGTTTCACACATGACCATATAAATGAAACAGGTTGTAGCCATTTATCTGCATATATAAATTGAAAACAAAAAGTATAATTACTATGCTTTTATGAACTCTGGAATGTTAAAAAAAACTCAAAAGAGGAAAATTGTTTTTATGAGGTGTGATACTGTTTTTTTCCTGTAACATATTTGAAAACTTAATTGGAATAACCTATCCCATTTGAGCAATTAATCAGGTTAAGAATTTTAGCATGAATTTATTATCTAGATATTTATAAGGTCTCATTTTTAATCTACTTGAAAGAAAATGAGTCTAATCATAGTTCATCTTTTAGAAGTCACCGGGTCACTTTCAAGCATGAATTAAAACTAATATTTTTTTAGATCATTATTCTACTATACTTTCTTGATACAGATTATTTCTACACTGACAAGCTATTCATTCAGTTTCAGTTTATGGACTTCTTGAAGATCTGAAAGGTAGGCATCCCAAAAACTATGACAAAGTTGACAATCATCTTTTATTTAAAATGTACCTGCAACTTTAGTTCTGGAAGGATCTGAACTGTACTTGTGGTCATATTCTGAAACTACAAGGCAAACACCCAGAATTTTGTTTTAGAAAAAAAACCAGAGGATTTTAAAAGATTAATAAAAATTATAAACTCAGACTATAATGAATTTATGCTTTTTCAGTATGTCTAACATCATAGTGGGACTAGTACAAAGAAAATTGCTATTCAAAAAATCTTTTTAAAAGATACCATATATATATACCCAATGATAACATTATATTCAAAGATGGGAGACTCTTAACCAACTTTTGAACCTTTACCAATAACAGGCCTGCAAGATATCCCTGAAGAGCAATTGTCTAGGATTTAAATATATGGATTCACCCTGCAGTTTCCAGAAACTAATCTTCATCTATTTATTCATAATTCATTTCTCCAAATAAAAACAAAACAAACAAAAATTATGATAATTTTTTATTCCTTGTTTAGTATCCAAAGTAATTACTTGAAAATTTGCCGGAGGATAAAATATCTCATATTACAGAATAGACCTAGAGACAATGAAGAAAATTACTAAAGTCACATAATAGTTATAATTTAGTACTTCACTTTCCAAGTTATTTTTATTGTGACAGAAAGTAAAAATAAACATCCATTTGATTGGAGGCATAGAAATGATATAGTAAATATACAGTTCAAAACATCAAATGCATGGGAAGAACAGAAAGAATGTGTCAGTGACCAAAATAAATGTGAGGTCTCACAGTCAGTGGGAAGAGAAACATCTCCAGTACTTGTTATGGTATAGCTTACTGCACTGCTTAACGTTGCATTTAGGGACTCAAGGTTATTGTTCTGAGCTTCTAAATGATGGAAGCATGAGCTATGGAGAATAAATAGTGAAATTGTAATATTTTCTAATCAGCTGGGTGTACCATACTTATTATAACCTTATTGAGCTATATGACTCAGACTTGCGCATGCTTACAAAATACCACAAAAACCTTATCCTACTGAATCCTGGCAGAAGTCAGGGAGGATGTTTTGAAACAATAATGTATTTTTTTTTCTCTTAATATTTATTAATATTAACAGTTGGATTTGAGCAACATCATGCTTTCATTTTCACAAGTGACTTGTGTTTGCTGAATAAGGTGGTAAAATAAACTTAGTAAAATAAGTTCCTGAAGGCAGACAATGATACCACTGTTTTGGGAAATGTGTGGTATGATCCACGCAGTCATTGATATGGGAGATAGAAGAAAATACTAAATGCTCAGTGGAAGATGATGGTGGAAGAGAGTTAATTGGGCAGTTAATTTATCCATCATCCTGATAATAAGGTATACTTCCTGTAGGCTGAGGGAGTAGCAGGTAACACCTGCCTGCATTTGCCTACATACAGAAACCTGTGTGACAAGCTGTTGCACAGTTGAAAGGCAGCTGTCCCTCATATAGTAGAGGTGCCTCATTTTCTGGAGGAAGAACAATACTTCATGTCCCTGAGTCTCATTAGTTGCACTGAGCCTTTAGCACAGGCTGTGTCCAGAGTGCAATGCTCATCTCAAAACAAATAGCCAGTGTCCATCCTGAATACAACACATTCCCTAAAATGCTGCTCAGTGTACCACAGGTGAGGCAGAATCAGGCGCAAAGTGAATATGTGAAAAGAAACTAGTTCAAGAAGCCCACAGCATCTAAACTACTGGGCATCTTTTCCATTTTGCATGCACTTACGACTCTGATCATTTTATTTCAAGTGAAAAGAATCCACAAATGTTGTCATTACTTCATCTTTCTCTTCACCTTTCTTATGGGCAGGGAGGTGACAAAGAGGCTGGTTCAGTTCATAAAAGTCTGTTTGTATCTTTACAGATGTTTCATCTAAATAGCATTTCTGGTTTGCTGCATTGTGTTTGATTTTGGATACAGTCACACACACACACACACACACACACACACACATACACACACACACACCCCTCCCCCCAGTTTTACATTTTTGATCTGCTGCTCCAAGAAGGAAGCAGTTTGTAATTTGGTGGGGATGGTAGAGTCTGGAGGGTTCTGTGTACCTGTTGGACTTTACCTGTGGGGCAATAATTCCATTGGTGCTCTAACATGGGCACAACAGTGACTGAGACATGATTGATCACAAGTGACCTATTCTCAGTCCCCAACAGCTTCCCTGTATCTACTATAGGTGATAACTGGTCCTATTTTTACTCAATCCTGTTTGCTAACTCACTAAGCCAGAGACAAGTAACAGAAATTATTTTCTTCCTTTTTAAATTACTATATAGTGACTCAGGAGTGTACAAATGAACAAATACTGACCCTGAATTTAAGTGACCTATTTATTCAGACCTTGAAGCTTTGTGAAACTGCTTGCCACATGAGACTTGAAATAACCTTGAGTAACTGCAACAGCAACAACAAGAAACCACTGTCACTGAATTTAAGTACCCAAAGAAGGCTGAGAAGCAAAACTTTTTAGCAGGCCAGAAAGAAAGTGTACATAAAAAGTCTAATATCATTAAAGCAGTTCTATTATCTTTTTGTGATCTCTAAATACTACAAATGAACAGAAATATGCCAGTTCTAGGAATCACGCACTATAATTTGAAAAACAGCTTCTCTGCTTAATTTCAATTTTAAAATTAAAGGACAGCAGAAACAAGAAAAAAAAGCTCAAAACATTTTTATCATAAAGTGAAATTTCTTTTTTGGCTATATCTTATGTCAGTCCTTCCCTGCTTTAATTGTAGTTAGTTTTCCCATTCATGCTTTGCATTTTAAAAATGCATCCTTGTATTCTCAAATCAATAGAGTATTTTTTCTGATGTTGGCAAATTCCTCTAGAAATTTTCATTGCAAAGACTAACTCTTAAGAAAGAGTGCCCAGAAAAATCCCACGTGAAAGAAGGCTGAATTGTCACTTTTATGTTGATTTTTGTAACCACTCATAGACTTTTAGAAAAATACCACATACAGAAGGCTGCACTCATGCCACCTTTACTACTGAGAAGTTAATTTGTGTGTTTGTCCGGCTGCAGGGTCACTGCGTGCCACATCTCACACTGGTGCACACATCAGCTGCACAAAACTTCACCCAAAGCATCCAAATTGTCGCTGACCCTCTGCAATGTTGGAACAGCCTTTTTGACCAGGAAAAAAATGCACTAAAAATTAATGACTTGCCTGGGACTAAAACAGAAATCAATGTCAAGAGCTGAGATTTCAGCTTCTCTAAATCAGTTCGAATGCAGTAAAGAGATACCTGTTTTATTTCAGACTTATTTCTCCCTGTATTTCACTTTCTCCAGCCTACCATTTTGGACAATATGTTTGGCTTCTATTCTAAGGAATTCTCTTCCTTCTAATTGTTTTTATTTTCTGTGAGACTGCCAATAAATGCTATCCCCCTCTGAAAAATGAATCAATGATGTATCTGAGACAAAATTGCATTTTATTTTTGGCTAAAGCATATTTATTTATCGTCTATAACAGAAAAATAATAATTTCTTTCTTTTTTTTTTTTTTGCATGCCACTGAAAAGTATTGAACTTTTCATTTAAAATTGTACAAACCAGAAAATTTTATAAAAGAATCCAAAATCAAATTAACAGGCTATCAAGGCAATTCTTCCTGTATGAAGCAAATATTTTTCAAGAAACATCAAATTTTGATTAAAAAAAATAAATAAATTCAATAATGTCAAGAAAGACAACGGATCTGGTGATGACACTTGTCTTTCTCCTTTTTCCACTGAAAATCAAACAATCAGCAATAACCATTTTTAACACTGGCAGTCTCCTGAGGAGAGGCTTTTTCTCGACATTTGCATGTCTTCATTCCTGTACCACGTTGAAGGTCATAACTCACTGAACAAGCAAACAAAGATTCATGCTGTCATCTCAAAACAGTCCCAACAGTGCATGATCCTTAACCTTCATGCTGTTCTGTACTTTCAGCCGAAGCTCATTTGATGTTATGACAAATGAATAATCTGATATACCTGTCAGTTGTTATTATACCTTCCCTTCTCAGATATGTGAAATTATCTTTATCTCCATTTTCTAAATTCAGACCAAGTGTGCTCCAAGAATAAGCTACCGGTCAACTGGAATAAAAATGAATATAATTTATTATCCTCTTCCTGAGAAAAACTATGGAATGGCCTTGAAATGAAGTTAGGTTCATGAGAAACAGCCTCAGATCATTTTTCTTGCATCATATAAAATTCACCTCATGCTCACCTCATTCTCTCACTCTGGTCCTGTTCTCACAATATTGAAATATTAAAATACGAACTAAACTAAGACTTAAGGTTATTTATAGATATCCTATTTGCAGACTACACAAGGACACTAATCCAACTTACTTAAGATTCTGCCCTAATCTTATATATAGCAAAACCAAAACCAAAAGGCCTAAGCATGCTTTCTCCTCTAATTCAACTGAAGTGTAAGTAAGTAGCTATTGTAATTTTAAACATGGTCATAAATTACATTTATAGCACCTTCAGCATACATATGTAATTTTGAAGAGATTATTCCTTGTGATAAGTATTGTTGTCATAAAATCTATAACTGGATAAAGAGTATTTCTTAAAGTGTACTGGGGTCATGTGCAAGAAACCTTGAAGTAACTAATCCAATCAATGTTCTCAAACAGATGATCTTAGTCAAGTGACTGAAACTCATCTTATTCTAGCAACTGTTTAAAGAAGGACCCATACGCTAAATCAAAACAAGTAAAATTGGGTCACTGATTCACTTCCTATTATTTATATATAGATAAACTCTTCCTCCTGGGACTCTGTGGCATTGCCAGCCTGAACTTTGCTGTCTATGGAGGAGCTGCTGTAGTCATTCCTCACCTAGCCTATTGGTTTCATTTGTGTGTGTAAAATCCACAACACACTGAAAACCAGGAAGAACATACGACCCTTGAACATCAATGGTGTCAAAGGTGCTCCCTGCACCCTGCTCTGATCCCTGCAGCCAGCCTGGTGCTGATATCCTCTGCAGCTGGCACGTCTGAAAAAACCTGCAGATGCCAAAGGTTCAGCTCTGCAAAGATCCATTGACTGGGTGTTTCAATGTGACTTAGAGGCCAGCTATCTCATGTCTTATGTTGTTTTTCTTGTTCTGCCTGTCAGTTGCTCAAGCTTCTAAGCTTATAGGCAGCTTGTTTTAAGAACCTGTGTGTGTCTGACCAAACTAATCTGGGGATCTTTTGCCTGTATACTCCATTCTTCAGGATCTTAATCTTATTAGTTCTAGTTATTGATTTAACTATTTCATCACATATGCATATGTGTACAGTGTGAACATCTTGTATATCCTTTTTGTAAATGAAGCCATGGAATTCTGAATGCAAAATACCCTTTAATGATAAAAGTGATTGTTACAGTTGTAAAGCTGATGTCTCATTCTAATACTCTGCTAACACCTCTAAATTACAGCCAGTAAAATCATGTAATTTTAAAATCTAACATTTGTATGTAGATATGTATCATTTACGCAGTTATTTCATGTCTTTTCTTTAGTAAATGTTTTTAAAATTTTACTATGAAGAACAAGTGTTTCTATACCATATTTTCAAATCAAGAGTAATTTTGAAGTTTTTAATTTCGTTGTGCTTGCTGCAATTTCCTCTCTCGCTCGCTTTTTTTTTTTTTTTTTCTTTAATGTCAGCAGTTCTGGGTCGCAGGAAATGGTTTAAATAAGTTTTCTTTGAAGTTATGATTTGTAAAAATTAAAGAATACTGGAAAAATTCAGTAGTAGATAAACAAGTAAATTGTCATTCTAGTTTTCAAGGAAGATAGTATATTTTTTCCTGTGATTTTAGTGGAGATAGAATCTAATTTTTAAGCTGAAAAACAGAGAAATATCATTACAATCTTCAAATAAATGAAGCTGTTACAGAAAATAGCTCCTGGGCTATTGAATTTCTTCATACTTCAAAACATCCTGCAAGTGTTTTTCCAGTAAATTTAAGAACCTCATTACCCCTCTTCATGTATTCTGCACAAATTACTAAATTACAAAATATTCATAGATGAGTGCATCACTACCTTTGATTGGCAAGCAAGAGAATTCATTAAAAGCATTATCTGTTTTGCAACTTCTATATATGACATTTAAGTTTTTAACAATTCCAACCTTCCTGGCAAACAGGGTTTCCCCAGGGTGAGCTGCATACACCAGTGAAAGAGGAATTCTAAGTATTTATGTAGCCTGTACAGGAAAATAGCATCTTCTAACATCCTTGGGACTTTTGTTGGGATAAGATTAAGCCTGAGATCAACACAGCAATCCCATATTTCCCCTACTTTTAGAAAATGACTCTAAAAACCCCTAAAATGCTGGCATTTGACAATAATCCAAACATCTGCAAGTTATCATGATTTCTTAAATAAAAGGATTCTTCGCAAGGCAAAATAAGGCAACATCTCTAATTAACAGGTACACACTGTACCTTTTAAAGTGGTGCATGGGACAAAGAAGATGAAGCGATAAGGCAGAAATATGTTGGGGAAGTAATTTTTAAAGAGGTGTCTAAAAACTACAGTATGGTTTGTCCTTCAAAACAGTTTTTATGTACTAGGTAGAACATGGGACTGATTCTAAAAACAGCAACAAGTGAGAAGAAAGACAAAGAGGCAAGAAGAAAGACGAGCGTAGTCATGTATCACTTCCTTTTATGGTCTACAAACTAAACTTAGCAAGCTCCGATGAGTACCAAGCTGTACTTACACTTAAGAAACCTCACACAAACTTTTTATGTACGGCCCCAGCCCTGGTAATTTTAACTTGCAGGAACTGTCCCATTGACATCATCACAGTGTTTATTTAAAAATCATTCATAATTTCTTCATAATGTATTGTACCAAAAATTTAAAGAACTGTTCTGTGAAAATATAACTGAATTGTCTGAAAATAAGTTATAGTTAAGAGCTCATTTTCTAATGTAATATAAACTAACACCTATTACATGCAAATTTTTTAATTCCATCTAATGTTCTTTGTTCTCTGGTGTGGCGCCTGTTTTCATTCTTATACCATGC
>WBMY01018172.1:204295-231196 GCA_013397315.1 Donacobius atricapilla | reverse complement strand
GTCAGTCCCACCTGGACCAGTCATTCCCACCAGGATCAGCCAATCCCACCTGGATCAGCCAATCCCACCAGAACCAGTCAGTCCCACCAGAACCAGTCAGTCCCACCTGGATCAGCCAATCCCACCAGGACCAGCCAGTCCCACCAGAACCAGTCAGTCCCACCTGGACCAGTCAGTCCCACCTGGACCAGCCAGTCCCACCTGGACCAGCCAATCCCACCAGGACCAGCCAATCCTAAATGGATCAGCCAATCCCACCTGGACCAGCCAATCCCACCTGGACCAGCCAATCCCACCTGGTCCCCACCAGGACCTCTCTTTACTCCATACAGCCCAGTTAGCGCTGGGAATATCACGTACAAACCAAGGAGTATCACAGGGAACAGCCCCAGTTTTTCAGTCATGGCTATGTTTGCGTGGGCTAACAATACTTCTGATACTGAAAATTGACCCGAACATGAAATCTTTTGGGAAAACAACAGGTTTTTGCTATATTTGAGCAATTCTTCCCCAAGCTCTGTGGAGATTTGGCCATTCACTGGCCCCCAGTGCACTGCAGCGCAATTAAAAAAGTACTGATTCCTCATTCGATTTTCTCATAATTATGCAGCCCAACACTTGAATGCTGCAACTGCAAGTGACAGAGGTATGAGGGTATTAAAACCTACCTACAGATAAAATTTGAGATTAAATCAGCTGGGGTGAGATGGCAACACGATCCTACACATTGCAGGACTAAGCTGATCAATGAGTGTGAATGGGAGGAGGTTTTGCTCAGGCTACAATGCAAAATTATCCTCACACACCTTTGAACTCCTGCACGCTGCACAACACCTCCTACTGCAGCTCCTGGGCACTCCGGTTCTCTTCTTGGTCACATTTAGGAGACTCTTGGATGCTGCAGCGAGGGCTCAGAACCTGCTGCAGTTTGTCTCTGTGCAAACAGCAGCTCTGGCGCTGTGCTGCTGGAGACAGCTCGAGCTTTTTCCCTCGTTTTCACTTTCTCCTCTCAGCACTCTGGCTGCCTCTGGGAATTCAGGCTGGATGGACTCCCAGCTTGTTTGGTGTGTAAATGCTCAGGGTCCTACAAAAATCCCCGCGATTATTAGGAATTATTAGGCTCACGTGCACTCATTAAAGAACCAATGATCAAGTCCATGCTATTATTAGCTTTCAACCACAGTCCAAATAAAACTGGGGTTTGCAATGCCACGGTCACATTGACTCGCACCTGGCCATTTATTCTGCCATAAAAAGACAATAAAAGCCATTTTCTGTGCTTGGAGCATGTCTATCTTCCTCAGATAAACTTTACCTCTTTGGAATTTTTTTTTCTGACAAATGAGGAACAGCTGATTACCAAATTCATTGCTCTTTTTGCAGCAGATTTTTTTCTATGCTGTAATGACTGAGAACGGAACACCCAAAATCTGTCAAAACAAAATTTCTTTGGAATCGAGCCACAAAGGAGAAAATGAAGTTGCCACTGAAAATAAATTAATACAAAGCACCAACTGATAGGAGGAATAAATCCTTTGACCTAAAAATACCAGTGTAATACAAGCTGAGAGGTTATTTTTAGTCTTACTTTTAACAAGAATACCTCAGTATGTTTAATAATAACAAATTGGATCTCCAGGGCAAGATACTGAGAAAAATTGTTTACAGCAAGCACTTCCAAATCTCAAGAATTTACCTCAAAAGGTTTTAAGCTGTTATTAAGCTTTTGCTGGCTTTTCAAAGAAATGGCTTTAAAACATTTTTTCCATGATGTGCTTTTATTATTGGTCATAGCAAGTGAGGTTTCTGTGTAACCAAAAATCATTACAGCACAGGCAGCTCCAGTGCCTGAGCCTCCATGAAAGCCAGTTTTCTGCAATGTATGTGTGAAACATGGATACACAAGAAATAGCTTTTCATGTAAAGAAAAGAATGTATTTTGAAATTAATTCAGAGTTCAATTAAAAACCTTTCATCTTTCTTTTGTAATAAATAGCTCCTCATGACCAAGGAGATGGCAAGAATTAAATCTTCTGAGCTTCTTTTAAAAATCTATATCCAATTCCTAAAAATCTATATCCAATTCTAAGCACATTAAACCACGGGAGCCTTGTCCCGGCTTCACCAGAGAGAGGGAAGAGTCTCATCTGCTGAGCCATGAGAGCTTTTAACTTTCTCTCTTTGGGGATTGGGTGAATCTGGAGATACTTTCGAGGTTCTTAATGCATCCTTTTGCAGCAGCTGACAGCGCCCAGAGCCGTGCACAGGGAAACCCACCCCTCTGCCAGGGCTGTGGGTTTGTGTCCCCCGAGGAATGGAGTGAAAACTGGAGTGAAAAGACATCTCTGTCCATGTCTGCGGACACACAGGAGTCGCTCGAGCTGGGTCCCAGAGCACATCCCTCAGCTGAGGGACTCCACGCCCTGGGCTGGTTCTGGGGAGGAAATTCCCTCCTCAGCTGCAGGCCAGAGCTGACCCCTCTGTCTGCACCTCCTTGTTGGATTCCCCAACTCTTTCCGTCTCCAAGGTCAGGGTGAATAAACTCAAGAGACGTCGTGGTTTTGCGGTCACGCTCTCAGATTTATTATCCTCATCTATTACAGACTCAGGAGATGGGAGCTCTCTCTAACAGGTCAGGAAAGTGAGCTAAAATGGGGTCTACCCAAGGTTATTTAAGCCTTAATTATCCAATAAACAGTTGGGATCTATATTGTTTATGTTTCTAACCCGATTGTGATCACCCGAAATCCACAATGCTGAGCTCTTTCACCCAATAACAGAAAACCACCCAGATCCCTGAAGAAGAAGGTGCAAAAAAGACAACTGAAGTTCTCCACCCTGGCTGCCATATATCACCACACACCAAAGTCCCAAATCTGAGTTTTCCACCCTGTGAGATCACGCAGTGCTATCCAAACTACACACACGCTGTTCCTGTGCTATCGCTCAATTTTGGAAGCCTTTTCCAAGGTTTCAGCTCAAACGAGGTGTCTGCTTGAGGGCTGGCACCCTTCAATTCAGAAAGCCTGAAGCTTTCAGCGTTCGGAGTTCCAGCACCTCCTGAGCATCAAAGGGGGCTTTGCTGCCACAGTCCCATCTGAACTCCCTTGGAAGATGTCAGGAACTATTCAGGGAAGTGCTGGAGTGTAGCCCTGATTTTTCAGCCTGAGACGTTTTGATTTCTAAAACTCCGTTCTCACGGAACTTTCTGTAAACAGCAGAAGATGTTTTTGCTAATCCTGTCTTGTTTTTATTCCTCCTTTAGAGGCAGAGACCATTTGATGTCTCTCTGTGCTGGCCAAGGTGATTGAATGGGTGTTACTGCTAACACCAATCAGTTTAGCTCTAGTGATCTAGTATAGAAGGGGGTCAGACTTTGAATAAATACCTTTTTAGCCTTCTGACAAATTCTGGAATCCTGTGGTCTGATTTCGTGTCCTGTAGCTACACTGGAGGGTGCTGCTTCCTGAAAGAGCACTTTAAAAACCCCAACAAACAAAGCTTCATGCCGTCTAAATATATGGTGCTCAAGCGTCTGTCCGAGTCCTGGGAGATAAATGGATTTACGCTGGCAGGAGGTACAAACATTCACTCCAGTACAACATCCCTGTTTATTCACTGCAGACCAGCCAGCTGAACGCATGGGTTAATTGAATGATTTTGCAGAGAGAATTTTTTTTTTTTACTTCCTGAAGTAAATTGCATTTACCAACAACTAAAACTACTCTTTAACATGAGGAACACATCTCAGCAAGTTCATTAGTATTCGGGAAGATCCAGGCGTGCTGCAGGCATTCTCTTCTAAGAATGTTTGAGAAAATTTGGCATCTTAGAACAAAAAAAAAAAATAAGACACAAATGTGCTGTAAAGGACAGAGAAATACCAGTCCCCTCCAGAGCAGGAGCCCAGGCTGGGTAGAGTTTTGCAGGGAAGAGAGGTGACGCTGCCTGGGATGCACGGGGCAGGATAATCCCTGTGCTGGGCGAGGATGGAATGACACGCGGTGATGCTGGGGAGGCACAACCACGAATTCAGCCCTCTCCTGGCTGAGAAATTCTGTGCAGTCCAGTCCTCATCACCGTGTGCTTGATATTCACAGCACTTCGTTGGGAGTTTGGATATTCTGTGGATTTTTGCCACTCTTTCTATCATATCCCTATGCAAATTGTCCCTGGAATAATGTGTTATTGTTTCTCTGCCTTGGACTGCTTCGTTAAAATTTCTGTTTGGTCTGACTGAAAGAGAAGAAGGGGAAACAACGTTGGGCACAAATTCCTGAGCAATCAGTTGCCATCAGCTCTGGAACGGAGAGTTTCAAAGATAATTTATTAGGAGGTGGACAAATGGAATTAAATAGTCTGGTGTTTGCAATAGGTAGCTAAACACAGTTTAAATCCAATGCATTCTGGATTTTCTTCTGGTCGCTGTATTTAAATAACAGATATTAGGAGTAGGCTCCCGTGAAAAAATATTTTCTTCTCAGCACTCCCCCTCCTGTTTCAGTCGGTGGTTGAACTGGTCAATACTTTTTGGATTTGAGGACAAATTCAGCGTTTCCTATCGTGGCTGTGGACATTTTCTGAGGAAGAATTCACTGACCACTCGAGAGAGGGCAAGTGACTGAAAAACAGAGCAGGACGGGGTGAAGGAAGAGCCAGAGACCGCTGGTTGTGAGATTCCTGCCAGCTCCTGAATGGCTGCACAGGCACAGGGAACTGCTCCACTGTCGGTGTTTCACACACAAACACTCACTTTGGTGAGAAGGCAGGAACTGTTCATTATAAAATCTGACTCCATTTTATAGAATTTCTACAAAGGGCAGGGACTGGGGGAGAAGGTTGGCCCCTCTCCCCATCCCGTTGGTCAGGACAACTGTCCATCAGCTGTCCATAGCTGTAAAACAAAGAATGAAAACTACCTTGAATTAAGGAAAACATTGCTTCTGTTTATAACACCCGTGTGTGAGAAGCAACCTGAGAACTATGACCTGTGAGACACAAACAGAAGGCTGAAAAATCAGGGTGACACTCCACCCGACAGGATCGACCCCCCCGGGGGCTCTGCAGGCCCTCCCAGCACATCTCCAAACCGGAGTGAAGCTCCAGAGAGAAGCACCAGGGCATTTCAGCCCGAATTTCAGCCCCAGCAGCTGTCCCTGTGTCCAGGGGCAACACTGGGAATCTTCTGTGGGACCAAGTTCAGTGTCCTCACCGCTGGAAATGCAGCAACTTCTTGGAGCAGGGATCCCTGCAGAAGATGGGGAGGTACAGAGGGAGATGGTGTTCTTCATAAAAGGTTTGGATGTGTCATTTTTGCTTACCAAAGGAAATCGGACAGGAAAAAAAAACAAAAACTGGCTGTTTGATGAATTGTTCAAATGCTCATTAGCATCAATCAGATTTATTTGAACAGATAATTATCCCCATATTGTGCTTTCATCACTGGAATTGTTTATGTTAAACTGTCAAGCAGCCGTTCTCAAAGTTTACTCCTTGATGTGTTGAAGTTCCTTTTACGGCAAGAAAAACAAAGAAAGATTTATTTTCTCCCCCGCCTCAGCTCTGTTTTAACCCTATTTTGAAGCCTTCCACGAGGCTTTCAAGTCTCCAGGAGCAGCGAGTGATTTCCATTTGCGGTGTTGTGGATGCACAGGTCTCTGTGTCCTGCTTTAACCCCTTCAGCATGTTATAAATGCATATTATAAAGTTGGCTTTTCACAAATATTAAAATGAATACTATGTGTATAATGTGGGGAGATTGTATTTTCTATTAATAGAGTTTAGAAATGTGATGAATGTATATTTTTTTACGATTGTGACATAGCAAAAGACTGGGGTTTTTTTTATCTGTAACATCTAAACTGGCCAAACTAGAGGGTGGGGCAGTCATCCTGCATTCCTGCATGAAGATTGACCAAAAGATATTGAACTTCTGTTATCAAGGACCTTATCCAAATTACGAAGACCAAAGGGAGAAGAATTGATGGGACCTTTGCTTCAGACAGAGGGGAGCCACCTACAGATGGATCTACCAGATAAAATGATTGGGGAGGAGTTGAAACGGAACAAAAGAAAATCCTACCCAAAAAGGAATGCTTGAATCATGCCTGTGAGTTTATAAATATGCAACAGGCTGACACTTTTAAGGAACAAGCTTTTTGTTAGCGGCTGTGCTGGCTGGGGCCAGGCACCCTCGGCCGAGACAACTGTCTTCNCCTTTAAAAAGGGAATAATTTTTCACAATTGTTTTCCCACCCTTTTACCTCCTGCAGCAATAAGGAGAAATTCTTTAAAGGCACCTCCCAGGAAGATTTGCAAGTATTTGCATAAAGAACCCCTGCAGAACAAACAAACAGAACCAAACAAAACCAAAAACAGAACAAAACCCCCGAACCTATTAATAATGCCTTGAAAGGCAAACAATCCTAAATAAAGTCAAAATTTCCTACTCTGCCAGTTCTCTAACTTCAGCTACGTGTACTACAGAGTTTAACACAGGAGCTACAACCGATTGGTTGCAATTGGCAATTTTGATCCCCAACTCTCCTTCAATAAAGAGCAGAGAACTCTACCAGGGCTTTCACACAGTTCTCAGCCTGGGAATTTAACAGCCAACAGGAAAACAAAGGGTTCACCAAACCCTGCCCAAGGTCCCTGTCTTTTATCCTCATAAAACCCCTGTGAAACATTTTTCGGTCGAAATCTTCAGTCTGGGGTTTGAACTGGCCCTGGTTTTGGCCAGCGGTGCTGGTGAAGCTCAGCATCCTGCAGCTGTGCAGCACCCGGGCCTTCGCAGCCTGCCTGCGGTGCGAACAGGCACCTTACCCCAAAGGCAAAAGGTAAATCCACAAAGGCTTTTTATTCTAGAGCAGCAGCTGAGGGAACACGGAAAGCCACTGCAGCATTTGGTACAGGAGCAGGTGAAGGTTGGCATTTCATGGTTTGGACTCCTCAGCATGAAGGCTTTGGAGCTGAGGGAGGTGCTGGTGGCTGCTGGCCCCAGCCCCGCTGTACTGGCCCCAGGTACAGACTGGGACAGAGCCGCGCTCAAAGGCCGGGCTGTGCGCGGGGCTGGGACTCCAGCTCTGCTCAAAGGTCCGCCACAGGAACTCGTCCTCCTAAAGGGAAATAAATCAGGTGGTTTAACTCCATGGAGCAGGGGAACTCGCTTTATTAACTGTTGGGTTTGAGACTGCACAGGCAAGGCTTGAAAAATGAAGTGAGGATGGCGCCTGTGTTTTGCATTATAATTCAATTTAGAAATACCACACACACACACAGACACACACGGGGCTTTATTGCTAATGGATGCACCAAGCAGACCTGACTGCTCTACATCAGCAGCAAAACAAAGAGCTGCACATCAGCAGTAGACTCTCATTAGCAGTAATGTTATTGCAAAGCGTGGAGTATCCGTCAGGCAAATGTAACTGGCTCTGACATCCACCACAGTTCCATTTCCCTGGCTGGGATGATATGTTTCAAATTGAGGAACATCTGTTTCGGGCTTGTGATGAATCATCTTCAACTATATTTCCTATTTCCTTCTATCCTGTGAGATCAGATAGTGGAAAGAAGTTATATAACACCGTGATTGTATTGTTTTTCAGACTTCTGGAATTTTAGGTTTTTCTCTCATCTATGGCTCATTTAATGGCTTAAAACAAAAACCAAAACAAAACAAAAATAAGAGAGTTCCCTGAGAGAGGATATTTCCATTTCTAGACTAGCAAGAAGTTGAAATAAAAATGTTATGGACATCTTTCCTTTCCTGTTGTTCGTGAGTTGGCTGAAGTGGCTCACCTACCCCAAGATAACAATTCTAGAGGGGCACAATGCTCTTTTTGCCAGTGCCCTCTTAGCTGATAAATTGTCTCACTGGATGTATTGCAGTTGTAGCTGCTTGCAGAGGTGTGGGGGAGTAAGCAAGAAACAGGTAAAATGTAAGGTAAAGTGTAAGTTTATATAAAACATAAAAAGAACACTGAGAGCTTTGGTCATGGAGGAATTTGGCAATGAAAAATAAGACCCTTTGATTGAAATGTAAAATTTCTCACATCAAAAAAGGGATTATTATTCAGGCAATGGGACCTGACAGCATATCAGCACAGCACATGTAGAAAATTTAACGTAGCTCCAGTGTGCACGTCTTCTGCATTTCAAATGAAAATCAAGAGCTATCGAGAGGAATAAGGATGTTTTAAATGTGCTGGACTGTGAGCAGCAATATGAACACCTCCATGCATGAGAAAGCACAATTTGCCAGCTCTCAGAAGGGGATCCCTGCGTATTTAGCTCTCACACCTGCTGATATAACAGCACTTGTTCCCCTGGGAATAGGGTTTCTATGCTGTCTTCACAGAAAAGTTTTCGGACTCCTGTTCAGCTGGTGGAAGGCAACAAGTGCTGCAGCTTTTGGAATTCACCTCGGTTTCTGGACAGGTTGTGTTATCCTGGATCACACCAGGTGAGTCTGGCTAAGCAGAAATGTCTCTCTTTCACTCAGCTCCAGGTCCAAACGCGATCCCAGCTTCCCTTAAATTCACTGGAATCCGAACAAATTAAATCAGGAATTTATTCGGGCTCCCAAGCCACCCCTCCAGCTCAGGAGGGTTCTGTCCCTGGGCAGTACAGAGCTGACTGTTGTTTATTCAGCTTCCAGAGCTGACTCCATCACAGCTGACCCTGAGCTTTCCTCCAAAACCAAGCTGCCACCTCCGCAGGGCCCCCAGAGCAGCACGAGCATCTCCACCGGCAGCTTCTGGTGTCTCTCAGTGGTTTCATCACCCTGCTAAGTGCTGCAGATAAAGAAATCAGCCCACAGAAACGAGCACAGCACGAAACCCTCGTGTCCTGGCATTTCCATTGCCCCGTCCCAGCTCTCCCATGAACAAATGATGCCATTTGTCTCTTTCTCTGTGGCCCCACACTTGTCCACATCCAGTGAGTTTAGGGTTTGCTTTGCTTTCAGAAGGAGGCTTGTTATGGTAGGACATGAAATAGATTGACTCCATGTAGGTGTCAGCAGAGAAAGAAGCTTTATTTACAATCCCAACAGTTTCTTTTAGAACACACTGTGTAAAAAGGTCTGTTACTGCTCCATGGCACTGACACTGCTCTGCATTGGGTCAGGAATAGGAAACACCCCCTGGGACAGTTGTTCTGGCAAAGGGAACACTGTTTGCTGAGCCTGAGCTGAGAAACGCAGAGAGATGGTTTGGACAGAGAAAACTGGTGGCAGCTTTCCCTTGGGAAAGGAGCTGCAATGGTCAGCGAGCTGAAATTCAGGCGCAGAAATGTCGAGCCCACAGAGGCTGATTTTTGTCTTTTTTTGACTGCGGTCAAGCTTGGATGAGGACAACCTGGAAACGGTGACATTACATGGGAAATCATCCTGAATGAGTGAAGGAGGTTTCAGACCAGTCTGCACCAGGCACTTCTGGACAAGCTCCCTCTCACCCACTCTCATTCTCGGCTATTCCAAAGCTGCACCTGCAGCCCAGGAGCTCTCAGAATATAAAGAAGCATTTTCCTCCAAGGGCGCATGTCTGAAATGCACATCTCGGTGATCTGGGCTTTAGACAACGCTAAGGAGATCATCCTCCACTTCCCAGGAAGATCAATGACCTTGGAAAAGTGAGCTCAGTATTTATTCCTCTCTGCTTGCTTTATTAAGAGCGTGTAGTGTCCCAGCTAATGAGGACCAGCCTATACATATATACATGGACAACAACTTTATCTCTTTCTAAATGAGTGTCTCCTGTGACTGAGCTCTCAGGGAAAGCTGTTCTTGAAATTAGTCTTGAATGCTCTAATTAGAATGGTAGTGCTTACAGAATTCTCTAATGGCTACTTTGAAGAAACAATTACTGTCTTTATTATGATAACCCTCCAGATGAGATACTACAGTTGACAAAAGATTATTAAACAAGTTATTATTCAGTCACTGGCTCACTTAGGCAATAGCTTGTGCATGTAATGATGAAGGCCAACATGCCAGCACTTAAAAGTGTTCTAATGCAGTGCCCAACTTTTTAATTCTTTTTGGACAGTATGATATTGCAACAGATTGGGGCTTTTTTTAGTAAATCGATGGTAATTCTACTATAATTAGATCTTCATAAGGTGTGATTAGCATACTGAATTTTAAACCTTTTATTTCACGTCTCTCAGAAATTAGCATAGAAGGTCAGAATCTATGACAATGGGCATTATTTCTTGCGGTGAAGAATTGATTTAATCCAATTTGTGTCTCCTTAGAGCCATAGCCATCAGTCAATCAGAAATGGGACTTCAGGATAAACAATGTCAAGTCTTTGATAAAGCCTGAAAAAAAAAATCAGAAGGAAAAATGAAATCCTAACTTGTACCACTGAAAACAGCATTATTTGGGCTGAAGTAATTTTTATTTCTACAGCCCTTGGGTTGTATCAACTTGTAAAATATCTCGGCAAGAAAGGCATTGCAGGAATGCAAAGATGTTATCATAAGACACCCTACAACCACTTTGCTCAATTATTCTCCCTAGGGATGGCTGTTTGAATAAGTGAGCAGTCATTGAGATTTTGAATTAGTCTGGTGTATTGTAACGTCCCTGCACAGCTCATATTCCTCTGCTCTGGAGAACACAAAGATCCTTTCTAAAAAGGCAGCGCACTAAGTTTTCTAATCAGATTCTTATACCCTGGTGACTCTACAGACCGTTTTCTGATAGAACTGAGGCATGGGCTATGGAGCTAAAATAGAACAGGCTATTAAAAATGTTATCTCTACGGAAGCTTATAATAACAACACTAAAACAATTCCATGATAGAGAAGGACCCACTTGGAAAAACGATGCATTAATTGAGAGCCACTGCCACTCACAAAGAGCTTCCAGAGAGAAAGAGATCGACAGAAGGAAGGTCTGGTGTCAAGGAAAGCAGCTGCAACTCTAATGGCATAAATCAGTAAATAAGACACCAGCTTTTTTTTTTTACAAAAAAGTCGTGCAGTAATGACTGAATCACTGGTGATTGTTTTATCTGATCTCAGATTGGCTGCATAATTATAACAGTCATACTTGGGATTCTCTAAATACACAGATATGAGCAAAGCCTAAAAGTATGCAAGCAATAACAAGCTGAAAAAAAGTAATTTCCTGCACTTTGATGTCCCTAATGCTCTTTTGTTTCACTCGTGCCATGTGCTGTGCTGGCAAATCTCCATCCCAGTGCTCCCTGGGGTCATTCATCATCTAGCTTTTGGGGAGCATTAGCTCCCTATAATCTTTTCTTTTCACGTCTTGATTACTTTAAAATATGTGATGAACACGAGGGAAAAGTTTTATGAAAAGCCTGAAGCACCTTGGACAAAATAAACTAAAAAACAAAATAAATGGTGTGCCCAACAACCCATACCCTACATCAGTGCTGGGCTGCCCCCAGCCCTTGCTGTGGGATTGTTTCCTACTCAGAGATCTGCTAAAAAATGCACAGCCCATCTTGCCACGTTGGGATCGGAAACACCCAACGTTATTGGATGTTGTCCTGTCACAGCAGGACATGAAATAAATGGACTCCATGGAGCTGTCAGCAGAGAAAGAAGCTTTATTTACAATCCCAACAGTTTCTTTTAGAACACGCTGTGTAAAAAGGTCTGTTATTGTTCCATGGCACTGACACTGCTCTCCATTGGTTCAGGAATAGGAAACAACCCCTGGGACAGTTGTTCTGGCAAAGAGAACACTGTTTGCTGAGCCTGTGCTGAGAAACAGAGAGAGATGGTTTGGAAAGAGAAACTGTTGGCAGCTTTCCCTTGGGAAAGGAGCCGGCAATGGTCAGCAAGCTGAAATTCAGGCTCAGAAATGTCGAGCCCACACTGCACCTCCCCAAGGCCGTGTCCTTACAGCGGGGACAAGCCCAAGGTGCCTGGTTTCCTGAGCAGAGATTTGGCAGCGTTCCCTGGCACAGCCGGGGAGCAGCTCCTGGGTAACCAGGGCATCACCTCAGAGTGTCCTGCCAGGCTCTGGGCACCCGAGGAGCTCTGCTCACAGGCTCATCGGAATGTTTCAGACCGCACTTACTCCACAGCAAAATATTCTTTGTTCCCTAACTCAAAGAAACAAAGATTGCAGGGCCAGGTGTAAATAGGAAAAAAAATAACGGTTTTCTTTTATAAGCGTGCTCACAGCCCAAGCTTCCAGGGCCTATAATTTACATAAATCCAGCTCAGGCTCTCCCGGGAGGAAGAGCTCCCCTGCTTGCAGCACATTCTGCCTGTCTGTGAGCCTTCCCAGCCTGGCAGCTGGGGAATGGGCACCCTCTGGGAAGGCTCTGCTGGCTCAGGCCCGGCTCCCTCCCTTCTGCAGCCCTCTGAGGTTTGAAGGCTCCTTTGATGCCGCACTTAGGCCGGGCAGGGTCCCCGTGCCAGCCCGGACGGAGGCAGCTCATTAGCGCTCCTGCCAGGGATGACCCAGCCGCTCTCACCCCGCTCCTTTGAAGCCACCTGTCTGAAGTTATTCTTATCTGTGTCACTGTCTTATCTGCGACATTTCCTCCTCGCTCCTTTGGCAGCTTTGATTTAACTCCCTCCGTGCCGGCGGGAATCGACTCTGAATCGGGCAGGGAAACACTTCTAACCAGAACAAGGGATGTATTCCTGATGAGAAAAATGAGTTTTCTTCTTTCCCAACATCTGTTTCGCCTTCCCTCTGCTCTTATGGAATCAGAGAGGTAAGAGGGAGTGCTTAGTGACTTCCACTAGGTCTGATCCAGAGTAAGAGCTGCTGTTTCCTTTTCTCTGCGTACAAATATGACGCAGTTCGTCACACACACACAAACACACACTCACACTTTGATCAGAAGGCATGAACTAAAACCTGATTTATTTAAAAGTCTGACTCCATTTTATAGTATTTCTACAAAGGCCAGGGATTGGGGGAGAAGGTTGACACCTCTCCCCATCCCATTGCTCAAGACAACTGTCCATCAGCTGTCCAGATCTCTAAAACAAGAATGAAAACTTTCCTTGAAACTACAATACCATTGGCTGTGTTTACAGACCAGAACATGAGAAAGAATCCAAAACACGAAACTGTGAAACAGAAGGCTGAAAAAATCAAGGCGACACAAATACGTCTGGTCAAACCCTGTGGTACCTCCTGAGATGTTTTTATAAGGACCTTGAAAGATTCTTTCACCTGAGCAGTTGAAAAATTCTTCTGAAGCCATAATTTCATATAGATCATCAATGAGTAAGTTTCCTCCAAGTATCCCTGCAGTTCTGTTAAATCAGGGTCAGGGATTTACTGAATCCTTTCCTTGGACTGAGCAGTGAAGATTGAGTGCAGTCCTTCCCTCCTCACACTCAAAGTTCAGGCGGCTCCAGAGAACACCCGTTCAGAAAGAACAAAGGTAATGGCCTTTTAAAAAGTTTTAAAAGCCCTGAACTGCCTTCTTTCCCTCCTCAAAACAAATATATTCACTCAACAACTCCGTGGAAGAAAGCTAAAAGAAAATGTTCAGGCACTCTGAAAACCCCAAGCACAATCTGAAGGAACTACAGCAGTTTGCAGTTGCCTTTAGGGGTGAAGAAAACTAATGGATCCCTAACACAAGAAGCTACTTCATCACTGCGCTTTCTCTAGATAATTTCATTACAAGAAGTGTAAGCTGCTTCCACAGGCTTGGCCTGATTGAAATTAAAAATGAGCCAGATGGTTTGTAAGTATTTTGAAAGTGTAGGTTATTGGTGCAAAAAAGGGCAAAATTCACAGGTAGGCTCTGCTCCCATCGAATGAAGCTTGAGCCTGGAGACGAAATTTTGTAATGAGCTGCTCATGAAGAATAATTTCACAAAGAGTCAGTCATTCATTCTCCCACAGCTGAAATTCACTTGTGGTTTGGGGAAAAGTACAAAAGAGCCGAATCTCTCCTGCCCTGAGTGTAAGTTATTGATCAAACAATAAAATATGAATGAAAAAAAGGTATCCAATAATCTTTACCCATTGCCCATTTTCAGGTTTACTTATGAGATCTACTCAGTGTATTTCAGTTAAAGAGATTTAAGTATTTCTGATATTCTGGTTAGGTCTGCATTTTGCAAGTTACTGTGGGGTTTTTGGTTATGGGACTCTGGATTTTATGAAGTATTTGCAATTTTTCTGCCAGTGTCTTCAGCAAATCCAGGATCAGCCCCCTTTCTGGAAGTTTTATAGATCCTTTTATGCCTCTATTTTATCGCACATCAAGGCTCATTGATTTTTTTTTGTGGCTACCACAGTGGAAAATGAATTATTCACTAATTATTATTCAAGTGGGTGTGACTATGTTGTGCCACGATGTTAAAGCACTCCATCAAGTGTGGAGCTGATTAAACATGTCCCCTCTTTGATAAATGTGTCCTTCCCTGTCCATCAGGCCGGGATGGGAGGCTGAGTGAACGACAAATTCCTGTCATCCTCATGGAGGTTAGCCAGGAAGAAAAGGGCTTTTTGATCTCACTAATTTGCTTTTCACTCCGGTTTTGGTTTATGGAAGCATCTCAGGTGCGACGTGTTTCCTGCCCTCTGTGCCTTGGGCACATCACTCATGCAACAGCTGTCTGAGACTTCCTCAGGGCTTGGGTTCAGCTTTCAGGACCTCTGGGGTTGGTAAAGGTGAGAGAACGTGGACCTGCCACGCTCCAGCAGAACACCTCTCTTACAGAGATGGCTCCAGGAAAAAAAAATAAAAAATAAAAATAAAAAAAGTCCTGTATTTCACTGGCTAAGGAAAAGGAAATCCCCGGGATTTAAAACTGGTGTATAAAACACTCTTAGCCTGTCCTGGCCTCGTGCCCCTCCAAAACTACTCTGCGAGGTTCTATCTTCTCCAAAATAGCCTTTTTCGGCTTGTTGTTACCCAGCTGATAACCCTCCTCAGCTGAGCTTCCATCCAATGTCACATCTTGGTCCTGAGGCTGTACCAGAAATCCAGGAGGGATTAGCAAATCGCAGAGCAAACCTTCTCAGGGTGTGCAGCCCAAAAGTCTCGTTCCAGCAGGCCCCTAAATAACCCCTGCAGTGTTCTGATCCTCTTTTGGGACGGCTGGGAGCTTCCTTTACAGGACTGATTTCCAGTTGCAGGTAATATCTACAGATCACTTCACTTTAATGGTGCATAAACACTTTCCTGCGTCCAGCAGCTGATAGAAACCAACATTTCTTTCATGGATTTCTGTGGTCCATGGGTGGAAAGGAAGAGGGCTAGAAGAGCTGAAATGCGAAATTGAGTTATTTTGCTTGAGACACTAAAAGAATTTACTTAAGTGTTGTCATGGCTGTGGTTATATAAGGCCCTGCAGGAAAGAAAATAGAACACAAGACATACAAGCATTCCTAAAGTGCAAACATTTAAATAGCAGCTCCTGTTTAGTTTGTAGGGTTTTCTCACCTCCTCAGTTCAGTTACAGTCCTCCCACATTTAATTAGCTCCCTCCAAATGGGTACCAGATCACGTCATGCTTAATGCAGGGTCTCTATCAGATGTTCTACCTCCAGCTCTGCCTCCAGCAAATATCTACGTGTTTTAATTATGGATAGCACTGCTGCAGTGAGAGAAGAATGCGGAGTCCCTGGGAAACGCAGATTTTCATCATTCAGGATAGAATTTTAAACACAGTGCCCAAACTCACAGTTTTAAATGTCTAAAAGGCTTCAGTGAAACGCCGATGGGAGTAAAATAATATTTGCAGCTTCCAACGATCATCTCCGATGCTTTCTCCGAGGTGTTAATGGCTCGGGCAATTTAATTTGCATACAAAAGCACGAAGTGGAAAGCAGTTTCCTTTGAACACCTGTAGTACTTTCTCTGGATGTACTGGGGGATAATCAAGTGCTTCAAGCGAAGATAGACGAGGAATGTTCTAGCCAGAGTTCATTAACTTCTTCTACTAAATACCAAATAATCGTGTTTAACTTGAAGGTGTTCATGTTCAAAAAGATCCTACTTTTATCTTCTCCGTCTCTAAAGAGGGCTGTGGCAGAAAAGGCTCAAGCAACGTTCTTTAACTGGAAGGACACACACCTGAACCCTTCCAGACAAAGCTTCTTCGCCTTCTTCCTTTCTCCCAGAGAAAGAATATGCGTATTTCATCACACTTGCCTCTTAAACTCCTTCGCACCTACCACAAGATGTCTGTACTCCCTCAAAATCTGCTCTACTAACTGGAAGATACAGGCTAGAGCTGATTGCCATAACAAAAAAAAAAAAAAAAAAAAAAAAAAAAAAAAAAAAAAAAAAAACCAAAAAAAACCCCAACAAATGGAATAAGGACGGGTTTGGGAACTGTTGACACCCAAGCAGTTCACACTCAGAACATGTCCAGGGTTCTGCACGTGAGCTCGTCTCTGTGGAAAAGGCAGAGCTACTTTCATCCTTTACCTGTGCAGGCAATTTCTCAAATGCTTTGCCCAAAGAAAGGACCAGAAATTTTGAGAGGGTGCTTGCAGCACCTCCCAGGCAGCCGGGGACAACTCTGGCTGCCCAGGACAAGGTGACAGCGAGCACGGATCACTGAAGTGCAATTGCAATAATCGAACTGCTGCGAGGGTGAGCGATTCTAGGCTGGGGATCTCCACACCGCAGCAGGTTCATCTCTTGGAGCAGGAAGTTTCACTGCCCTGGACAGGTCTGGCTGTCTCGGGATTCTTCTCCAAAACATGCAAATTTTGTCACAAATATTGCCTTTATGGTCGTTATCACAGAATTTATATATCCTGCTTGTGATGAAACTCAGTTCTCATACTCCATTCACCGACTTGGCTGCATTACGCCTGGAGTAGATGTAGGAGCAAAGTGATTTTTTCAATTTGACCTGTTGTTTGGAATTCCATTAAAAGAAATTTTGAGGCAGTGGGAGCCCGCACTTTTTGTTTGATCTTTTAACATATTCATATTTGCAAGTAGCTGAACTAATTTCAAGATAAACTAATTGAGAAAAGCTTTAAATCTCATGCACACGCCTGAAGATTTTAAAAGCTGGGCCTAGCAAATGGTCTTGGTCTATTAATAAATATCAAGGACATTTTTTTGCCAGCTCTGTTAAATGCTTCCATCGGCTGAAGGTGCATTATTTTGCAGTCAGAAGCGTGTTAACCTTTTAGTTGTGTGGGGAACAATAATAAATCCATCCTCTTCTAACATGGTTTATCAGGTAATGATGATACTTTAACAAATAACAATGAGCTCTTTATTCAACAGTACATAAAACTTAACTAGAATTTTGTTTAATGACTCATAACAGTAATTCCTTATCTTGCTGCCCTTTTTTTTTTCCTTTTTTTGCCTTTTTTTACCTTTTTTTTTTGCAATTCCCTGACCTATTGTCCCTGGTACCCATCAGATGCTTACGTGTAATCCTTAAGAAGTGAGATTTATCATCACGCCTTTGAAGTACAAAGGGATGACAAGCCTCTTTCCTGATGGCTAAGATGTATTTTTCAGGGCAGTGCACCATGTTTAAGTGTTTCTTTTCTTGTTCACATCCCCTCAGTGTCACTGCACTCTGCACACAATGATTTACCAGGGCTCAAGCCTCTAGGATTGGGGAAGAGGGCAAGGGAGATTTTAAACTTGTTCTGTCAGTGCTTGCCTGAGCCGCTGGCCTGTGGGCTCTCAATGTGGGAACTAAATAACTCTGTGACATCTCAGACATAAGGCACTGGTAATTAATGACCTCTTCAAAAGGTGATTTCTGTATTAGAAAATTAAATGTCTTTTCTAGAGCGACCAGGAACTTCATGTCATACCGAAGCTGCGATATCTCTAAAGCATTTCTAGGTGCAAAAGCACTTCCAGAGATAATACAGGGGTCAGCAACATTTTCTGTCGACCTGGGGTTATCTGGAAATATCAGTTTTCCAGGAAAAATGACTCAAGATCCATGCAGTACAATAAAAGAAAGCATTTTGTGGCTGTGATGAACTTTGGGCAAACGCTGCTGACCTCGAAAGAGAGGCCACACCTGAAAAACCACACCGAGGAACTGGCAAGAAAGGTACCAGGCTTAAAAAGGATGGACTGAGGGAAGAATGAATTTGTTTCTTGTGGAAGAGATCCTTTGGGTGCTTCCCGTATCCAGGGCTGAAGCTGGGAAAGAAAGGGAACAGCAATGGCCCAGGGCTGTCTATGGATATTTGTTCTCAGAAACCAGTAACAGGTTTAGCTTTAGAAAAATAGGGAAAGGATTCTCGCACTGGTTTTACTGGTCTCTCTAGAGGCTGTGAGAGGAATCCAATCCTAGCCACTGCTGCTCTTGGTAGTGGAAGATACAAAGGAAGAAAATGAGTAAAATGGGCATCAAGAGGGATGTTTTGGAAATCACTGTTCTTATGTTGTCTGATTGCTGAATTCTTCTGGCCTCCCTGCAGCTGGAGCTCTGTGTAAAAGCAGCTAAGCTGCGATGCTGCGAGCAAAGGTTTAACAAATAATAGCCTGGAATCTATTTATTTCCATCTGCGAATGTGTACATCTTGCTATTCAAATTTGCATCACCAAAAGCGATGCTCATCCACCGGGATGCACGTTCGGGCTGTTGGAGGGACAGTTTTGGTGCCTCAGTTCCAGACCTGATCCGCTGTGCTGGAAATTCAGCGCAAAGCCTCCCATCCATTGAGTGAAGCCTGTCCTGCCACTGCAGGGGGTTTCAGCCCTTGCCAAGCAGAATTCCACACGTCATTGTTTGCAGACTTTTCTCCGGCACCCACTCCTCCTCCGGAAGGTTCTGAGCAAATAGAGGTCCTGAACAATCTGCTCTCCTGCATGAGGAGAAGGCATTTCCAGCCCCGAGCTGCTGAACAGCCCCAGGCTCACATTCCCCAAGAACAACAATGGATTTTCAGGCCACCCCTCCCCTGAGCTCCAAGGAGGCAACCCAGGCCTTTGGCTGCGCCCTTGCCCCTAGAACCAGCACCATTTACCCGACACACCAGGGGGCTGTAGAAGGTGCTAATTTCCCCGCCTCTCCTTTACTTTTTACATTTTTATCTTGGCTATATTCTCAAGTTGGAATCTGCCAGCTGAGGTGGAACCTCAGTCTGATCAGGACCATTAATCACAGTGTAACAACAGAAAAAAAAAAAGACATTTTAGTAATATTCAATAATATTTTTGCCTATTCATACAGGATATATTTTAACCTGTTAGTAATCTCATTCTCTTAGCTCAAACCAACGTCTTTAGAAGTGGAAAAGTATCCTTATAAAGATTTTAAATAATTTCTCAATGCAAAGTTGAAATTGTTTTTGTCCTTTTCCTCAGGAGCCAAAGACTGACATGAATCACTCCCTTTTTAATGAAGTCTGACACTCACCGTGTCAAAAAGGTGTTTAAAGTAACAAAGGAAGCCTCATTTTTACTTTGTAAAGCAGATTTACATAGCAGCAGATTACCAGCACCATATTTTCAGCTTGTTTGACTTGCTCTGGGGGCAAGAACTCTTTGGAGAGCATGTGATTTCTGCATATGTTTGCACAGCTTTCTGCGAAAGTGTTTTGGTGGCTGTTCCAGCTGTTCTGGTTTTATTTGTCACTCTGTTGCTCCAAAAACCCCCTGATCTTTTTGTCTCTCTTTTTAAGTGGGGTAAGATGGAACAATATCACATTCTGATTTCGTAACGCGCAGGTGTAAAAGACATGAATTATTGCAGAAGCTCGTTAGGATACCCTCAGTCAGAAAATTCTGTTTGTTTAACAAAGTAATGAATTTTAGCACGACAAACCTGCATTTGCTCATCATTTTGCTAACGGCTGGTGCTTCCTACATGACAGAAAACAACTGCATATTGACAAATACAAGCAAGCCGCGAGCTGCTGAAAATAACTCCCCGAGGCTCGGAAAATACTTTCCTAAATGCCATTATTTATGTGGAAAATGCCATTATGTATGTGGAAAATGCCATTATTTTTGTGAAAACGAAGGGTGCTTTCCCAGATGCCATTCTTTATGTGGGAAAGGAAGGGTGCTTTCCCAAGTGCCATTATTTACGTGGAAAATGCCATTTTTTATGTGAAAAATGCCATTATTTATGTGAAAAACGCCCGGTGCTTTCCCCAGCGCCTTTCTTTAGCTGGAGCTGGGCTGACAGGGCCCTCTGCCGTGCGATTCCTGGTAGGAATGGCACAGAGCCAGCGCTCCCTGCTCCCGGGATTGATGGGTTTGGGCTTGTAAAACCTCCTTGGGGGCATTATTTGCCACTCAGCCCGGGCTCCTAACGAGGTCAGACGCATCTCCCACCCCTGTCAGGCGGCCAAGCCACCTGGCTGAGCTGCGGCTGATGCGATTTCTGTTTCACACTCCCCAGCCCCTGGGAAGAGAGAATGGTCTTTTCAATGGCCGGAGCTCCTTCAGCCTGGTCTCCCTGTTTGGAGAGAATATCTCTGTCTCCTGACCTTGTAAATGTGGCCATTCTCAGCGTCTGAGGTGCTGCAATGTGCTCTCGGAACACGGCAGCGCTCCTCTGCGTTAGCGAAGGAAAATGTTTGTTTATGAAAGTTGGAGTAAAACACTCGAGCAATCAGAAGAGAAATGATCAGGCACCGCGTAGGCACAGCAGAGATCCCTCCTAAGAGGACACTTCTCCTGCTTCAGCTGCTGTTCTGAATCCACTCAGGACAGATGAAAACAGTCCTGTCACTTCACTCTGAAATTAGAAAAAGAACAGGAGCCATGGAAAAGAGAAGAAGAAGAAGGAGAAGGAGAAGGAGAAGAAGAAGAAGAAGAAGAAGAACGAGAAGAAGAAGAAGAAGAAGAAGAACGAGAAGAAGAAGAAGAAGAAGAAGAACGAGAAGAAGAAGAAGAAGAAGAAGAACGAGAAGAAGAAGAAGAAGAAGAAGAACGAGAAGAAGAAGAAGAAGAAGAAGAACGAGAAGAAGAAGAAGAAGAAGAAGAACGAGAAGAAGAAGAAGAAGAAGAAGAACGAGAAGAAGAAGAAGAAGAAGAAGAACGAGAAGAAGAAGAAGAAGAAGAAGAACGAGAAGAAGAAGAAGAAGAAGAAGAACGAGAAGAAGAAGAAGAAGAAGAAGAACGAGAAGAAGAAGAAGAAGAAGAAAGTGCCAATTAACACCCTAATTCGCTCTCCTGTGTTTGTGAGCAGCTCGTCCACTGCAGACAGCAGGAGACAGGGCTCTGGTGGCTTCTCCTCATTCTTTAGGGCGCAGTTCCACAGCCCAACAACCTGCTGTCCCCAAAAGGGACAGACCGGCCCCTCCTTCCTTCCTTCTGCTTCTGCCCCCTCATCTGCTCACAGCTCTCCCCTGCACTGCCTGTGCCGCTTTTTTTGCAATCTTCACCCAACTGATTTAATTTGTCAGACAAGCAGAAAACTATTTGCATTTTATTTATTATTTGCATTTATTTATCAGCTTTTTTTTTTTTTTCCCCCAATTGCTCGTGCGAGCTGAATCATTTTGATGGGGAGCCCCAGTGGGAGAGAACCAGGAGAGACGGGCAGGGAGGAGGTGAAGAAAAGCAGTGGAGCTGGTACAGAAAGATGACGGGACACAAAGATGGGTGGGTGAGGCTCGCTGTTCTGCAAGAGGAGGAGACAGTGACTGCTGTTCCATCCCTCTGCTCCTTCCCACCTCTCACCCAGCCCAAGTTTTCCTGCTGATGACACAGCCAAAGCTGATGGCAAGGCTGGGGTCTTTTGCTGAAGCTGTTGCTAAAGACAGTTCCCTGCCCAGGGAAAATCTGTGGTTTTCCTTTCCCACTTTTTCTCACTCTGTGTGCTCACAGAGTCAACGCACCAAAATTCTTCCTCTTTCTTCCATCCTATTTTCCCCCAATTAGAGCCAATTAAAAAAGTGACCTAGAAAGTCCTTACCTACCCTTGAGCCTGCATAGCTTCTCACTTGGCATTGCCACTAAGCTCGTTAACAAGGCACTGCAGGTAATATTAACCTCAGTCTCAAAAGGCACAGGCACTTTCCACTGCCATCAGTTAAACCAAACAAAATCTTTCTCTCATATGGCTGTTTTATGGGATTGGTGTTATAGCTTAAGCAGGGGATTTTTTTTTTTTTCCTCATCTGTTAATCCCAAATACGTTTATTTGCTCACTGAAATACAGTCTTGATATTCCTGGCACTTCAGGTTCAATCTGCATTAAAGATAACTCTGACTTCACACCATGACTGACCTGTGGTTTTGGAACAACACATGTGCAGAATTTTGAAATGACTCTTTCTAGTCCTGACAATTGCTGAGGCTGAGAAATGAAACTGGAAGACTAAAGGCAATCATGGTCTCTTCGACTCTTCCTTCCTCTGGAATCCAGAACTTGCCCTAATTGCTGTACCTCCAAGCTTCAGGACGGAATCCCTGCAGGACCTGACAGGACAAGGAAAAGCTGCTTCCTGTGATGTAAGAACTGTTGCACAGAGAAACTTCAACCCAAGTTCTTTTAATGTGGTACCCAAATGGGACTGAGGTGCTGAAATGGATTTGGAGGCTTTCTTTTTATCAAACCTTCCAAATTAACAGAAATTGGGTAGCTAAGAATGGTGGGCAGAGCAAGAAACCAGCAAGATCAACATCTGGTTTTGTTTGCCCATCCAAGAAATGAGCAGAGGAAATTCAGGTGAATGTGACGTTTAAATCATTGTCATCCATCAGAAGGAAAGAATTGGGAAAGCTTTTGTGAAATAAATGGCAAATGTCTTCAGGCTGACATCCGAGAAGATGGTGAACACTTCAGACTGCTCCTGCAAGTCAGGGGGTGGATTTTATAGATGTTTTTGAGAACAAGGTTGAGACTGTTCCCTTCCAGGAGGGAAGGGAAGGGAAGGGGCATTAAAAACATCTCCTGGCTGTCCTGGCAAGCAAAAGCATCCCACAGAACAGAGAGAGAAAGTCCTGCACAAAAGACACGGACATGTTATTTACAGACAGGTTGTGAGTATGGAGTTATTTGCTTCCTCGGGATGGAAGCCACCGTGTTTGGAGAAGAAAATGCAGTTGATACTTGAAATCAGAACAAAGATTGTTTTGAAAGAACAGCACAAGCCTTCTTAGCAGAAAATTACAGAGAAGTGCAATTCCTACACTGCTGATTGCAAGCTTTTGTATCCAGACTTATCAGAGACAGTTTGTGCCCTGCCTTGGACAGACACGGCATGTCACCCTGCAGGTGCCAATGCAATTTAATCATTTCATAACAAAAAATACTAAAATAATGCATAATGTTATAACACACAGTACACACTATTATAAATAGTCTAGAGAATAAAAATGACAACCAAAATACATTCTTAATAAAAATGCTTCTATTGCATTGACATTAAAATCAAAGTATTCTCCATGCTGTCACATGTAGCTTTAAATGAAGCCTTATAATGAAATTAGAATTGAGTAGCAAGAGCTCTCATGTTCAACTCTCTTAGAAGCAGTTGCAGTAAGGGATTCAGATTTATGCAGTGTATTGTTACAAGATAATTTCCCCTGAAATAGACTTCCTTAATTTATTTGGTTAAAAGGTGATTAATACTCCGATGAATGAGAGCTTTTAAATGTTCTGAAAATGCTGCTGTTGTAATTTCAGATGTTGTCAATATAAATTTCCTGTACTTTTTTACCACTACTGATCACTTCCACTGCTGGTGTCTGTGGGAAGGAGTTCCACAGACATTCCCTCCATTCATAAGGGTAATTGAAAAATTGCTGCATTGCAATTCTATTGAATATCTCTTTGGCCTTACATTAATATAAAAATTAATGAAATTCTTGATTTACCTTTCCATTATTGTTCATTATTTATGCCATTTAATCATCTCTACTGAGACCAATAATTTAATTGTTAACTGTTCTTACCCTACCCTTAGGCAAAATGCAAGGTTGTCTCATGGAGCAGTTTTGCTTTAAGTTGGTAAATGTTTGACTGCAGTTGTGGAAATTTGGACAATCCCACCCTTTCTAACTTTCAGTTTGGCAGGGCCAGGGAGGAACAGCACTCCTGATATTATAAAAATCATGATGTCAGCCTTGAGTCTAAATTTGTAAGCACTGTAAAATCAAGAAAACTTATAAAAGCTCCTCCATGAGTCTTTCTAAAGCTGTTTCTTGTGTTAGCAGACAAAAATGACTTCATGTACAATCTATTCCTGGCACTAAATGTGTGAGCCATCATTCAATGGAAAGATAACTCAGCCTAAAATGCCAAGTTTCCATCTTGGTGTTGCAGACAAAAGTCCTCCTGTTCTGATAGTTCTGCTGTCCTGTTCTGCTTTATCTCTGACACTCAAGAGTTAAACAAATCTGTCTGCTTCACATATGGACCCCTTTAAACTATTGATTAGAAACCTTAAAATCAGTGAGATGCATCAGAGAATGGGTTGGGTTGGAAAGGGCCTCAAAGCCCATCCAGTGCCACGGGCAGGGACAGCTCCCACTGCCCCAGGCTGCTCCAAGCCCTGTCCAGCCTGGCCTGGAACACTTCCAGGGATCCAGGGGCAGCCACAGCCGCTCTGGGCACCCCACTGCCCTCCCAGGGAGAAATTTTTTCATGATGTCTCATCTAAATCTGCCCTCTTGCAGCTCCAATCCATTCCCTCTTGTCCTGTCACTCCAGACTCTTGTAAGGATTCTCTCTCCGTGTTTCCTGCAGCTCCTTCAGGCACTGGAAGGCTTCAGTGAGGTCACCCCAAAGCTTCTCCTCTCCAGGCTGAGCAATCCCAGCTGTCCCAGCCTTTCCTCCCAGCAGAGCTGCTCCGTCCCTTGCCCCATCCTGGAGCCTCCTCTGGGCTCTCTGCAGCAGCTCCAGGTCCCTCCTGTGCTGCTGTGGGGCAGCTCTGCAGGTGGGCTGTGATCCAGAGGGCACAATCCCCTCCCTGCATCTCTTCCCACGCTGGTTTTGGAGCAGCCCAGGACAAAGTTGGCCTCGAAGATTATCCCCAGAGCTCCAGGTTCAGTCAGGTTCAGTTTCTTTTTGGGCGCCGTGAAGCTCCTCTTCTACCAACTGCTGTTGGCAGAGACGTCCAAAAAAGCAGCAAGCACCGGCAGAACAGTTCTGTGGAGAGCTTTCTGCCCTGATCTGCTCGAGCTAAATAAAACACGCCACTTCAGGGAGCTGAGCTGCTCTCTGTAACCACAAAACCCGGTGTATGTTACGGAGGAGGGAAGAGCAGGCAGACTTGCACACCCCCTCGGGCGTTCCTGGGGGTCCCTGGGGATGTTCTGAAGTTTACACCATCACTCTGCGTGTCCCAGCCCGCCAAACTGCGGTCTTCAGAGCACAGCCACTTAATGGGAACATAACTAATAGTCTGTGGCTCATCTGTGGAGTCATATTGTCTTTCATTTCTAATTAAAATTCTCATTATAGTGACAGTGGTGATGGTTTCTGCAAGAAACACTCAGGGCTGACAGTTACCACCCATTGATCCACCAGCCTGCTTCCCAAACGCTCCTTGCCTTGAGTTCACCCCTCACTGCCAGTGATCCCTGTAGGATTGCTGACACTTGTAAATCAAAATACATCCAGGTTACATCTGCCTGTGCCACGGTAATTTCATGTCAGTTAGTCTGGAGACGTTTATGGAGAGCTCAGCATGGGCAGTTATCATTCCTTCCTTCTTCTTCTTCTCCTCCTCGCTGTGTAACTTGGTGATTTTCAGGGTCCCATGCAGAATAGAGCTGCAGAGATTGAAAGAGGCCTCTGGAGACCACATACCACAAGCCCTGAGACACAAAGAGTCATACCTGGGGTGATTCCAGCATTTCTGCTGAGAACTGGAATGCCCTGGTAGAAGGATTTCGTAGCCTGTTTCAGGTCTACTAATTAATTAATGCATTACAAAATGCCTGAGCACTGAACACTGCACAGTGAACTGAAGTTTCAAATTTGTTATCCTCCGGAGACAGTCACGAGGTAGGGCTCACTTCTGCAAACGCATCCTTTTATGATATGACTTCGGCATTGGAGGGAGCTTTTGGAAGTAAATACGTAAATCCAAAATTTTCAAGAAAGTCTTTGGGACTTTCAGAAGATCCAAGGGGCTGCAACAAAACAGTTTCTGCAGCACATGCACGTGTTTCTCAAAACCTGTTTCGATGGCTGTCCTAATCCATTAAACACCTAAAGTGTTTTCCTAATACTTCTCTAGTTCTGGTTGTTTGTGTGGGGTTTTTTTTTGTTGTTTTGGGTTTTTTAAATCTGCCCTAAAACGGGCAAGACTCAGCATTCTTATTATTAAAAGACAGCTGGATCTAAAGTGCCATTTAAAATCTGTTTGTTGCAAATTCCCTTCATTTCATTGGGAAAAAAAAAACAAAAACAAAACCAGGCAGAAGTAACATCTAAAAGTTCCTGCTCCTTGCTAGACTATTATTAATTTCTAACTAGGACTATTTAATTGCATCTTCGCTGATTTACAACAGTTATTGGCCACAGTAATCAAACAGCTATTAAAGCAATTTGAAGCATTATACCCTTCTAAGACTGTATTTGTTTTGCAACGTTTTCTTTATAAATAATACGCATTAGTTTGTAACGTTATCCTCATCAGCCCAGAGGGCCGCTGACAAGCAGCAGTTACGGGAAAGATTGAATTTCAGCATTTCAGGTCCTATTATGCTGGGTAATTAAATGAGAGCCTCCTCTAATTGTGGCACGTCAAAGCCGACAGGGCCCCGGCAGGAGCGGCGCGTTCGTTCCTCCGGCAGAGAGAGCGCGGGGCGTGCGAGCGGGGAGTGAGGGAGGGGCGCGGGGAGCGCGGGGAGCGCGGTGCGGGATGCGGGATGTGAGCGGTGTGGGGAGCGGGGTGCGGGATGCGGGGCGCGGGATGCGGGATGTGAGCGGTGTGGGGAGTGCGGTGTGGGATGAGGGATGCCGGATGAGGGATGCGGGATGCGCAGGGGTGCGGGATGCGGGATGAGGGATGCGGGA
>WBMY01018172.1:125315-196624 GCA_013397315.1 Donacobius atricapilla | reverse complement strand
CCCGGGGCCGGGCGGGCCGTGCCCCGGCAGCCCCTCGGCATGGCGCGGGCGGCCGGGCTGCTGCTCGGAGCGCTGCTCTGCGCAGGTAAGGGCCGCGGGGCGCGGAGCGGGCACCAGTTGATCGCGCACCGGCGGCTCCGGCTCCTTGCCGAGCCCGGGGTGCTTTGGCAGCCGTGTGAGCCGAGCTACCCCTTCCTCCTCCTCCTCCCCTGCCTCTCCTTTAAATCCTGCCTCTGCCCGCTGCTTTCTCTCTGCCCGGTTGTGTGAATGGTGGGAAAACCTCGCCGAGCTTGCGCGTGTCTAAGATGAGGAACGGGCGAAGTTTACTTTGGTCCTCCCCGAGGATGATTTTACAGGGTAATGACTGCGCCGTGTTTGAGGAGCTCCGCTGCGGGCGGGGGTCGGAGCGGGCTTTGGGCAGCGGTGGAAGCTCCGGGAGCGGCGCGGTGACAGTGCCTGGGAATAGCATCCTTGAGATGGCTCTGGAATTGCGCGGGGTTAGCTCCGGAGCCTGCATGGAAGCGCTGTCACCGCGGCTGGACACGGCGCCTGTTCTCCTGATTAAAGGGACGGCTGAGGAGCGGGTTTGGGACCATCTGCTGGTTTTTTTCTCCTCGCTGAAGTTCTGCGATGAGGGAGTGCCTTAGGCAGAGGCAAAGCTCGGAAGTGGCTCGGGGGTGCAGGCAGTGCGTGCTCCCGGGGGATTTCCGTGCAGGACAGCGGGTGACTGCCGTGTCTCTGCACTCCTTGCTTTCTTGCTCAGACGAAACGTGATGGTTGTGGATTTGTGGATGCTTCATCAAGCCGTGCCCTCCTCCCCGCCTGGGTGGGGGGGTGCGGAAACTTCCCAAGCTGGCTGCAGTGCCTGCTGTCGTTGCCATTCCTAGCAATAAAAATATCGGTTTGCCCTTTATCCTGCTGGTATTAGTGGTGCTCTTTGGTGGTAAGAAGATTACTCCTGAAAGACTCTTCATTGTCCAGCTCCGTCCAGTCCTGCCGGCCTCTCCGCTAGGGCAGCCGATTTTGGAGGCAGCCGGGAGAGATCCAGAAGTGGGTGAAGTGGATCTCAAGGGTGAAGCAAGAGCGGGATCAGGAGCAACCCTTAAAGGGACTTTTCCCACCCCGGTGGGCAGGGGAAACAAAGTGCTTGGCAGAAAATGGCTTGGCCTCCTAATGCCGGTCATGGCAACCCGCATTAAAGTGAACGGGCAGCCCAGGGGCTTGGCGAGCGCTCTCAAAGTGCCCATGTGAGGAGTCTAAAAATGCAGGATCCCGTTCTGACCGGGAGGTGGGAACTGTACCAGCCTCTCTGGAGGTTTGGCAGGAGTGCCTGGCGTTTTTGGGGCTGCCCTGGCGGTGACAGGCGCTCCGGGCTCCGTGAGCCGAGTGAGGCACCAGCCTGGGGCGCTTCTGCATCCAAGTGCTGCCACAGCACAAACAGGGATTCTGGCTTTTCGGAAAGGTAGGAGAATGCGGGCTCCACATTGCCGAGCCTGAATTTTAGTCGGCTAACCATGGTTAGCTTCTGTCCCAAGGGAAAGCTGTTAATAGGTTGTTTAAAAAAAAAAAATCTTTTTGTGTTTCTTAAAGCAGGGTAGCAGTGTTTCTTTTCCTGTAACAACTGTCCCCAGGTGTTGTTTCCTATTTCTGAACCAACGGAGAGCAGTGTCAGTCCCATGGACCAATAATACACTTTGTTAGCGCAATGTGGTATAAAATAAACTGTTAGAATTGTAAGCAAAGCCTTCTTTCTCATCTGACAACTACATGGAGTGAATCCATTTCGTGTCCCAGCGTGACAGGAGGAAGTGCTGCAGGGAGGGTTTGTAGAGAGCCCGGCTCCCTGAGCCGTCTGTCCCTGCTGCAGCCGGGCTCAGCCGTGCAGGAGAGGAGTCGGGAGTGCTGCCCCAGCAGCTGCTGCTCCGGGGCTCTGCCCGGCCAGAAAAGCCTAAATATTGCTTTCCCCCAGGGAAGAAAAGCAGAGGTTCTGAGCCGGCGGATTGGCCTCTCAGCATTGTTGGGCAGTGTAGGATTCAGAAAAGAGCCACTTAATTAAACTTATTTAATAAGGTGTTTGTATAGTTTCCCGTGGAGCTTTAATGAGCGTTTCATTTGCGCTCCCCTCGTGTATTTGCACTCCCTTTGTTGGCGTGTGAGGATAGTGATTGTTCTTGAGAGCTAAAGTCCAACTAAATGAAAGTCACTTTATAGCTCGCAAGCAAAAACGTTTGTAAATGTGCTGAGAAACTTACTGTTATAGACAAGTTGTCATTTGCTATTTAAAGACCTATATTTACTTCTCCAAACTCATTAGCATCTCCTATCAGGCTTGAATTTCTAAGAAAATTCTCCTGAAATGTTGCCTCAGGCCTCAGTGTGCCATTATGCTGGGGTTATTATCTGGCCCATAATGTTAATTCATTCAATCTCAAGAAAGAAGCTTGGCATTTAATTTAAGCCATGCCTCTAGTCAGACCAGGATGTATAAAAGTCAGTGTGCAAAAGTGCTCTTGCATTTAGGTGCAAGCACATGTTCCACATACCAATTATTGGATGGCTGCTCCTTCGGTGGAGAGGATGTGTGTGAAATTGTATTTACATAAGTAAATCCCAAGTGTATATATATTCCTTTCAGGAAATGACCTCTTTTCAGCAAAGTGCTAATGCATGTGCTTAAGCCCCTTTATAGCCTATAGGAGGTATTCATGAGCTTGAAGGAAGATTATTTATTTCTTTTCATTGCTTCTCTGAGGCAGAGCCTAAATGTGAACCCGCACGTACAGACTGACTTCGTTTTGTAGTGCAGAAGGAAGTGAGAATCTTCATTTTCCTGTGAGCAGTCAGCTAGAACAAGGCTCCCAAAACCTGCAGGTACAGTAAGCCCTCAAAAAGCTTTTAAGGCTGCACAGCTTGAGAAGTGATGTGTTTGCACAAGCATCTGTAAGTGCAAGGGCGTGTTGAGCGGGAGCAGCAGTGGAAGGGGCGTGGAGTCAGCGGGATTTGGGGTGCAGGAGCAGCGCTTGAGCCCCAGTGCAAACACAGCTGTGCACCCATGGGTTGGCACAGCGCCTGCCCGGGTTCTGCTCTGCCCTTCCTCACCCCCCAGCCCTGCAGTGGGCCAGACTGAGGCTCTTCATCTTGAATGTTGTTTCATTCTGATTTTAAATTAATCAAGCAGCAATGTTTTTTTCTATCTGATTTTGGAAGTTCAGTGGCATGGCGTACCCTACTGTTACGGAAAACTTCCTGAATTTCCTTTTTCTCGATTTCATCGCGTTAGTGCTAGCCAAGAGCACAGCAGGAGCTTGCGTTATGTTAAATTATAGCTGCATGGAGTTTTTATAAGTGGCTAATCTCTCTTCTGGATAGAACCCTTTCAAAATGGAGATAGTGCTGTTAATATTCCACTTTATTTTGTTTTCATATTTGGCAGTAGATCAAAGTTTATTAGACACTGTACTTACCTAGTAAAACACCCAGCAGTTGTACTACAAATGGCTGTTCAAAGCTGCTTTTAAGTGCACGGCTGTGGTATAAAATATGATCCCTGTAATCGCTTTTCTAATGCATAAATGTGTGTCTGGCTCTCGAATTGCAGAACTAAATATCTGTGTAAAATTAAGTACCAAACAGCACAGTGTTACGTTTCCTTAAATGGCCAAATATTAGTAAGAATTGACAAATTCTATTCATTGGGATGAGGGGATGGGGTTTTGTTATGAATTGGGATTTAGTTCCATGTTTTTAAACTTTAATGACAAAGTAGAAGTTCAGCACTGCTTCAGGTGGCACATAAGGAATGGCCAGAAACTCTGGGAATAGTGGCAAATTTGCCAAAAGTGTTGGAATGCAAACTTTCCTGGTTAGAGTTTTCAAGGTAATGCCCCTCAGCAGTAAATCGTTCAGAGCTTTTGTTCCCAGGCGTGGTTAAGGTTGTGTCTATCTAAGACAGTTACGTGACAAATAAATAAATGAAAGCCTGCCATTTTCAGGGCGTGATCATGCCATTAAAGAGGTGACAGAGATTCCTTGTGCAGAATCTGAGTTTTCTCCAGGGAAAACTTTTTCTTTGCATGCAAGTGTGTGCTGCCACTGGGAGATTTTGGCAGCGGTTCAGATCTGGCAGGCTCCACTAGATGTGTCCCAGCTATTCCCAGAGACACAAAAAGCATATTATGATAAAAGATGTGAAATGGCAACAAGCTTGAGAGGGCTGGTGTGTAAGGGCAGTCATGGAAAACCATCTAATAGGGTTGTTAAAAAGGTAAATGTGAGGGAAAGCAAATTCATGTTGTGGGTGACTTCCAGTGATGCCTGTGCATCGCTCTGGAGGAGAAATTACCGTGCAGCAGGGAGAGCTGAGTGCGAAGAGGAAGTTCAGTGTGAGGAAGGCTCTGGGCAGGAGCTGTACCTGGTCTCTGCTGCTGGGACTGCCCCTGCCTTGCTGTTTCTGTCCATCATTTTTCTCTGTCTCTTTGATTTTTCTCTCTCTCTGATTGCCGCTCTGGTGAAAGACTTCCCCCGGTCCAGTGGGACTCTCTGGTTTATTTAATTTCTAAACACTCCAGTGATAAATATCCAGGCAGTAGTTTGGGATGCTGGGAGGTGTTCGCTTAAGGTATTTGGCTGAAATTTGCCTGTCCTTCCTAGTCGTTCATTAGCAATAACTTTCTGGCCAGAAAAGTTGTTTTTGTCTAGTTCAAAGTCTTGTCCTGACTTGCTCTTAGAGGCCTGAGTCCTTTATATTTTATTCAGCCTTCCTTACAGACTCAGTACCCTGGCAAAACAGTTTCGCAGTGTTCAGCTCTTCAAGCAGTTGTACTGTTTTGTGTTCTGTGGACTGGCTCAGGCTCTAGTGACAGATGTGACCCCTTTGAAACAGGGCCGGACAAATGGTGCATTGAAAGTTCATAGCTTCTGCAGTCTCCTCACTCAGAGGTATCTGGTGAAAGCCTGCGGATGCATCTCGCTTTGGAAGGAATTCCAGCCCAGCAGTGCCTGTGTTTTAGTTAGCAAATGGAAATACTCTCTCTTTATCTGTTTGTTCACATTTTTTTGGGTCAATACACAGCCTCAGGTCAGCATTTTTCTTTTCAGCCGTATCTGGTGAAATGACCCAGTGAGTGTACTCTTCTATTTACCTTGCTACTCTAAAGCATATTAATCTGCGGAGCTTGGATTCCATAAACAGAGTGTCGCCCCCATCAGTAAAATTCCTGGCAGCCCTGGTCAGTGGAGTGAACTTTTCGTCGGGGAAGCACATTGGGACTAAGTGGTTCTGTACATGCCACTTCAGAGATGTGCTAATATCTTCCAATTGCAGCGCAGACACCTCGGGTCAGTGACTTGGTGCTTGCAGAAAGCCTTTTCTGGCACTTTTTTTTTCGCTTGAGTAACAGAGATGATGCTAAGCTGTGGTGCCACTGTCGTTAGCCAAAGCCTCCTCTTACCAGGGTGCAGTTTTAGCAGCTTGGCAGATGTGAGCAGCCCCAGGAGTCCCCTGAAGCGGGCGCCTTTATTGCACCCTGCTGCAAGGATTCAACCTGGTTTTGCCATCAGCTGGGGTTACAAGAGCCGTGGGTAAGGTCAGACGTCTTTTTTTTTTTTTTTTNTTTTTTTTTTTTTTTTGGTTCATAATTTCTTCTCACATCCTATTTTTAATATTCCCCAGTTGTCGTGAAGTTTCTGTAATTTTGTAGAAGCGCGGTGTGAAATTTAAAATATTTTTAATGTGATTGCATTAACGGCTGTTGCCAAAATTTCTGTGTTTGGTGCTTTTAGTTGAGTATTTCTCTGTTAGAGCACCACCCTGCTGCAAATGACTTGCCCTTTCCAATACCATGGAGCCAGCACTAAGCCCCGAAACAGTGGTTAGGAATTCGACATTTATGTGAAGACTTTGAAGGTAACTGAGAAGGTAAAATTTGAGAGTTGCTAATTTAGAAAAAAAAACCCCAAATAAACTTTGAAATAAGATTATGCCTTTGGATGGAAAAAAAGACCTAATTGTTTGCTGAGTACATTTAAAAATCGTATTTTCTTTGCCCAAAGAGGAAATCTTAAGTAAATAAAAGGAAAGCTGATGTCCCCTGATGCTGATGAAATCCCTGCAGCCAGCAGTCCCAGGGCGTAGATGTTGATAAATCCCCACCAATATGTTTAAAGTTTTATCACTTAGGTAACTGCTGCATTTTTCTGCTTGGTACCTACCATTTTTCTACTGGGCAGCTCTTAGTTTGAAAATATTTCTGAAACATACAATTGACAAGGCAATTTGCTTTTAAAATTGAGCTTGCATCCCAATTTTATTTAGATGATTTCTCTATTTTTGGTGAAGTATTTCACATAAAGGGACCGTTTTGACTTCAAGTAGATGTGTTCAGATACGAACTGACAGATACTCTATTAATGTTTTTCTGTAATATTGTACTGCTGCTACAAAAATGAACTGTTTAACTGCAGTGAAAAGATTTGTCATTCCAAAGGACTTCTGAAAAGCCTTGTAACTCTATGTAACCATTTAATTTTTCCTTCTGATTAAGAGTGAAAGTTAACTTTGGAAATGTTGCTTTCTGTCCTTGTGAAATTCCATTTTCCAACCCGTTGTACTGCCTGAGGGTGCTGTTCCTTACCAGCTTGAGCCAATGGAAATTGATGCTGCCAGGTTTCTGCCCTCTCCCAAACTGAGCTACCCTCTTCTTGTGCCAGCCCTGGCGTGCTTAGTTCCTCTGGAAACTGCTTCAGGGGAGATAAAGCACATAAAATACACTTTTTTTTTTAGTAAAGGGTGAGTTTGTATCACCTTGGGATCAACTTCCTGCCTGAATAAGCAAGAAGGGGGAGTGACAGCAGAGCTGAGCTGGGTCCTGCAGCACAGCAGTTGCAGTGGTGTGGCTTTAATTTGTCCCTGGGACACTCCAGAAGGAAAAAAAAAGGGATTGTTCTGGGAGTTGCTTACATCATATATCCACTGCAGGATATTAAACACTGAGAGGTTAGAGAACACGAGAGGCACTCTGTAAACGATGCAGCTTTGATTTCTGTATCGGGTGGAGTTTTTTCTCATTTTGCTGGTTCTGTATCACGTTGAACAAATAAAAGGGAGGCTGACATTAATATGCTGCCATTTCCTCCTGCAGGTAGAATGTGCTTTTTGATGCTTCAGATAAAACTATTTTCCTGAGCTCAAACACACACCACCACCAAAACAAACAAACAAAAAAGCCCCAAACCCTGAGTGTCTTGCATTGTTATTTCAAACAGGATTAGTAGCAACTTCTTATTAGAGTTGTCATTAGGAGAGCTTGGTTTTAGTTTCTTATAAATTCCCCACCATTAACTGTTTCAGCTAAAGTATTCCATGCCAAGCATCTGCCTCAGATTGAATAATTTTTTTTATTCTTTTCCAGAACTTCAGCCAAGAATTCAGTGGTTTACAAGAACAGAGCTCGTGGAGGGGGGCGGGGGGGTAGAAACTCTGGATTTTCCTTTGTTTAGAAATAGTTGCTGACCTCTTGTTTGAGCAGCACTGATACCCTGGTGAGATATGCCAGGAGAGACTGCTGAGAAAACAGTGATTTGATGGGATGTCAAGTTAACAGCGTTTGAGAGGATAATTTTCTTATGACAGGGAAAGAGTCAGTGTGTCCTTAGAGCTGAAACCTCCGGGAATTGCTGTGCCCTGGGCGTGTGTGGGCTTGATATTTCTGAGCCTGAGAGAATTTCAGCTCGCTGACCATTGCCGGCTCCTTTCCCAAGGGAAAGCTGCCAACAGTTTCTCTTTCCAAACCATCTCTCTGCGTGTCTCAGCACAGGCTCAGCAAACAGTGTTCCCTTTGCCAGAACAACTGTCCCAGGGGTTGTTTCCTATTCCTGAACCAATGCAGAGCAGTGTCAGTGCCATGGAGCAATAACAGACCTTTTTACACAGCGTGTTCTAAAAGGAACTGTTGGGATTGTAAATAAAGCTTCTTTCTCTGCTGACAGCTCCATGGAGTCAATCTATTCCATGTCCTAGCGTGTTCCTGCCAGGGTGAGCTGTGCCCTCCTGGCAGTTCCAGATGTTCTCTGCAGGAGTCTGACCTGGGCCAAGCCTGGGAGCTGTGGGGCAGTGCCCGTCCTCGTGCAGTCCATGCTCTGGGCCTCCAGGACACTCTCCCGGAGCAGGGATGGAGGAGAAGCAGAGCTGGACAGGTTGGCGTGTGTCACAGTAGGACAGGAATGATTGACTCCATGGAGCTGTCAGCAGAGAAAGAAGCTTTATTTACAATCCCAACAGTTCCTTTTAGAACACGCTGTGTAAAAAGGTCTGTTACTGCTCCATGGCACTGACACTGCTCTGCATTGGGTCAGGAATAGGAAACAACCCCTGGGACAGTTGTTCTGGCAAAGGGAACACTGTTTGCTGAGCCTGTGCTGAGAAACGCAGAGAGATGTTTTGAAAAAAGAAACTGTTGGCAGCTTTCCCTTGGGAAAGGAGCCAGCAATGGTCAGTAAGCTGAAATCCAGGCTCAGAAATGTCGAGCCCACAGGCACGGACCTTCTGTGGTGTCTGCTGCTCCAGTGCCCCTTGTCACCAGGTGGGACCACCCTGAGTCAGGCCCTACTGCTTTGTGATTTAATGACCAGTTTTAATTGCTGAGTTACCCTGTACAATGCCATCAGGCTTGTCTGGAGTTGAAGCCTGAGCAGTGCCTGTATTTGCTGTGAAGTCTCTTTGTTCCACACCTTCATTTCCAGCCCTCGTTGGGTTGGTGCTGTGGGTGTGCTGCTGGAGACAGTAATTATGCCTTATCCATCTCTGTTCTTTTAATTCATTTTTTCACGGCTTGAAGTGGTGGGTTTTTTCACTTTCTAATTTCTTATCTCTCTGGAAACAGCCAGAATGTTTGATTTTTTCACTGTAGAATCAAATGACCTCTAGCTCTGCTGGCATGAAATAAAGAGTAGCAAATAGAATAAATAACTGTGGGGAAGTTAATATAATATTGACTTCTCAATACCTGTTAATTTTCACTGATCAGAGCATGGGGAAAGAGGGAGATTGAATCTGGCTGCCCCTTAGTGAGGGGTGGATACCTACTTGTGAATAATATCCTAAAAACTCATGAGGGTTTCAATTTTGCTACAGATTTATGTAAAATCATATAGAGCATCAATTTGTATTACAGCTTTGTCATCGTCCGTGGTATAGTTTGTTGTAATTCCTTGCATTCCCACATTTTTAATGATGAGTTTAATCTGGGCTTTCTCCGCCTCTACTCTTTCGGTGGGATGTGAAATTTGGTGATGTTTCGTGGCTCGGGGTGTGCAGCATTGCCCATTTCCATTTTTCAGATGGAAAAGATGCTTCTCCTTGTGCCCAGCTGTAATTTGGGATTTAGACTCCACTCATACAGCACATGGGTGGTACAGCCAGAAAAGGCCCTACATTTTCTGGGCAGTGTCTGTGCCATGAAATGTTTGTTGGGTGACTTTGTGTGGGCCAGGATTTGAGCCAGGGAGAGCTGCCCCTGCCTCACCTGAGTGTGAAGCCTCTGCCTCCTGGAAAAGCTGATGTGACGCTGCATGAGCTTGTGATTCTTCTTGGCTGGGTCTCTTGTGTCTGTCCTGCTGCGCCTTCAAATCACTGTCTTTTAGATGGCCTTATTTTTACTATTAAAGTAAGTTGTTTTATTTGGCAGAGTGACTAATTGCTGTATTTCCCATCTTTTGTAGGTGCTCAAAAAGACAGTGTTTCATGGCAGATGTTACTGAGCTCATACTGTATCAAGTGCCTTTGTGCTTCTCTTTTTCATAATTATACCCTTGATAATTCCAGAAAGAAATCTATTAAAGGAATTCAGAAACGGGGAACTCTCTTCCCATGTATATGTGTTGAACACGCTCCCTTGTCACTCCATCACAGTGAGAAAAGGGAAGAGCAGGGAATTCGAAGTGGTGTTCCCTGTTTTCTGTAATTCTCTGCCCAGCTGGACGTGCAGATGTGAATGCTGAGGTAACCTGTCAGAATTCATTTGGTCATCTGTAAAATGGAAATGACTTGAATACCTTTTTGTTATCATAATGTGGATAGGATTTTTTTTTTTTTTGGGGGGGGGTAAATTGCAAGTTTTTTTTACAATAGTACCTGCAGCTGATTAGGGGGTACTGTGAATTATTGCTGTCTCGTTTTTACTGAGGGATTACCCCACTGGGATAAAAGATCAGGATCACATGATGGTGCTCAACAATTCACTGCAGGTGCCCGTTAGTTACATTTTCACATTGATTCCATGAGCTGATGTGTTGTGCTTTGGAATGTCAACAGGCTGGTAAAGGGGAATTTTTTCCAATTGCACGTGACATAATGGAATTGGAATATTTCTCCTTTTTCCTTTGGAGTGTCGTGAGCAGTCTGGAGATAAAAGGGTGGCGCTGACTGGTCTTGAAAGACAAATGTGGAGACACCTCCAGTGCAAGGTCCATCTGGAAGGTTTTTATTGCATTATTCCCTGACTCAAAGAACCAGAGATCCGTGTGTTGCCGTGGCTATTTCACGGATTAAAGTTGGATATCGCTGTAGCTCAGGCTCAAAGCTTCACAAGTCCTCAAAGCTTCGGGCTCCCATTGAACTTTAGTCTTGGTTTTGAAAATTCATTTAGAATTAAATTAGCTGTAGCGATGAAACTGTGGCACTTTAATAGGAATCATCAGATGACATTTAAACATGATCCTGTAGTGCAGTCATGTCAGAACGGGTTTGAGGTAAAAAAATCATTGCCTTTGGGCAGAATTGGTCAGGAAAGTCACAAAATGCAAATGGTTCCTTTGAGCAGAACTTACATGGATTTGTTTTTGTTTTGAGAAGAGGAAAGGGATCCACCTTTGGCAGTTGCTGAGATGTGTGAATTGGAATCGAATCCACGGTTCTGAGTGCCTCTAGAATTTGGATCCTGATCTAGACCCTGAAATGCATCTCTCAGCTTCACAGAGCAAATCAGTTCAACAGTGCTTCCAAACTTTACACTTCAGCAATGTCCTGACCTTTTTTTGCACTTTGTGCCTCTGGCGCCTCCTCCCTTCTTTCTGTCTTTAGTAAGGGTGTGTCAGATTGGAGCCGTGGGCCCCAGGGCTTATTAATTTCTCTGGCCTTTCCCCAGTTCATTATTTTATGACTGTGGACTTTTCTAAAGTTAAAGATGAGCTTTTAGTGTTAGAACCTGTACCTGAAGACCTGCCAAGACACTGGCATAAGCTGCTGGCTGACAGAGTTTATTTATCTAACAAGTCAGGGTTGCTTGGTGAAGTGCCTTCAGCCCACCTTGTTTTCCGTGCAATTTCCCTTCCAGTGAACAAAACTGGATGTGATGTGTCAGGCATTCATAGTGTTCTTCACAGACAGATAATAGTTTATGATTTTTTTTTTTTTCACCCAGCATTTACGTATTCCTTTGTTGGAAGAGGGGAGAGTTCAGGATGCCAGGTATAATTTGGCACTGCTAGACTGTGTCAGAGTTGAAGTGATTTTGGAAATTTCTCTCTTTTCATGATAATTATTCTCTTTATAAGTGATAGGTGCAGTTCAAATAGAACTGTGTCCTTCATGAGAGGATGTTTGAAACAATTAATCTGAGACCATTTGTTCAGCTTATTAAAGGCTATTTAATGCAAATTATTTGGCTGTTACAAGTAGGGGCATTTTAAATGTATTTATCCTTGATTACTTATTTGGCTTTCACCTCTAAAGAAATCACATGTAACCAGAATTTTCCTTACTCTGCCCTGTGTCATGCAGTAGCCTTGCACAGTTTCTGGACGCAGAGAGAAGCTCCGTTTTGGTGGAATTTTGCTCTGGAGTTTTGTCAGCACAGCAGTTACCCATTTCATCTGTGATTTTAACAAATTAGAGCTCATAAGTGCTGGTTTCTGGCTTCACCTGGTGCTGGGAATTCCTGAATGTCAGTGTACTTTCCACCTGATACAGCGGGGTGAAATGAGAGAGGGAGGAAAGAAAGCACAGGATTTTCATCAGGGGACATCGAGTTTGGGTGTTTGGGTTCTTACTGGCAACTGGGGCTTGAAACTCCATTTTGGGGGTCAATTTAATGGCTCAGGTTACTGTTAGTGGTGATCCAGTGAGTTTCCTTTGTTGAGGAGGGTGATTTGAGTTATCACACGTAGACATGTGATGCTGTTCGTCACACAGACACACTTTGTTGAGAAGGCATGAGCTAACTGTTTTATTTTAAAAATCTGACTCCGTGTTATAGTATTTCTACAAAGGCAGGGACTGGGGGAGAAGGTTGACACCTCTCCCCATCCCATTGGTCAAGACAACTGTCCCTCAGCTGTCCAAAAACAAGAATGAAAACTACCTGAAATTTATGAAAACATTTACCGGCGTTTACATCACCCAAGCACGAAAAAAAACCCAAACCATGAAACACTGTAAAACAGAAGAGGAGCTAAAAACATCAAGGCAACAGACGTGTGCTTTAGAGGGAGGGGATTTGGGCTCTGGGGGCTGCAGCTGGAAATGTTTTCTGTGTCTTGGGCGGCGGGGGCAGTTTCACCTCGCCCAGGTGCAGGTGGTGCCGGCGCTGTCATCGCAGGTGAGCTAACCAAACACAATTCTTCAGTGGGCACGGGGCCTGTAGCCCCTGGTAAGTGGCCAGCACTTTTTGGGAATTCATCCACGCCTAGATAAAGTGAGGATCCCAAACTGCTCTCTGCTCCAGTGATCACAGAAGAGTAAGGAATGCTTCCAGGGGGTAATTCACATTGATGGGATGTTCTGGCTCCCAAAGGACCTTTCTTCTTCCATCTGCAGGGTAAGTTTGTATTCCTGGGCGTCGAATGGGGGTGAAAACTCCCTTTTCTATTACCTGTGTTCTGTTTTGTGCATTGGTAATATCCAAATATTACTCTAATAAGCTCCTTAGAAAACAAGCCGGGAGTTGCCAGCCTCTGCTTTTGTTAAATTTCTGTTTGTTATTGAAGAAATACACTTGGGTTTATACTGAAATTTACTATGCTAAAACGGCACAGAAGTAAATAGCACTCTGCATAAGCACAGGGTGAATGTACACCCCCAGCCCCACCTCAACCCTCCTTCTATAATTTTTAATTAGTCTCACCACATTTCAGGTTTTAGCTCCTCTTAACTGGAAATGAAATCAAACAGTGTGAGCTTTGGGGAGACTGTTTAGAAGAAGAGAAAATGCAAACCACATGGTACCTTCCCGATGTGAAGATTTAGTGGAGAAATCTTTCTTCATCGGGAAAACAAACTCTTCTGGGTTTACTAAGTGACATTTCAAAGCAGCTGGAGATGAAAGGCCTGTGGTCTAATTCATTGCATATGTGATATTTCCTGGTGGGTAGGTGTTATGTTGAAAAAGAAGCCAGGGAAGTGCAGTAAAACCGAGGGGGTTTTTATGGTCTGAATTGGTGGTTTAAAAATGAATCTGATCACATTTTTCTACCTGCAAAGTGGCAGATACCCATGATCAGAAAGTCACAGAGTAACTGTTCAACACTCGATAATACTTCTAAAATGGGACTTTCTCAAGCTGTAGCAGTTTTAGCTGAGGTTTTTCATCCTCTGTGTTTTCTGACTGATTCAGAAGAGTCTCTGTGAAGTGTTTCATTTGTTCTGAGAACAAAGGCAGCTGGAGAATCCTGAGTTCTAGCCAGCTAGAATCATTTCCAGGAGCAGCACTAGTTGGGCTCAGTCCTGTGATTTTCACTTTTGGAGGCAAAGATAGATGGTGTTTTCCTTAATCTCTCTTTCTGAAGTGATGATGATGTATGAATGCTAGCATTCATTTTTACTAAGTAAGATTCATGACTGCAGAGAACTCCTGCAAACATGTCCCTGCATTACAAAAAGGCACATAAAAAGGGGGATGAAAATATTTTGAAGCTTTTTGGTCTAATTCCACGAAAAATCTATTCAAAGTCGCCAGACTTTTCAAGTCAGAAAAATTGCGTTTAGTCTGCTCTTAATGCGGAATTGAGGTAGTGGCAGCAGCGTTATCCTGGGAGTCTTGTCTTTGGGGAGCAGGCTGCCTGTGGGATGGTGTTGGAGTCCAGGGCAGGTGGAAAACCCCCCAAACTNTGGGGAGCGAGCCACAGGTTCCATCTCATCTTTTAAACCCTGGTAGGGGACTCTGAGAGACAGAAAACCCCTGATGAGGGGAATGTTGGGGTGAAAACCCTGGGCAGGATGGCAGAGCCGCCGATGGATTTTCCTGGTTTGCTCCTCTTGGTGGGCCCCGTTTGCCGGGGGAGAGCGGCAGAGCTCGCAGTGTCTCCTTCTGCAAGGAGGAGGAAGAGCTCGGGGCACACCAGGGGTTAAGGAACGGGTGCTGACCCACGGGCCTGCTGTCTCATTCTGCACCCAGGATGGATGGCTTCCTGGGAAAAAATCCCAGTTTTGGGGCTGAAGGAGGGTATTGTCTGCGGGCTGGGGCTCTGTTTGTTACAGAAGTGTGGGGCTGGGGGGGCTCGGCGTGGGTTTCACTGGGCAGGCGGNTTTTGGAAGCCTTTGGAAGGTCCAATGCTGTGTTTGCTTGGGGGTCAGTGCCTGTCAGCACAGAAATCTGAAATCCTCAGTGCCCAGGGCTCCAACCAACAGCCCTTCCAAGACCACAGCCTTGTTCTTAGGAACCAAATGCAAGCCACAGGAGGAAGACAGGCAGAGCGTATCTGCTTCTAGGCATCTTACATTTCCTCTCGGAAATTTCCCTCGGCGTTCAGCACTCCCATTTTCTGAATCCCTCTTTTATCTTCCCCTGCTGTAGCCAGACGTGCTGGATAAGTTTGCAGGTTAACTCGTGTCTCGTGGAAGGAGCAAAGATTGTAGAAGGACAAAGAGAAGTTTAGTAACAATCTGGGGAATTACATTCTGTTCATGTTCCTGCTGCACAACACTGTGCTGGGGGAAAAAATGGCACATTCCTGTTATGCTTTGATTTTTTTTTTAATAGCTGTCCCTAATGGAAGCAGGAGATTTGATCAGAACTTGCAGTAATACTGAATCCTTCAGAAAATCAGGCCACAGGTTTTCTAAATTAGGCATCTGTATTAGCAGATGCTTCTGAGAGTGTAGCTGCTGATTTTGCTGCGCTGCAGTTCAGCCTTTTAAAATCATGGGAAGTTCTGTTCAAGCAAAGGACTGTGTAAGTAAATGTATTAATATTTCTGAAGTGTGCTGTATAGTACCGTGATAAGCTGCCAAAAAAGTTTATCAGAATGTTCATAATTCAGTGCAACGCTTGAATATTGTGTCTTGAATGACTGCATGGGTTATACATAATGGTAAAGAAATGGTGAGCAGCTGTCTGTTCTGTCAGCCTTACTCACAAGTGCTCTGGAAGAAATAAATTGTCATTAAAGGCTGTATCTTAATGCATATGTATGTGGGGATGAATTAAGTTTAAGTCTGGATTTCCTTATTACTTTTTTAGTGCTTTCCTTGGCAAACTTAACATTCTTTTTTTGTGAAGGAACCTTCTGGCTCATTGTAGGCTATTCCTGCTGCTTTTAATATCCTTTGAGATTGATTCATGAAGTGCCAACATCTTGAGCTGTGGAAAAAGGGTAAGAATCCTAAAGAAAGACCCTGGATACACGAGAATAAATTTGAACTCAGACTCTTTCTGTGCCGCTTTGATCTGAAAGAGACATCTTGTGATTCAAAGGAGCTTTGCTGTTAACTAAGAGAATTTAGCTCCATTTTGATTAAAAACTGATAGCATTAGCAAAATATATAAAGACAACATCTGGTTCAGGTTTATTGGAGTGATATTTTAGAAGACTGAAAGAGCCATGTCTGGTATATTTTGAATGTGTCTGTATGTGATAACTGCTTGGAGGAGAAAAGTCTCCGTGGCTGGATGAGCTCGAGAACATTTTTATACTGGTGATGTTCAGGGATTATTGTGCTGGTTGGCAGAGGATGGGTTGGGGTGTGTTTCCCTTTCACTGGCTGGGAGCTCAGCCCAGGAGGGTGAAGTTGTGAGGACACCAGAGCAAATGGAAGTGGAGGATGGAATCTGTCAGTGGAAGGGTGCTGGGATCCCTGGAGGAGGTGGTGCTGGGCCCCAGTGCAGCTCGGAACCGTGCGTGCTTTGAAAATTTACCAACAGTGCAGCTCATGGGAGGGAAAACCTGCGCCTTTTGGACTTCTTCAGGTCTCTGGGCAGAGGGCAGGGAAAAAGGAATCTCAAAGCAATGTTTTCCTACAAATGACTCAAGTGGCCGCCTTGGGCTTGCTGTGCGTGCTCTGAGCAGTGTCAGGAGGAGCTGCCTTTCCTTTCTGCACGCTGCTTGCAGAAGAAATATTTTGCCCCCACCAGATTGCAGATGTTGTAGGATCCCTTCAAAGCTCTTTGCAGCTGTCAGGGAATGAGGATTCAACAGACTGCAGAAAAGGCTGAGCACGCTGAAGGTCAGGAATGGTATCAACCTGTATTGTTGATAAAAATATTACAAGAACCTCCCCCAGTTTTCAATCTGATGCATTTTTTAGGATTGAATTTAATTTCTTTTCTCGGCTTCAACAACAAAAGTCAGACTTTCTTTAAGATCTTTATACATATTCCTGCTAATTAAGCTATTGACAGTGAAGCTGAGAAAATCCACTTAGAGATTTTTTGAGTGTAATGGTTAATGCTTCGAGAATTACGTTGTTCATTGTAAGAAGTTCCTTACAGTCACCTTACAGAATGAAACTTTATTTGAATGTCAAAGCGGTAATTTCCTTCAGCAAGGAGCAGAAATAGGCTTAAGGCCCTCCGTTAATTAATTTATTTAAAGAAAGGGAAATACTAAGTGTTTAGAGAGAAAGACAAACAGAAGTGTCCTCTTTTAAAGTCTCACACAAATCTGTTCAATGGCTCTAGAATTCCTTGATACTTCCTAGAGTGGCTGTCAGTGCCTTGCCTGATGATATTTTCATCTGTTTACTGACACAGCACTGCTGAACTACAGCACAGGAGATTCTTTAGCTGATAATTCAAGCTTTTATCCTCCTATCCTTCTTGAAAGAGGGCTTACTTGAAAGAAAAAAAACAAATATTTTGTAGGTTCTTTTTGCTGTGCGAACAGAAAGCAGTTATTTGTAGTTCTGAGGGCTTTCTTCTGGGACCTGTTTTGGTTTCCTCAGGAAGTGTACCTGATTCTCTTTTTCCTCCCTTAAATATCATATATTAAAAACATCGAAGGGAATGGTGGTGTTGAAATAACTGAGAGCAGAAATCTTTGGTTTCGACAGCACAGCGGAGCAGTCTGTGTTTCAGAAACCTTCCTTTAATAAGCAGAAGTGACCTGGAGGGCTTCTCCTAAGTCGGAGTGATGCGATAGCAGAGAGATGGGATGCGTGGCACATAAAACCCCGAGTGAAATCCAGGTTTTGAATGCAGCCGGCTCAGCTCTGTGCAGCTGTGTGTGCTGGGCACTGAGAGCAGCTCAGGCCAGCCCCCGGCAGCTCTGCGTGCTGCTCCTGTGCCCCCCACCAGCCCTGCACACCCAGCTCTCACCTGCCCCTGCAGGTGAACCCCCCAGTTCGGCAGCAGGTGCAGATTTGGGTTCTGGCCAGATCATCCTCGCCAGGACGAAGTTGGTTTTATACTTTGTTTTCTGGACATGGCTGTTACATTGGCCAAGCTCCCATAATAAATTATTTTTATGTGCCTAATTTAGCCTCGATGAAAACAGACCAATCCATTAAGGATTCTGCACTGTTGTGTGCTCTTGTGGTGTGTGACATCAGTAGAATGCCACAAGTTAATTACATTCTTAATTACAGCTTTGTATTGAATTAGGGATGTATTATCCATAGAATAATTGAAAACCTGCTGAGATCATGTCTGGTAACATCTAATTGTATCCCATGATTTTTTTTCCTCCTAAACTTTAAATAAAAACTGGCATTTCATTTAGCATGGTTTTAATTAATTGACATGAGAAATGTAATTAGAGCTGAGGCAACGGACCAACTATCTTAAAAAAACCCACTCAGAAATTAATGATATTTTGGGGAACAATTCACAGTTTTCAGAGCAGGCTCTGTTCTCCTGCATTTCTGGAAAAACCTTGAGCGGGCACAACTGAAGAGAGGGGTTGCTGCTATCAGAGGCAAGGAAAGATTTGAATGCTCAGAGATGTTCTCAACGCTCTTTCAGCTGGAGGAAACCCGATCTGCTCGCAGCTTCAGGCACAAGAAACCTAAGAACAGCCCAGGAGGAGCACGGAGAAGCCCTGATTTTCCCGGGTGTTGGGAAGGACAGGGCATGGCTGCGTTGTACCAGCAGCAGCAGAGCTTCCTGGTGGCCTGGGAGGCAGAGAATTTCCTTTCCACCTTTTCTCGTCTCCAGCGGAATCGCTTTCTGCCTGCCCAGGGTTTCACCTGGGCATCCGCGGAGCTGCCTGTGGGTCGGGCTGGTCTCCCTCTCTGCCTTTGTGCGGCAGAGCTGGTTTGGAAGCTGCCTTGGCACCCAGCATCCCTGAGCACCCTTCAGGTAATAGGGAAAAACTTCATTTCCTCTCCTCTTTCTTTCTGGGCTTTGCTTTAGCGGGTTCTTGCCCTGAATTTCAAGGCTGTGGGTAGCAGGGTCTGGTCGTGAGAACAGTGGTCAGGTAGTTGGCCAAAACACTGGGCATCTCTTCTCCTTTCTGGTAAAAATCTTGTCTAGGATCTTAAAGAAAACTCACTGGACTTCAAAGAAGTCGTCTGAGGAGGAGATGCAGCTGAGCAGCGTGTTCAGTGACAGCATTTCTGAGCCTGGCTTCCAAGCAGAAGCTTTGGGTCCGTCCTCCTGTTTCACTTTCCTTCTGTAGGAGCCTTGGAAATTGTTTGGGTTTCGGTTTGTTTGTGTTTTGTTTAACAAAGTATGATTTTTTTTTCCTATTGGTTTTTTTCCATAGAGACAAAAACTTTCATTTAAATCCACCTACAACAAAGCTTTAATTCCAGGGTGAAGAATAACGCCCTTCGGCTGTTTGCAGAAAGATTTATTTGTTTCAGGACATACAGTTATTTCCTGTGTATAACCTGCCTTAGAAGTTTTATTTTTTTTCTGTTTGATATCTCTCAAATTAATATGCACTCTTCAGCCCTGCCCGTACATAAATCTGCATCTGCTTTGTTTATAAATGGAGAAGCATACGCAGGGGTGACGGTGCTGTGTGAGAGCAGGTTTGAGAGATCTCGCTGTGCTTGGACACCAGCAGAAAAACCCTGGGCACATCAACTGAGAGCTGGCTGGCAGCCATAGCACACAGAATGGAGGGAATGTTTGCCTAAAAGACTGGATTGTGTCAGGCGTGACTAAGCAGGAATTTTAGCTAAAATGCGTGAGCAAATTGAATGCTCGCAGCGAAAGAAGAACGTTCACGCTCTTATCTTTGTTCACTTGAGACTGGCCTGGAGTTTTAATATAAAACATCAATGGAGGGAGGGAAAGGAAGCTCTGCGGAGTGTTCCTTGATTTTCAGGAATGCTGATGGAGGTGGCTGCTGACTATTTTGCCAGGGCTCTGTTTACATTCCTTGTGGAATATGCGTGCCCTTTACTCGTGGGGCACCGGGCTGTCAGTCAGGCAGTAAAATACTTTAATTACCCTCCTGCACCAGCCAGAGCAGAGACAAAGGGTGGGAAGGGATGAAAGGGGTTCACTTCAAGCTTACTTTCTGACTGTCAGAAGAATGATAAACTCTAAGTCCTGGCTATTATTATCCCTCCTCTCTCCAGGAAGGGCATTCCTGATGGGAAGAGGTGTTGGGGTGGACGTGCTCTGGAGGTCCTGCTCGGAGTGTCTGAGGGATGGGAATGGCCACTGCAGAGTGGTGGCTCTGTGAACTTTATCCAGCAGCTCAAATAACCTAGAGCTGAGAGGGGGAGAGAGATTTCCTCCCCCTGCTGCAGGACCATTATGTGTCCATAACAGACTGTGATGGTCTTTTTCTTAACTTTTTCTTCCCTTCAAACTCTTAATTTCCTTTTTTTTCCCCCGGTGATATCAAAGCCACTTCCTCTCAGGTAGAGATTTTCAGCAGTTAAATCGTGCTCATGTGGAATAAATGGGAGCCCCTGTTGCTATAAGGTTTCTGAAAAGCTGTCTCAATTAATTAATAAACAGGTGGGAAGCCTTGCTAAAATACATGACCCTGCCTGTTCAATTTTTTTTTTTCTGGCCTGCTGTGTTCTTTGTTCATTACTTTTCTAATGATTATGCATGCAGCTCAATGAGCAAATCACCATATTCATATTCGTCCTCTACTTGGGCTTCGCATGTCAAACACTGCTGTTCTGGCAAGGTTCAGGGGACTCCTGGAATGGGAGAGCAGGGCAGCTGGAGGCTCACAAATTAGTCGAAAGGTAATTCTTCTGCAGCTTTGTTCTACCACTGTATCCCCGTGTTCTTGGGAACACAGGGAATAGGGGATTTAATAATGGAGCAGATACGCTGTGGTTACCAAAAAAAAAAAAAAGGCTTTTTGAGCTAGAAACCATTGGCTGGCAGTGAGGGAGTGCACCAGCCCAGCCTGCAGTGAGCAGTGGCCATCGTGTCGCTGCTTGGGCTGGGATGGAGCTGGAAAATTCTCTCTGCTAGGAGCAGCACTGGGGCAGTGGTGCAGGAGGAGCCGGCTGGGGGAAGTGGTGTCAGAACCTGCATGCAAAGCGGATTTGTTGGACTCACATCTCCAGAAAAGGCTCCTCTTGTTTCCCAAAGTTGGGGCACACACCACGTGTCAGGCACAGAAAATTCCGCGCTGAGACCACGTCTGCATCTGGGCTGTTTGCTCTGAATTGATGTTGGGATAAGCTTTTGGGGGCCAAAAAAAAGAGGTATCCAATAGCCTGAATTGGTGAATTTAGGGAACTTAATTTTTCTTGCTGTGATTTCTGGCAGATTCCTGTCTCCTGAGGGCTGGAGAAGGGAGCCCATGAAACGAGCTGACAGTAATGGGCAACCGTCTGTCTTCCCATCTCCCTCCAGGATTGCCTAAGCCTCCAATTTTTCAGTGATAATGCTAAATGAAGTACGAGCTTGGACAGCAGCCAGGTGTCAGCACATGGCAGAAGGTTTTAATTCTGCTTTTAGAAACTAGATAAGTGGTGTGCTAATATAAGCTAATAAAAGCACAACCTCTCCTCTCAGTCGGACAGCTTGAGAGTGAAGATGATCATGACACTGCCATGTTGTAGGGTTTTGTGTTGGAGCCTGTTAAAGCTCTGAGTATTACAGCTGTCTCTGTAAGGTGCTGTCTCACTGTTACAACATCTATTTGATTATATGCAATGACAGAGCAACCAGATACATTAATTCCCTGGGAAGCTCTTTGTCTCTTACGTGCTTTTCTCACGATTGTGTTTGAACTCAGACGCTGCTCGGGATTCATCACTGCTGTCGTCCTTTTCCATCCCCCTCCCAACTGCAGCGCTGGGAGCTGTGTTTCTGAGCAATCTCCAGGTTATTGCATTTAGCTGCTTCCTGTCTGAGAGCCCCCAGTTTCTTTGGATGTGCTGGAACTTGTGCCCGGGACCAGCTGATGTTGCTGTAGTCTGTGCATTCTGATGATCACTGGAGACATCTGGTTTCACTGAAGAAATTCAAACCGGAATGTCTCTGAATGCACAAATGGACCGAAATTAGTGTTTTTAACGTTAACTGCAGCAGTGTTTTTTAGCCTTTTTCTCTCATTCTCCACAGATTTTTAACCCCTTCCACTCTTCAGCAAGCCTGTGCTTGAGTTTGTGTGTACTCCTCTGTAGCAGAGGAGAAAGGCTGCTTTAATTTTATGGCTTTTAAGTATTTGAACATGTGGGATTACTGTAAATTGTTTTAGAGAGATCCGTGAAGAGAAAGTGCCCACCTCTCCCACTGTGGGACTGGCTCTGTTGTGGAAGGCGAGCATTTCCCCTCTACAACATGCCAGTTACAGAGGAGCTTCATCTGGCGCTGAGGAGTTTCAGGACGCAAGTCTGGATTTTCAGAGAGAGTGCTGTTTTCAGTGCATCAAAGAACTGGCTCTGATTTCTGCAGCGCTGGACAGGCGCATTTAAAACCTGCAGCTCCTCTGCCGGGGCTCCTGAGCACATCCAGGACAAAGCTGTGCCAGCACACTCAGAAGCGTCTCGATGGCTCCTTTGCCAGGCTGCTGTTTGCCAGCTGAATTTAGCATTCTCCTTCCCCTGATCAATGAATAGATTTTTTTTCCCTCAGATCCTCTTTTATTTTTCGGTTTCCTCTGCAGCGTTTTTTTTTCCCCCCGTGGAAGATGAAATCTGTCACAGGGGCTTAGATTTATTAACTGCTGCCTGAGTCGCTTTGTGTGATGTCAGGGCGGGAGAGGAACTGATTGTATCCTTAGAACTGGCTTAACAGAAAGGCTTTGGATAATTCCGTAGATTTTTAAGATGTTGTGTTGGCTTAAGTGATTAGTGTGAAAGCTTCAAAGGAGACTAAATATTTAAGGCTTTATCCCGCCCTTACTTGTACCCACGCATTTCTCTGGATTTTCTCATTTGAATGAAGAAGAGATTCTGCATCTCCCTTCCACCCGGGCCCTTTTCCACCTCTCCCCCGCTCCGGTGGCACAGAGTTGGCATTCTCCCTTGCAGCAGTTGGTGAGCAGCTCTGGAATGCTGCCAGGTGCATGGGAAGGGGAAGGCACTGGGAGGAGTGGATGCTAGGGGCACACAGGACATCACTCCCTGTCTTTAGCAACGATTGCTGCTCTTCTCCTGATCCCATTTGCCATCTGTGGCCGTGCTGTGTCCAGGAACTGTTCATTCAGTCAGGGTGAGAAGCTCGCTCAGCCTGGGGTTAACTTTTTACAGTCCCATCGGGCACTGTGTGTCAGTGAAGGCAGAACTCGGGGTGGGAAGAACTGACTTGATCCCCTCTATTCCCATGAAATGTTTCCGTGTGGGTTCCATATTTCTGAGCCTGAATTTCAGCTCGCTGACCACTGCCAGCTCCTTTCCCAAGGGAAAGCTGCCAACAGTTTCTCTTTTCAAACCATCTCTCTGCGTGTCTCAGCACAGGCTCAGCAAACAGTGTTCCCTTTGCCAGAACAACTGTCCCAGGGGATGTTTCCTATTCCTGACCCAATGGAGAGCAGTGTCAGTGCCATGGAGCAATAACAGACCTTTTTACACAGCGTGTTCTAAAAGAAACTGTTGGGATTGTAAATAAAGCTGCTTTCTCTGCTGACAGCTCCACGGAGTCAATCTATTTCCAGTCCTACTGTGACATTTCCTTAAGGCTTTTCATAGTTCATGCATAGGTAAGCTGTGGATTTTGCCTTTGCTAGGTGAGTTCTGGTTCTTCCCCTGCTCTGCAGCTCCCCTTTCAGCGGTCTCTGCCCTTAGGGGTGTACAGTGGTGCAGTTCTAAGGGGGGAAGTGTGCACTGCCCGGCTGGCAGCACCACTGCGGTGTGCTGGGGCACCCAGGCTGGGCTGGGGGGCACAGCTGGCAAATCCGGCCAGCCCAGCGAGCTATCAGCCTCTGCCACTTCAGCGGGTTGCTGAATTGATCAGTGGATGTATTTCCCTCATTGTTCCTTCCTGTGGGAGCCCGGGGGGCTGAGGCAGGTGTGTGAACTGCCTCAGGCTCACTGCAACAGCAGGAGCACCCCAGGGCAGCTTTTTTCTTCCTGATGGCCGCTTTCCTGCCCTGCCTTTGTGTCCTGCCAGAGCTGGAGTGTGAGCTGGGGACTCTCCAGCCCTCCCCAAAACGCACATTACAGCAAACCCCTCGCAGGAGCACTCCTGGAATTGTTTAGGACTGTTGTCAGACTCAGTGTGGAGATGCTTTCCCCAAGAAGGGACTGCTCAGAGCCCACTCAGCCGTGGAGCTGATGTGAGGCAGGAGTCCCTCAAATGTCACTCGCAAGAAGATGAATCTAATAACTGTGGCCCCGAGACAGGTTATAAAGTGAGCCTCTCCTCAGCCGTGTGCTTTGTGCTGACCTCTGCCAGCCTCAGCGGGCAAACCAGGGCACTGCTGTACGGGGGGTGAAGGAGGATGCTGCTTGTTCCAGATGTGGAGGGAGTTCCACCCCTGGAAAAAAAACCCTGGAGGACTTTTCATTGTAGCTTTGAAGGGCACAGCATTTGCTGTGATGACTCACTACTTCTGCCAATTTGGAGTTGAAAGGTGGGCTCTCTTCATTCAAACGGATTGGTGGCTCTGGAGAAAGCAAATTTAAGTTGGTTTTTAATCGTTTTTTTTTTCCTTAAGTAAGAGCATTGCTTTTCTCCCAGCTGTGCAGAGAGTGAATCTGATTGCTTTCAGTTGTTCCTTTGTGGAATTCACTTACGTTCCTTCACGATAACTGAGGGAGTGACTGACTGACTTTTTCATTATACTTCCGATAGTAGAGATTGGCATAGAAGGTCCCTCTTGATCTTTCAGAAGTGGAATTGTGTTTCAGGACAAGGAGGGAAGAGGGGGAAATCTTTTAACTTCTCCCTCTCGCACGTCCAAGTTATTTTTTTTTTTTTTTAATCCTACTTGTGCAATGAAATATTTGCTACTGCTTAGTCAAGTCAGGTGGAATTTATCACCAAGGTGGCAATTGGTGAAGCTTGAGAAGCTGATGAGGAGTGTGTAGAGCTTTGGAGTTGATAGTGGAAGGCTGGGTGCTCAAAGGGGGGAATCCTGGATCCCAGAGAGAATCAGGATGACACTTGGGCCCATAGGTGAGGAGCAAGGTTCAGCTGATGTTTTGGATTACGATTTATTGTAATCTGGCTCTTCCCCACGTGGTACTTGAAAATGAAATAAAACCTAAACTGAACATGGAGCACTCTGTCCGAGTGGGTACTTTTGCTATAAAAGTCATTATTCTTTTCTTTTGTTGGGAGGACGAGGCTTCATTTTACCTCTGCAGTAACCATGATGCAACACACCACAGAAACCAGTACATTAATTTACCTGTTTGCTTTGGTACTTCTTGGTGCTTAAAACACATAATTTTTAAGTTCCCATATGAAGCTGTTTTAAGAATAAAAAACTCCTTTAGCACAACAATGTATTCGAGAGTGGAAAATAAGTGCACCTGCAACAAGGGATTTGTCCCATGAGAATCAGTAAAAAAAATACATAATCCAAGAATAAATAGATTCAGTAAACAAGTAAAAAAAAATGTCTTTTACTAACCGGTAGCATAATTAATAGGAAAGCTCTTGACCAATTAGAAGTTGCCCTCATAGTTTATAAAAACTGTATAAAAGACAGCATGCAGCCATAATAGAAATCCTTCTGAGCCTTCTGAAGCTTTTACTGTGTCACTCTCTAGGTCCTGTCCACCCTAACAACAATAAGGAACAAGTGTACTAACTGATATTTTCACTCTATAGGTCCTGTCCATCCTAACAACAATAAGAAACAAGTGTACTAACTGATATTTTCACTCCATAGGTCCTGTCCACCCTAACAACAATAAGGAACAAGTGTACTAACTGATATTTTCACTCTCTAGGTCCTGTCCACCCTAACAACAATAGGAAACAAGTGTACTAACTGATATTTTCACTCTCTAGGTCCTGTCCACCCTAACAACAATAGGAAACAAGTGTACTAACTGGTATTTTCCATGAGAATGTCATTTCACTTTATAAACACTCAGGGTATTTCTGCATCCCCCGTGCATGTTAATACCTCTCTGTGGCTCACTCTGGAAGAGTTTATGTATTGGTTTTCAGCCCAGTTCCTCCCATATTGCTTCCTTCGGTATAATTTTCTGCAGTCCAAGCATCCCTCATCAGTTCCTCGTCCTCACCGCCTTTACAGGCTCACGAGCGATGCTTTCACATGCGAGTCCTGGAAACACCCGGGGTTGTAGCCCTTAACACTTTTCATCCTGCTTTTGTCCCTGGGAAGCCAGGCCAGCTCGCATTACAGTCAGCAGGGAGCAGGAGCTGGGTGGGAATTTGCGAGCTCAGAAATGAGCTTATGAGCCCTCTGGAAAAGGGATTTCAAACACTGGCTTGGTAGCAGCATCAAAAACCCGACTTTGTTCTTTTCAGGAGGAAGTGGGGAATGAGAGATGTATGTCATTGAGGCACTGCCTCATTTATCGGTATCTTCTCCAAAATCTGGATATAATTAAAATGGCACAGAAGTTTAGCTGCAGCGAAGAAATATGGAATCTCTGTTAATATTGAAGAAGCCCTTTGACTTATACCAGTTGAGAATGTGGTGTTGTAGAAAGACTGTTAATAAGGAGGATGCTTTAAAGCTGGATATTTTAAATGTATTTCTCAGTGGAAGAAGCCTTTTTTTCAGTGCTGGTATTTAAATATTGTAATTTGCTATAAATAGTGGTTAAGAAAATGGAGACATTTGTACAGTTACATTCTCCAGTTCTGGTGACTTGAACCTATTTCCAGTAAAAACTCTTCAAATGCACACTAACTTGCAAAATGAGATTGCAGAGTGCTTCATCATCCTGAAAAGCACATTCTGCCACAAAGGTTTCACTAGAAATCAGTATCCAATATTATACTTGTTAGAACTATTCTAACACTGTTCTCTTAATGATAAAGAAGCTCCCCTTTTCCCCCAAGATACTTGGGTTACTTTACTTTCATTTTCTTGCTGTGTGACATCTTTACTTTCCTTCTGTAGCAGACTAATTGCAGGAGCTCGGCTATTTTGTGTTTTGAGGAATTAGCCATTAAATAGCACCGACTTAAAATCTTCCTTGATTGATTGCATGTAACTGTCTGAATTGCAACAGTTATTCAGTGTAGCAGCCCTTGCTTATGAGGTGTAAAGTAATTTATCCTTGCTAATAAAGCATCATTGTATGCCTGCTAAATATTGAATTCATTCCTATTACTCTGTACTTTTATATCTTGATTCTGTTTGAATTTCTGCTGTAATATGAAAAAATACTCAATCGCTTCTGTCAGGAAGATGACTTTGAAATCCTTTGCAGTGGAAGAAATCAAGACAAAGAACTGCCAAGCAGAAGTTGTGTTCTGTGAATGTAAATAGGTTCTGCACCGTAATTAGTGATTTTCTAGGGCTGTAGTGGAGGCCCAGTGTTTTCCTGGGAAAGTACGTTTGATGTGTACCATCCCTAATTTCTGCCGTCCTGAATAAGCAGGCTCTAATTCTGCTGTAATGAACCATGTGTTAATGTTACAGCCTTCTGTCCAGCCAGGAGCCAAAACACCATGTCTGACTTTGTAATGAATCTTGCCGTGGTCTTGTTGACTCCCTGGGATGGCTTTTGTTCCAAACGTGCCCTCAGATATTGCAAGTTCTCACTGGAACCTACAGTGATTGAGCTGGGCTTTGCTCAATTTGCCGATTTTCCTGGAAAGCGTGAATGTTTCAAACCGCTGGGGGAATTGTTCGCTTGTTAGTTTTGGAACAGAGGGATTTAAAGCAGTGGAACTGACTAGAACTGGTTCTGTTTCCCTTATGTTTCAGCTGTTTGTTTCCATTTTGTTTCCTTTCTCTTTTTTTAAGCTGTGAGTCGAGTTGAACAGAGATAAGGGTTTGCTGTGTGTCTCAAGGTGGAAAGTTTTTATTCTTGCAGCCATCAGTTTCTTCGTGTCATTTAATAATGAGCCCTTGTTTCTCTGCTCTTATCAGTAACTTTTGTGCGTGGGTTGTTAGTTGTTCCAGACCTTTTCCTCAAATGATTTTCTGCTCCGACGTTGTTTGGATTTTTTCACTGGAGCTGCAATTTGAAATCCTGCAATCAGAGAACAGGTAGAGTCAGAGGCAGGACAACACCGGCTTCAGGGGCTGTCTGCTATTGAGGGTGGCTTACTCAAATCCTAACCAAGTGAGTGGAATTCCTCCTTCCCTGCGGGAAAAGCCTGTGAGAACAGTTCTGTTGCAGTTGGGAGCCCCACAGCGATGTTCCCCAGGCTGTGTCCCCCAGCCAGCAGCGCTGGGGGCTCGGGTTTGGTGGGATGGTGGCTGTGCTGACCCCGGAGATCACATCCTCGTGGCCTGTGGCAGCACCCCCGGCTCTGGGACTGCACTTTGTGGGTCACAAAGCGATGCAAAGGTTATTATCATCCTGCAGAAGGACCCGCAGGGTGCAGGTCAGGAATCAGCTGTCATTGTAGGACACGAGATAGATTGACTTCATAGAGCTGTCAGCAGAGAAAGAAGCTTTATTTACAATCCCAACAGTTTCTTTTAGAACACGCTGTGTAAAAAGGTCTGTTATTGCTCCATGGCACTGACACTGCTCTCCATTGGGTCAGGAATAGGAAACAACCCCTGGGACAGTTGTTGTGGCAAAGGGAACACTGTTTGCTGAGCCTGTGCTGAGAAACGCAGAGAGATGTTTTGGAAAGAGAAACTGTTGGCAGCTTTCCCTTGGGAAAGGAGCTGGCAATAGTTAGTAAACTAAAATTCTCAGGCTCAGAAATATCAAGCCCGCAATATGCAAGTGTAAAGCAGTGCCTGTTGTAAATGTTGGGCTGTGGGGTGGGTTTCTTAAGAGTTTATGGCACTCCTACTCTGCTAGAGAGGCAGCTGTGAAGAACCCTTCTGCTGGAAGTACAATGAGCTGCAGACTTCTGACATATCTGTCCAGTGCAAGTCAACCAGCTTCAAGAGGGAAGGAGTGAACAATTCTAACTACTGACAGGGAGCAGCACAAGAAAAGTTCAAGCTGGTCAGTCACAAGAATACGGATAGAAGGATCTGCTGCTCTGAAACTCTGCTACCCTGAGAAGACTCGAGTTTGCTGCTTTTCCGAAGGCCAAACTTCCACGTCACCCTTGAGCTGTGTTGATTTTCAGGCATGTGTATGGCTCGGTGAGTTTGCAGATCGAGTCTCGCCCGATTCGGGCGAGCACTTGTACCCTTTGTCTGCGCGGCTCCTCCGCGTTCGCACTGCTGTTACTCGTGTTCATTCACTGCATCTCAGCGTGGCAGTCAAAGAATTAATTACTCCGAGAAGGGACAGGCCTCTTGTAAAGAAGTTTCACAACTTGAGCTTTTAATGGATCGGTGTCCCCCGCTGGGGCCGCGGCTCGGCTTGTCAAAGCATCGGCGGCGGCTGCACGGGTCAGCGCCTGGCAATGCGGGGACACCGCCACGGGAGCCACCACGCTGCCTCTCCAGGCTGCTGTACTTGGGGCTCGGGAGGGGAGACTGCCAGCCCTCCACTCGCTGGTACCATGCACAGATCTGGAGATTCTCCCTCAAACAAAAAGAAAATAAAAAATTTAGTGGTTTGGTTCAGCCGGCGCTGGTTGGCCGCGCGCTCGCCTCGCCGATTCATTCCGGAGCTGGTTGTCTAAATGCAGCGCTGCTGCGTGGTCCTTTCATTATCTAATGTCACTTATTGATTTTCATTAAATACATGTCAGCATTGATTTTTCTAAAGCACCCTTGGAAATGCATTCTGACCCTTTTTTTTTTTTTTTTAATGTGGAATCCACTGCAGAGTCTCCCACTGAATCGGTCTAAAGCAGGATTATTTTCTGACTGAGAAATGTTGATTAAATATTTTGATGTATGAGCGGTTAAGGCTGCTTTAAGAACAAAGCGTGCCACGGGGAAATGAACTGAGACCAGGGAGAGGCTGAAAGGGAGGATGCCATAAACCAGGCACTTTGTCCATTCATGCATTGTTATTTAAAGTTAGAGAGGGAAAGAAGCTGCTGTGTATGAGCATTAGTTCCCACTCCAGATTGTATTGACACAAGAGGAGAAAGGAGATATTATTTTGAAATGTAGTTAAATCTGAGTGCAGAAGAGTATTGTCTTTTACCTCATTATGAAGACTTTTCAGGGAGCCTGGTGTATTCGTTGTGTAAGTTTTAAAATGCCCACATAAGTGACAGAATTTAAATTACCAGCTGATTTTGGCATATGCCTGTGTTATTATTTTCCTGCTCTCCTCCTCTGGCTCATTTTGCTGATTTCTCATATCTGAGAAACGGGTTCTTAGACACGTGTGGGGATGTGCAGTGACACATGAGGGATGTTCTGGGGTGAGCAGGTCCAGCACAGCTGCAGGACTCAGAGCTCCCCGCTCCAAGCCTCTTGTTCGTGTTCCTGCATTCGTTACCACACACAGGATTGACACGCAGCTGAAGTTCAGTGACTGGAAAGTTCTGGTACTGTTGAATTGAAAGCAGTGGCCTGCTTCGGGCAGTCGTGTGCCACAGCAATCCAAATTCACGTCTGAAAACAGGAAAAGGCTTTCAGAGCCAGCTTTGTGTGCACCTCTTCCCAAAGACAGACCAACTGGTTTCCCTGTTACTTTGACGTGCTCCTCCCACCCCATCATCTGGACTTTGAGTAACTAATTTTGCTTGCTTTCCTCTAGATTTTTATATTTCTGAGGCAGAAAATGTGATTGCACAGCAGCCTCTAGTCTCTCAGAGAAACAACACTTTACATTCATTAGGTAATTAACAGCCTTATTTGCCTGGTTGGTGCATCTCTTATATTCTTATACTACATGAGAATGTGTTCTTGAACAGTAACATCAGCACGCCTGGTGAGGCAGAGGGAGCGTGTTCACAACTGCTGTGTTGCTGGAGTATAACCCTGGCACTGCTTCCTTAGCAAAGTGTGAGTTATACAATTTTTTCAGAAGAAAAAAGTTTCATTAATAGAAAAGAATATCAAAAAACTCAGTACGGATTAACAACTTGGTGTGTGGAAGTTTCCAACAGATGTCCTGCCCTAATACTCCCTTTTTGTAGGGAGAGAGTATAGATGAAAAGTACAAATCGAGTCTCCTGTGTGCTGAAAAATACCTGACCAGGCGTGACTTCCCAGCAGTGCAGGGAAGGCTCAGGATCTGCTCTGGGGTCGGAGTGTGACAGCCCTTGTGCCATGGTGTCTGTTTTAGGGTCTATCTGACAGCCCTTGTGCCATGGTGTCTGTTTAGGGTCTGTGTGACAGCCCCTGTGCCATGGTGTCTGTTTTAGGGTCTGTGTGACAGCCCCTGTGCCATGGTGTGTGTTTTAGAGTCTGTGTGACAGCCCCTGTGCCGTGGTGTCTGTTTTAGGATGTCTGACGGCCCTTGTGCCATGGCGTTTCTAGTGGTTCCTGACCTTTTGGTGGCAGGCACACCAACCCCACTCAGCCCTGTGAGTGTCTCTGCTTGTGGGTGCCTCTGAGACCTCTACCCTGGAGCTCCTCTCCCCTCAGTGCACATGAAGCTCTCAGCTTTTCCTTCTTCTGCTGTGCCGTGCCCGTGGCACTCCGAGCTGTCAGCGAGGCTCGGCGCTCTGCAGCACAGCAGATTTTTGGGGTGGGCACCCCGCAAACCCTCGCTGTGCTCCCTGAGGGTTTTCAGAGGGCGTCTCTTCGGGTGGGAGCAGCTGCTGTGCCCACGTCTCTGAAGGCAGATAAATTCAGGCCTCTCACCTCTGCCTGGCCCAGCTTGACGCAATCCCAGCCCCTGCTGCCCGGAGCGGGGCTGGGGCAGCAGATGGGGGGCACGGAGGTGCCCCAGCTCCGGAGGTGACCCCGTTCAGATGGCCCCAGGAATGCGGCCAAACCCCACAGCGTGCCCGGCCAGTGGTGCAACCCTACACCCCCGGCTGCAGGCAGGGCACGGGCCTTCTTCCTGACCCCCACCTGTCACTCAGCTTTAGCCATAAAGGATAAGCTGATCTTTTGAAGTCGAGGCTTAAAATTGTTGAGGCTGGAGGGCATTTCTGCTGGGTTGCTGGGTTGGGCAGGAGAAGCAGCAGCGCTGTGGATGGGATCAGCTTTGCTTTGATCACACACACACGTGAATTTAATAGCTGCTGCTTGATGCTTACCCTACACTGTTTGTGCTCCTAAAGCAGAGCTGGGGGATGTCTGATTCCTTTCCTTGAGCTGATACATCCAAGAGCTTTTCTGCAGAGCTGAGGAAGAGCTTCTTCTTCGTGGTGGCTGAGGACAAGGTTCTTTTCCCTGCTTGAAACAATGAGGGGACAGTGAATGAGCCCTGACTTGTGGGCTGTGGAAATGTGAGTGTGAAATGCTGTGAGCCTGCCCCGGCTTGGAGATTTCAATGCTGCCAAAATACAAAAAGTTAAAAGCAGGCACTGGCACAAACCTGCGCAGAGCAAATACAACTTCTGAAGGGGAAACACCTTCTTCGCCCCTCAAACAACCACACCATAAATTCTCCCCCTCTTTTGGTTTTAGTGCCGTTGTAAAAAGCCCAGGCCTGCTTTAAAAACCTGAAACTTTCTCTTACAATGGCCGTGGCTGAGCTTTGAGGCGCTGCCACAACTCATTGTCTGTGGAAGAACCCTTGCTGGGAAGGCTGTGATTTATATCAGCCTGCCTGTCATGGGGTGAAAGGAATGCTCGGTTTTTCATTTTGATCAAATGTTAGGTTTGAAAACCACCCACTGCTGTAAACTCAGTTGGAGTGGAGAGATGAGATGGAGCACATTGCATGCTTTGTTGCTGAGATAGTGTTTTAAGGCTGGCTGAATCTGTTTCCCATTGCTGAGTGCAGGGAGCGGAGATGTGGATTTAAAAAGGGGAAAACTAAGCTGAGTACTTTTTTTGTGTCTGCTTTCAGTGAAGTAGAAGGTGGGGTGAGGGCAGTTCAGGAATATGTGCTGTCTTCAGTGCAGACACAAAAGGAGGAAAAATCTTTGCTGTAGATGAGCCTGTAGAGAAGATGGGGGTGGAATTTATGGGGGCGGAATTTTCCAAAGGGACTGGCAGAGATAATCACCTAGTTCCTGCTGAAAGCTGCTGGACTTGTCTTTATGCCTAAAACTGGGAGGGGAAGACAAAATAATTCTTGTCTCTAATTGAGTTTATCTCCTTTTATGAGATGTACAATTTCTCGATCCCCTCTTTTTTGTTTTTATTTTGTCTTCTGTTAAGCAGCTTTCTCATGGACTGTCCTTTCTGAAAGTTTGGATGTTGACACAATTCCAGAACCATATATTCTTTCTATTTAAAATGCACAATAGTTTCTGTGGCTTTTTCTTCTCTTGGCTGTGTTGGCAACAGCACAGAGGGCTTTCCCTGGTTTTGAGTTTCATCACAAATTTCCAGCTTGGACTGCCCTTAAGGTATAAAAACATCTGATCTGAGCTTGTGGCTTTGAATTTGTGACTTTCAGTTTCAGATCTTTCTTAGGTTAATTCTCATTTTGGCCGAGTTTCCTGATGCAGGGTAACATTTTTACCTCGTTAATATGACTTTGCATTCACTTAGTCCTGAAATAAGTATCAAAAAACCAGAATCTGAGATTTTAAACTGCAGAGATGGGAGCAGTCCTTGCTAAGGGTGTATTAAATAAAAGCTGCGAGGAGTTCCTGTGGTCTCCTGTGTTAAGAACATGAAGAATTCTGTGCTCTTGAGTGTAAGCTCGTGATCACAATCTTTAGATTGTTCTGTGCCATGCTTATGAGCAATTTTTATGATTAAGGATTGACTACTACGAGTAAGAAACGCATTGTATCTTGCTTTGCTGCTGTTCATTTGTAAATGTAAAATTAGGAGGTGTAGATAATTTCCCTGCTCTGCCACCACAGGCTCTACAACCTTGGGCAAACCACGTCGGTGCTCCCCTGACACAAGAAGCCATAACCCAGCCTCAGAAGGGTGCTTTGAAACTAAGCACATTCAAGATTAAAATATTATGGTGACAGTGGCGAAAAAAAAAACCCCAGTGTGCTCTGAGCAGAGCATTTGATCAGTCCTGCAGGTCACAGGAGATTTAAAGGCCATCTGTGGTATGACTCCGTTGACTTCTGTAAAGCAGGATCAAACGTGGTTCGTGCATCTGTGTGGTCTGACCCCTTGGAATTCTCTGGTCAAGTTATGTCAGGAAGGGAGAGGAGCACTGAGGTTTGCTATCAATTTTTATGTGGGTCTTTACAGACAACAAAACCGTGGCAACAGCTGATGGGAGTTGTGCAGGGTTTTTTGTCACACTTTCAGGGACATGAGGAGCAAGTTGAGATGTGCCTTTCAAATGATGGTATAAAAGACCTCTGAATATTTTCAAGGCAGTTAATACGGGTCTTGTAAAGTAAATAATTTTTCTCCCCATTAAATAGTTTAATGCCAGAGCTGCTGAACTAGAAACCAGCTATGATTTTAGGAATACAGTTTAAACCCCTTGCTTTTCCATCTGGTTTTTTTAAGCCATAGATTACACCTTTATTGGGTTTGTATTTCCAGACATAAAGAGGGGAGTTACTCTGTGGCCACATAATTCTGTCCCAGCTGGGAATGGTCAAAAGGGCTGAGTGACTGCAGTCCCTAACAATGCTCTACAAAGGTGGTTTGCAAATCTAGGAAAAAATCCAAGGTTTGTTTCATCAGGGCATCAAAGGCTGAGGTTTTGTTTTACATCATGCTGGTACTGCTTCCCAGCTGGAATGTGTTAACTGCAAGCATTATTTCCAGAAATGGCAAACATCAGGTAACAGGGCACTGTGGAGCTGGAAATGATCCTCAGACTCCTCTTACAGCTCTCGTTTTTGAAATCCATATCCTGTCTTTCCCTTCATAAGGTGCAGGCCTGCATTTCTTGCTGTTTGGTATTAACTTTGCGCTTGTCCTGTTCCACGTGTGATCCAGCAGTGAGCGGAGTGCTGAATGCCGGCGTTCTGGAATGTTCTCCTCGGAGATGAGGGCTTAGGCCACGTTTGCCTCTGTTCTTTTGGTGCTGTGTCTGGACCTGGGGAATCAAAGCAGGGCCGAGCTCTGGCAGGCCTGACTCTGTGTCTGGGGCTGGTTTGCAGATTGGGGTTTTGGGGTTGAACAGCCATTTAGAAAACACCCCAGGGCTCCCAGCTGTGACATTTCTTGTGAGTGAGAGCAAAGCCTTGGAAGTACGAGCTGAAGCTGTTCCTGAGTAGGAGTGGTGTTACAGCTTCTGTAATGGAAGTTTGCACAGTGCATCTTAGTGTTCCATCAGTGAGAGTCTTCCTAGGTGATTAAAGGAGATTATCCATTGAAAAAAGCAGTTTACGTTCATTTAAAGTCCTCCTTCTTAAGTAAAATTGGGGACTTAGCATTTCTGCATTGTATATATTCATATTTAGGTGTTGCATTTCTATCACTTAGCTCAATCGTCTTTGTGTATAATCTCATTTGTTTAATTTGTGGGCTTTTTCTGGAAGAGAGGTGAGATTTTTCACGGCAAAGCCTGAAAATCTGGAGAAAGCAAGCTTTGATGTGACAGAATATTATCACAGAGTGGATTATTGCTTCCTCTTACTACACCTGTGTAGATATATTAGATATATTTGATTCCTTGTTACCAAGTTAAAATGTTAATGATGACGACTGCAGGATAACCGGGTACTTCCAAGTCACAGAAAAGGGAAAACTTCTGAAATTACTGCTAAATAGGCAGTATAAATTAGGGAGTCCTTTGGACCAATCCCGTCAAGCCCTGGAAGTTTGGGGACCTCAGTATTTCACAGAAGGACTTAAGCCACAGTCCTGTGATGGAGAGAGATCTGAAAATAGCCAGAGGGGGTCAGCTCTGATCTCTGGCGAGGCTGGATTTTGTCCAGGGGAGTTCTCATCTGTGAGCTTCCCTCCCACACCTCCGTTCTGTGCATTTGTTGCGCGCATTTTTACCGAGCAGAAAAGGAGGGCTGCTGAAAGCTGCCTTAAAAACGCGGGCTCCGAAGGGATCAGGGGAGAAGAGGGCAAATTCTTTTTAATTCCCATTTGTACGAATTAATTCGCAGATTAAGGATTTTGGCCGAGAAAGAGAGGCTCAAGTCTGAAATGTATGGCCCCCATGTGGGCTTCCTAGGGAGCAGCTGAACAAAATGCTTCATTTCCAAAAGCCACTGCTCAGCTCCCCTCTCTGTTCTCAGGGAGATGATGAAGAAGAGAAAAGACGAGGACTTTGCAGCTGATTAATCACTGGGAAGCAGTAATCACTGCTGCTGTGTTTGGGATCATTATTCAAGGGCTTCCAGACAGAAATAAACCCAAGAACTACAACAGTAGCTTTCTCTAATTATTTTTCTGTGCTCAGCCCTACTTTGTGTATTGAGCAAACCATTCCTCTTCCACTTTGTGGGCAGTGATCTCTGGGGCACAGATTCAAACCGTCCTGGGGAGTTCATTCGAGAGGCTGGCTCAAGTGTGACCATATTTACAACTTTAAAAGAGGCTGTTTATTATGGAATTAATTCTAAAGTCATGGCTGGGGGTTTATGGCATGCTTAAATGTGTATATCTGCTTGAAAAATAGTTGGAGATAGATCTTTGTCGTGTGTAAGTTGGCACAGCCTCTCCGGAGCAGAAAGAAACCAAGTGTGTTTCCACCCACCGAAGTTTGGACCCCTTTGATTTTCCTTTTCTCCTCCTTGTGTACAATTCACGGAGAAAGAAGACATCCCTCTTTAATCTGGGGAGAATTTAGACACTCATCAAGCACTGAAGAGGCACCATGCCGAGGCTGAGAGCTGAAATCCCAAGAATGAAATCAAGTAATTGCTTTATCTCGTCCTTTTCAGACGTCTAGAGAGACGCTTAAAGGCAAAACTAAAAGTAACTCAATGAATCGAGTGGATTTAGGGGCGGGTGGATGTATTAAACTTGCAGGGGAAATAGCAGCAAATAAGGGACATTCTGTGCAGCTTCCAAAGGCTGGCCACAGCAGCATCCAGGCTGCAGTGGGGCTCTCCCTCAAGCACCTCACTGAAGGGAAAATGTGCTTCATGAAGGGCAAAAAGTTCGCTCTTTAGGAGCTTTGTTTTTTAAAGTCGCTTGTAATCAATTAACTGCCATAAATGTGTTGAGCAGTCAGCTCTCTTCATGTCTGTAATTGCTCTGAGATCCCAATATTTGCCCAGGCTCTGAGTGATTTTTCTCGTGAATATAACTGGAGAGATTGATATTCAGAGAAAGCGGAAAGACAAAAAGTCTAGAGGAGGGAAGGCAGGGAAGGGTTGGGCACTCTTTTTAAATGAGCCATTGAGTCTGCATAACAACATGACCATTTCACAGTCACATTCTGTTGCAGCCACTTTTTCATACTTTGCAATAGGTTGGGATCTGTTTATTGCTACTGGAGGGCTTTTTTTTCTCCTCAGCTTTTTCTCATGTAGATGGTTTTATGCTTCCCATCTAGGTTAGGAACAAGAAATGCAAATTTTTTTTTACCAGACTTGAATAACCAAGCTGTTTCCAAGGGAAAAAAGTTTCAGGCTTGGATGTTAGGTTCTGGGCAAAGAATTTATGGTATTTTTGAGCTCACTTTGTGTAAACCAGTAAATGAATAGTGATACAGCAGACTTCAGTAAAGCTAAAAATAAAAAGGTTAAAAAACCCTATCAGGTTCTTTCTTTATGGCAAGGAGGCTCCTGGCTTGTTCCTTGTTCAGTTTGTGGGAAAGCTACTGACACCAACTTCCAGCAGCAAAACGAGGAGTTTACACTGCAGACCGCATTTTGCTTAAACCCCAGGGGTCAGATTTTCACAGGAGCACAGCCTGCGAGCTGAAAAGGAAAGCAATGACCAAATTTCCAGAGCCCTGTAGGTCGGGTCTCAGAATTGCTGCCTCTGGGTGCTGGCTGCTCCCGGGCTCCAAACGTGGCAATGCAAGTTCAGCCTGAAAGTCTGCACCCTAGATGTGTTGTATCTTTAATTTTGGCCCCCGAGAAGGCCAATTAACTCACACAGACCTAATGACAGCTCGTTTAATTAACTGGGGCTATGATCATATTCAGTACAGGAGCCATACAAAAACGCCACTCACATTTCACTTTAAGTGTTCTGTGTCAGCCACCATCACCCAGGAATGAACTGCTGCTATTAAATTTCATAAACAATCCTTTGAAATAAAGAGTTGTCACAGGAGCAGACTTAAGCAGCATTTTAATGTTGCATCAAAGGCACTGCAGTGCTGAGAATTACAGAACTCCCCTCCAGTCAGAAAGAAAAGGTCACCAGGGCTTGGTCATACTCACCTGGGCAGCCAGGTATTTCCTGGGTGGGATTTATCTCCTCCTTCTGGAAGTTACAGATGTAGTTTGGGGGCTCGTGAGGCCACCAGACCTCTCTTGGCATCTGCCCTGGAAAGCCCCAAAGTGTTTGTGCCAGCCCTGGCTGGTGTTGGAGCTGCTGGGAGTGAACCAACTCCCCACGGTGAGGAACTGTGGCAGCAGAGCAGTAGTGAATTCAAAACTCAAAATTCAAACCTCAAAATTCAAAATTCGAAACTCAAAATTCGAAATTCAAATAAATTCACTTGTCATGGGCCAAGTGGGAGAATACTGACATTTGGTTTCTCATCTCCACTGACATTTGGTTTCTCATCTCCACTTTCTGAAGTGTTTGGTTGAAGGGTGCCCTGTATGTGAGCTGGCTGGGGGATCGGAGTGCTGCAGGCACTCCCTCACTGGTTTCAGAGGAGAAGCAGCATCCAGCTTTTGCCCTGGTGTCCTCCTGCTGCAGACCTTCCCTGTCCAGGGCTCAGCCAGCACGTGGGGACTCCTGCCAGTGCTGGGGCTCGTTTTAGGATTGAGTTTTGGGATTGAGAGCCCTGAGGACGGGTGGGAAATTCAAGTTACTTGGGGGAAATCAAATGATTCCTGCTCAGTGCAGAGCTGTGGGAGGAAGCTGTGACCCTCCCAACGATGAGATCCAGAACTGCACCTCCTGAACCAGCACGGTGTTAGAGGCAGAGATGAGCTCCGACTCGGGCTCCTGTTTGGCAGCTCTGGGGGTTCAGTGCCTTGGGAACCAGCGTGGTTTTGGGGAATCCCGGGTCAATCAGCTCGGTCACAGAATGAAACGTGCAAATGCCCTGCTTGAGGGGTTTGCAGTTCACTCAAGCTGTGTGTTCAGGGCAGGGAAATGGTAGCATTTAAGCTGTGCCTGTGTGCTGTCAGCTGCTGGCACGGTTCAGCCTCCTGGCATCATCATTCTCTGCAGAAACAGAGAAATCGTTCCTAATCGTTAATAGATCTTCAGTTCTTTGTGGATATAATAGTAATTCACAACAAAACAAATACATATTTTTAACTGTCCAATCACTTTTGGAATTAAAACCGGGTTCTCCAGTTCTCTGATCAGTTCAGTTCTTTCTGTCTGCAGTGACCAGCTCAGGCTCAATCTCCTTGAGTTTCATACCTTGGAGCAAGTTCATGGATTCTAAGAGGAGCTGCCAACGCCACCTAGAGTCGAGGCTGCCTGGGATTCCTTGTTATTATAGGAGTTATTGTAAGGAAATGACACCTAGTTCTCAGCACTTTGGGCAGAAATACTGTAAAATAAATAAATATTGTCCATTAGCAGAGTGCCTTTGTCAGCCTCACAGTGGAAAAGCAGAGATGCGCTGCAAAGTTCCTTCTCTTCACTCCGGGAGCTGGGTTTCATTTCTCCTGAGGCAACTGTCTTTTTGCTCCTTGAATCCTTTTTCCTTTGCTCTCGGGTGCCAGGTCTGGGAAGGTCTGACACACCCAGTAATCCCTCTTATATCTGCAGTTCCAAAAACCTGGAGAAATACAAACCTACCGTGGAAACAGGCTGGTTTAATCAGCATTTTTATCAACAGTTTTGCTTCGCTCCCCCAAGCGTTTCAGGATGCTTTCATAGTAGGTGCAAGGGAATTCTGGGAGATGGAAATGAGGATTTCTATGTAAAATGTGGGATTTGAGGGGGCTTAGAAGGAAAGATTAACGGGGTGAAATGTTTAGATCCCAGGATTTCCTGCAGAGAGTGCCTGTTTCTCAGCTGGGAGGGCTGTTCGGAGGGACTGGAATGGTCTCAGATCCCTTCCCTGCAGCGTGCTGGGAGTGGAGCTGTGGCTGGGATGATTAGCTCATGACGGCAGAAAATTCTGATTTGCTCCAGGTCATCCGTGAAGAGCTTCATCCTGCTTTGTGTGAGGAATGTGGTCCTGAGTGCAAGCAGTTGCTTCTTCAATGAGATTGAAAACAAGCAGTATTTAGTATTTTAGTGAATTTTAGTATTTTAGTGACTAATCTAGAGAGCAGGAATGAAACCTAGGTGTGCCAACTTCCATCTTGCTTCTCTGCCCATTAGCCCATGCTCACCTTTCAGGATTTGTTTCAACTGGCAGCATTTCTAATGAGAAATGCAGCTTGAAAAGCCAAGAGGACATTTGTCTTCTTTAGTTCTTGGGGTGCTTTATTGTGAGGCTCGTTATGGTTCAGTTGAAGCTTTCTGAGCTGGGGACAGTGTTGAGGCTGGAAGGAAATGAATGGAAAATGCTAAACAGAAGGAGATTTAACAGGACAAAGTTGTTCATGTGGTTATTTGGCAGTTAGAGGAATTAAATGTGCCCAAGAAGTTCCCTACTTGACTGTATCATACAATAATCATACCAACATAAAATATCAATATTCCATCAGTCAGGTTTATTTATGCTCTCCTTGTAATAACTTTAAAAATGCTGTGAAAAATCCTTTATTTACATTAATAATGCCACTAATATTTCCTGGATCTGCTGAAGTTATTGCTTTTTGCTGCTTAAGGAGATATGGTAATTCAAGTATATAAGCTTGAAGGAAAAGGAGGAGAGGCGTTTCTCTGAAAGGAAATGAAGCTAAAACTCGTAGGAATTATTTCTAGCCCCCATCAAATTCCAATATGTCCAACAGAGATACTTGCCAGCGTTCCGTGGGTCTGTTCCTGAGCACAGACATTATCTGAGGCAGCATCCACCAGGGTGTTCCTGTGCTGCAGATGGATGGCGCGGCCAAGGAGGATGAATCAGCTCTGCCTCGCACTGAGGCTGGGAGAAACTCAGGGAAACCAGAGCTCTGCGAGGGGCTGGCGGGGAGCTCTGGCCATTGCCATCAGTCCTGGGGGAGGCAGGAGCAGATGGAATCAGTCTCAGTCAGCGTGGGCTTGTGGGGTGCGATGCGCTGGGGAGAGACCAGGACAGCCGCACTCAGCCCCTGCTTGGCTCTGCTCCTAGGGCAGGTCCTTCCACTAATTCTGCTATTACTGACTATTCACAGCAGAAATAAGAACATTTGCTTCAGCAAACAGCAGTGTTCACAGCTTTCACACCACCAGCAGTCCTGTAAGTGCCTCTAAAGCCTTTAAAGGCAGGATGAGGTTGGTGTGGTTGGGAAATGCTGAGCAGTAAATATTTTGCTTGTTTGCTTCTACTTAAAATTGAATCTTGGAGGATTTACATGCAAATTCTATCAAGTACCAATCTTTGTTCAGCCTTTGCTACGTGTTTTGATTTTTTTTTTTTCCCCCTCATTCATTTGAAAGCATTTGGGAAAGGAAAAGAGCCAGTGTTTTCTAATTGGCTAACATAAAGTGAAATTGCTAAATCCATATGTAGGCACCAGACTGTGCTTTGTTTCTTAATGGGGCTAATTTTGCTGAGACCTGAGGGACCTGAGCATCACAAATCAGATTGCCTGTGCAGGTATTTCAGTTTAAGAGGCTGCTTCAATTCTCAGCTGTAGGGGCCTACCCAGGGGGCAGGAGTTACATCTGCATGCTTGGGGAAAACATTTGAATTGCTGCTGGAATCCAGAATATTTTTTACAATGAGAACATGTAGCTATGGGAATATTTAATTTTTCTTGCCCAAATTTTCAGTCAGTCCCAAGCAGCAAGAAAGCCAGAAGGAATAAGTCCATTGCTGTGACTGAGTTGGTATCACGCCCTTATTTTGAAGATGAGTTGGACTTTCTTTGCCTTCTGTAAATGTTATTGAGAATGAAATTTCTCACCTCTTTGCAATTAGACTGGTATCAAATATCTAACAAATTTTTGTCTCCTCTTCCACCTCTTGCTGGCATCTCTTATAGTGTGGAACTATGTGAACAAATAATGAAAATACGTTTCAAGATACATTTTCCCATTGCTTGAATCAACCATTAATCTGTTGATGTACCTTAATACATTTTGGTTTTATAATTTGAATAGTATCACTCTCCATTACATAATCACCCTTTCAAAGACCCCAAGCCGTTTTTTTGAGAATAAGTTAAAGCCCCAGGCATTTCTTTCTGCAAAAGAACTTATGGTTATTTTACTTTAGCTTCTACCTGTATAGAAATGAGTGGCCTCAGGTAACTCAGCATCCTCAGGAAAATTACAGATACGGTGCCTCCTTTGTGGGATTACCTTATTTTGGGTAACAAACCTTCATCTGAATTCAGACTTTTATCATCTTGGTGTAATTACAGTGAGGAGTTGTATGGTTTATTCTTGACCAGTTGATCTGAAATACTCTGGTTTTTCTTATCACCGCTGCTTCCACAAAGGATCCCTTCGCTCTTGATCTCTGCAGGTTTGGGAAAGACAGTGCATTTAAAATTGTTAAAAACTTATTTCCAGCTCTTTTGCATTTGAAAGCTCTTGGTCCTGTTAGATTATTTTGTTTTAGCTCCCCTCTAGTTATCAGCATGAGAGCTGGCAGAGGAGCAGAGCTGACAAAAGCCCCTTGGAGCAGCAGGACTTTTGGCAGCTGTGAGTTCCTCCTGCCTGCTGCTGTCTTAGGGGAGGCTGGAGCAGCAAGGCACCAACCTGGCTGGAATAGATTTGCTCTTTACCTGTTCTGCTGTGGATTAAATGAGAACAGATTTCTGGCTCCGAGCATCTGTGCATAAATTCCGTCTGAATAGGAGGCGAGTTATGAAATGAGATCAGCTCTGAAAAGTAATTCTAACCACAGCTAATTTTTTTTTTTTTAAAGGAATATAAATTGCTACCTTTTGAGCAGCCAAGGAAAATTAGGGGCTTGTGTAGGCTCTGAGATTTTGGCAGATTTTGTATTGATTCACGTTAAGTCTGGTTTGCTTGAAAGGGTGCTTCAGAGTGGGTGTGAATTTTCTGCATCAAGAGGATGTACGTACCTTAAGCTGGGTACTGCAGGTACAGAATGCTGTGTAGCAGCTTCAGTTTGATCCGCGTCACTAACAGCACCTGTCTGACCTGAGCAGACCCTGCTGACCTTTTTGCTCCTTGAGTCTCCATCTGCATTTTCTGATGTGGGCACTGACTGTGCCAGCATCTGTGCTCAGATGAGATGGGAACTATTACCAGGCTGCTGCAACTTTCAGTTGCTGCCTGGCTGGACTGGATCTGAACCACGAGGAGAGATTCTTTTTTGGTGGTGGTGTTTGCTGAGTTTTCTGAGCTGAGGGATGACAGCTGAGGAGAGGGGACCGGAGAGCAAAAGTAAATCCTGATGGTGGAAGGAGGAAAATCAAGCGACACAACGCGTGACAAACAGCAGTGTGCCACTGAGGACAGTGCCTCCTGTGCCAGAGGGCCCTGTCCCGTGCCCTGTGAGAGCTCTGGCCATGAGAGATGCCCGGGGAAGCTTTCCCAAGGTGCTGTGTACACTGCTGGGGGCTCGCAGGCCCCTTCAAAGGCGCGCTCTGAGCCCAGCTCTGCGAGCCCAGGCAGGCGTGCAGACCTAAAGTACACACCAGTGTCCTTTGAAAGGGGCTGCAGAGGGTTCCCACAGCTCTCCCTGCTGCAGGGGCGGGGCTGATGGCAGGAATTCAGCTTTCTGCGACTCTGTGTGATGTGGAACACGTTTGTTCCATCTGCGTTGCGGTCTCTTGACTCCACAGCGAGGAGAGAGCACACCTCTGCCTCCCAGCAGCTCTGGGGCTAAGAGCTGCGAGGTTCCGTGGCAGAGGGAAGGGGGAGCCATGGGCTGCCAGGGCATTCCAGGGTGTTTATCCCCAGTCAGGACCAAGGTTCAGAGGGAACGTGTGATCTGCAGAGTGCCTCCGCCAGAGCTGGTTCTAATTAGTCATTTTTATGAGCTCCAGAGTCAGACAAAAATGAGGAGCCCTCCCCTTGTGTAGTTTCCTGTTTGCTGGGCGCATGCAGAAGAGATCTGGCCCTGATGTATGTTAATAATGAGCTGATAATGTAAGCCAGCTGAGAGATGTGGAGTTAGTCTGGTCTGCTGCCAAGCGGGAGGTGAAAGTTCAGGAACTGACTCATGTTGCCAAGACCTGGTCCTGTGGAGAAGGTCTGCTCATTAATAGATTGAGTTTCTCATTAGGGCTACAGAGCATATGCTTACAGCTTTTGGGTTGCAGGCTGAAACCCAATCCCAGTAAAAGCCTGCTGAACAGAGAGGCAGATTTACTGGTAAATAAAGGATTAAAGGAACACTTGGCAGGGTTGTTGGACTGGAAACCTGACTGGCCTTTGAAGATTTCTCCATAGTGTAGGTCCTCCCTTTAAATTTGTACCAAGAAGAGATGTGCTCTGCTCTTTACCACGCAGCCCAGAGGGCAGGAGCTTTCCACAGTCTGCTCTGTGTCCAGCGAGGGTAGAGGATGCTGATATCTCTCTTCTAAGTCAATGCATGATATTGCCTTTAAAGTAAAACATCCCTTATAAGTTGTTCGCTCTGAGGAGCCTGGTGTAAATAAGGCTTCCCTCCCACACCCCCCTCACTTGGAGGCCTTGTCTGCACAGAGAACAAGACTCCGCATTAGTTTTCAGAGCAAGCAGCTCAGCATTTACAGCATCTCTAAAACTACTCTTGTTCTCTTTGGTTTTTTTTGAATGAGAGTCTCCAGCAAACAGGCACAACTGCCTGCTTGGGTTACAGCCTGTGACGTTCATTACAGCTGGCCATGAATGGAGTTCATACTTGGCTAAACAGCTTTAGCAAACTGAAATGCAGACAGGTTTAAATAGACTTATAAAAGGGAAAAAAAATAAATATATAGCAGTCCAAAAGCCCTACAGCTGACAAGTGTTAATACAGCACTTTGGGAATTCAGGGTGGCATTAGCTTTATATTTCTTTATTGAAGGAAAAATGATCCCTATTAAAGTTTTGGTTCGTGAATGTGGGTGATGTAATGGCTCTTGTACCACTCTGCCTTAGCTGGCAAGGGTTACCTGGGGAGACATGGAGCCAAAAGGAACTGCAGGACAGGCCTTGGAAGCCAGTCAGGATCGCAAGAGTTTCCTTTTCTTTTCATGAATTGCAGTCATTGCTTTGTTAGCTGATGAAGGAGACAAAACTGCAGAAGTGGAGACAGCCGTGAATTTTATCGAACCCCTCTCCCGGCAGAAGGGTTTCCTTTGTTCCTGCCTGTCCAGAAGCCACAGGCATCTTTAATCATTGCTGGAATCCTATTGTCTAGATCCAATAGCCTTGCTAGAGCACAGCTTTACTGCAGCCAGATGTCTGACACCAGGGGAGTTACAGCAGGGAGAGGGTATCCGGCTTTTGCCGTGCTCAGGCTCGACGTGGCCAGTCAGGCTGAGAGTTAGTTCAAGAGTTGGATTTACAGTTTATCGTGCAGAAATGAGCTGTAGTTGTGTGTGTGTGTGCACAAATACATGTTTTATCTGGGCTTGCGCATGCTGCGCGTCTCCTTGTGATGATGCACACGAAGAACTGTGTTATTTCTTTTACGTGAATAAGGACGAGCGTCGCCCTGATTTTTTCAGCCTTCTCTTCTGTTTCACGGTTTCATGTTTTGGGTTCTTTCACACGCTCCGGTCTGTAAACACAGCCAATGTTATTGTAGTTTTCAAGGTAGTTTTCATTCTTTGACTTAGAGCTATGGACAGCTGATGGACAGTTGTCCTGACCAGTGGGATGGGGAGAGGTGTCAGCCTTCTCCCCCAATCCCTGATCTTTTTAGAGATACTATATATTGGAGTCAGACTTTCAAATAAAGAGTTCTTAGTTCATGCCTTCTGATCAAAGTGTGAGTGTGTGTTTGTGTGTGTGTGACGAACTGCATCAAACGAGCAGAAGGATTTTTTTTTTTTTAAACTCCAAAGCTTCTATTGACCATCACAGAGCAAGATGTGGTTGTGGAGCCCACCAGGAGCTACAACTCACATCAGTGCTGGAATTCCTGCAGCAGGGAGGCTTCCTGAGGAAGGCTGCCCGGGGATGAGCAGCTGGGCTCGGTGTTTGTGTCAGCAGAGCAGTGCCACAGCTCCTACCTGGCCCTGGGCACGGAGTCACAGCCAGGTGACAATGGGGACAGCCAGGCCCTTGCAGCCTCCCCAGCCCCGCGTGCCCTGGTGTGCCGGCACCTGGCTGCCAAGGGAGCCCAGAAATGATGGCATTTCCTGGTGAAATCGGCTTTTACTCAGCTGTCACCCATCCCCTGCCCCGGGCTCTGTCACCAGAGCTGCTGTGGCTGCCGGCAGCACAGCCAGCAGGGTGTGAGTGGACAGCAGACGTTGTATTGAGACATCTCTGGCCAGACACATCAGCCCCTCCGTCCCTTAGAGGGCAGATAAAACCACGGCTAATGCTTAATAACATAAATTTGGAGGAGATCTTATGTAAACATATTCAGTGAGCCCTCATTAATTTCCCTTAGGAGCCAGGCTGAATGAAGATGAGTTTCAAAGAAAGGAATTAAATTTGTCGTTAAGGACTGCGCATGTTGGAAAAAATTGTTGGAGGCACTGTGTGGTTTTAGCTGTGTGAATTTGGGATCTGTGGCAGGGACGAGGGGGAGGAGAAAGGTTTGGAAGTTATATTAGGAAAGGATAAAAATAGTGCTTGCAAAATGTATAGCAGGGCTCTATTGCATTGATTTGCAGGGAGCTCTCAGTGATTCTTGAGCACTACAGCACTTTAGGAGCACGACACATTCAACCTCTTCAAAAGATGGTGCAAGTCATTTGCTCTGTGCAGTTTTGTGGTGCTCAGCATAACAAACTGGCATCCATCATTGTCATTTGTCTTTGCAATGACTTTGAGGACACTTGAGAAGCAACAGGAGGGTGGGATTCTGTTTTCCACTCACTCCAGAAAATGCAGAATTTCTCTGTTACCTTCGAGGCTGCACAGGCCAGCTTTGCCTCTGGCATTAATGCCCTCCCTGAAGTTGCACCAGACCATTGCTCTGCTTTGAACATAAACTGGAGCCAGGTTCTTCTCTTCATCTTCGGCAGGCTTTTATTTTTGGCTTCTGAATGTACTCCTTTGGTATAAACTTCATCTTGGGAAGCACAGCTTGGTCCCACTGGCTCCTGCATCCTAATTCCAGAGCTAGAATTGCCAGATGTTTTCTTCCAGACACGTTCCTCAGGTATGGCCCTGATGGAGTGGTTTGGTTTGGCCCTTCCTGGGCAGGTTACAGGAAGACATTACAGCAAATAAGAGACTTTAGAGAGTGATTTCTCAATCACCTTTTCTGCCTTAAAAACAGAATTAAAACCACGTGTTGATCATTCTGCGTTTTCTCACTGTGATTTAGCATTCTGTCAGGTCTGCTTGTGTTCCCCTAGAAGATTCCCTCTTCTGGATCTCATTCTCCCTTTCGTAGTTTTGCCTTTCCCCTTCTCACTGCCGGCACCACAACCACTTCATTCTCCCAGTCATTTCTTGCCCCACTCAGGTTTCTGGCGCAGGTAAACTGGGAAGGAGAGGTGGCAGAAGGGCTGAAACTGGGGGCTGGGGCATGAGGAGCCCCTTCCCTCAGTGCCAGGGAAACCAAACAGCCCCCAGTGGCTGCTAGGGAGAGCTGGGGTGCTCCCACAAAGCGTCTGAGTCAGGACAGGATCCTTGAGAGGCAGGATTTGGGAGTTGGGGAGTGAGTAGCCGCTCGCCCCAAGATCCACAGTGGCCGTTGCTCTCTTAGCTCTCTTTAAAAACAGCCCGTGGAGCACAAAGACACCAGTGCTCCAGCCGTCCCTTTTGATTAATCCCTGGGAAAGAAGGTGTTTAACCAGATAAATTTCCGCTTGGTTTCTGTCCTGCTGCTCTCCTGGAATGATGAGCTGCTTTGTGCTGTGTGACAAAGAATTACTTGGAGGTTAAAGGTGATGCCGAGTTCATTTCCCGAACGGGCAGGGCTGTCCCCCACCCCCTCAGCCTCATTTCTCAATTAATCTTCTCATAAATCCTCACTGCATTTTTGAAATGGAGATGATTAGCAGGGTTGTGGCCAGGATATTGGGATATTCTGGCGTGGTTTAAGTCACAGTTTGCATACAAGCAGCTATTTAATACACGCAGGTATTAAAAATGTGAGTGCATTGCATCTGTTAGTGTTCCAAATTCCTCCATGAAGGAGAGGAGGAGAAAGGAAAGAAGGATAACTGGCTGCTTTACTCTTAAATTAAATTTTCATATAAATAATAAACTTTGCTTTTTTCAAGAAGCAATTAAAAATTTTTTTGGGGCCGGGTCATTGCTGGTATAGCACACGGTGATTTTTCTGTCTTTTATGAAACTTTATTGATTTATACCAGTGGTGAAGCTTTCCTAAGAGTGAAATTCTGCAACAGTTAATGCTGATCCAAGTCAGTACTTCCAGGGTGTTTTTTTCCTCCACGATTTAGATGTTTTACCCCAAATTTGCAGACTCCTGGCGACGCCAGGCAGCGGAGGTTGAGGCTCTTGGTTCCCACTCGGAAAAGCTGACAGACTGGAGTTTAATCTTGGCAGCGTTTGCCACCTTGCCTTGCCAAGTTCCATCCATCACCAGTAAGGCTCTTGCATCCTCTTACCCTCCTTGCTTTGGTGCTTTCAGCTGCTGCACACGCAGTGCCACTGTCCCTGCTCCTGGCTGGTGTCTGGGCTTGGCTTTGGTAGAACCGCCTGCAGGACTCGGTTACACAGCCTCAGTTCCCTGTCTAGATAGTGGGAAAAATATTGCAGCTGTTGGATATTCAGTTGCTGAGGTTGGGTGAGAGGTCTGAAGGGGTTTATCCCCAGCAGGGTCCAGGACCCTGGGAACAGCAGCCCTGAGATGTGAGTTGCCAGTTAGGAACGTGCCAAGATGTGTGCTAAAAGTGTTATCACAAACCCCAGGGAAAGCCTGGCTCAGATGTGAGTGTAAGAAACCCCTTTTTCCTGTCCAGCCTTGGCACAGTTACTCACTGCCAGGTTATACCTGGCTCTTTGGGTAATTCCCCTTGTAGCTGTGTAATGCAGAGCCCAGTGGACTGGGTCTCAGTGTGGGGCAATGTGAGATAAAGTCCTGTTGTTTGTGTTGCTGGCTGGCTTTATTTTTAATTAGTACCTGTTTACAAGACAAAATATTCTCTTTTTTTCTTTCTGGATGGTAAGGGGAAAAGCACTGTAATTAATTTATTTAGTCCTCTGTGTCCTCCTTCTACACTTTGCAGCTGAAAGCTTCATCCTGAGCAGGTCTGAGCTCTTTGGTGCTCTTGGTTCTTGTTGGTTTTCGTGGCAGTGAAGAGTGCTGAGCAAATTGCCCCATTCAGGCTCTAGGACCCTAATCTCTCTTTAAACAAGGAGCTGTGCAAAGCAATTCAGTGTCTAAACAGAGCAGCGAGTGCTTATCAGCATCTGACAGAGACTTAAACAGCAGAGGAAAGCACAGAGCTATTGAAAACTAGAGAAGGAGACACAGGACAAGGAATTGATTCATTGCCAAGGCCAGAACTTGTTCAAGTTTGTAACTTACATCTTGCGTGTTCCCGTTTTTATGACACTTGAGTACTTGGGGAAAAAAAAAACAAAAAAAACCAACCAACTGTGATATTCGTGTGTTTCGATCAGGATGGCATTCTGGCCAAACTGGAAAATGTTGTGGAGGCTTTGGTGAGCCGTCCCGTAAGCTAAATTTGACACATCCCTTGCAGAGAAGTGTCCTTGACATAATTGTGCTGCCATGAAAATTAGGCTCCTTCAGCTGCGGTCTCCAGTGGAAGATAAACAGTCCAGGTCTCTGAAAAGACCTGGACTGATGAAGGTAGAAAATACTGACCATGTTGTCTCCTTTTTCCCCGCTCTGTGACTGCCACTGGGTTATTTTTGCCTACTTCAAAGACTAGAAAACCCCCCCAGACAGACAGTGTTTTACTTGGTCTTTTGTGTGATGAGCTCAACGTGGTTTCCACTGGCAAATCAATCAAACTGAACGACAGCTTCTCTCATTTCATCGCCAGAGAAACTGCGCCGCAGAGGTTTCCTATGGCTGCCATATGTTTGCGATGGAGCTGGCAACAAACCCCGGTGTCCTAAATCCTCCTCTCCTTTCCAGCTCTCCGGCAGGATCGGCTGAAGGGCTGTGCGCTTTGTTCTTGCAGTGCTGACCCAGTGGATGGGTGCAGGATCCGTGGGGTTTGCCACAGTGAGGCAGGCAGGGCTGCAGGGAAAGGCCAGCCTGTGACATTTTGGCCACCGTGTGCTGCTCGCAGGACACTGACATTTGGCCAGCACAAAACCTGAACGTTCTCTGTACAGAACTACTTCTCCAATCCCTTTTCTCTCAATAAAAGCTTTCATTATCGTGGAAAGTCGAGTTGCAGGTATTTATCTTTGATGCCGAACAGCAAACTCCCTTAAATAGGTCAGATGGCCTCGGCAGTAGAGACAATTGGGAATGTCAGCCCTGGGAGGGGGAGTGATTCCGGAAATCTTCACTGACCTTTGCATGTACACTGTTGTTTTACAGACTCTTAAGGTCATCAACCAGTCAGAGAAAACCGTTTATAGATTTCAGTCCTGAATGTCAGGCAGTCTTTGGCTAACACAGCTCTGTGGGTAGAGGGTCAGGGAGGAGATAGACCTGTAATAAAAGGATATTTTGCAGCCAAAGGGTGGGATGTACAGAACTGCAAAAAAAAAATTGGAGGCTGTTATTAAAATATTGGAAATGCCATTTTCTGAGAGTTCTGTGTTTCCAAATTAGACCTGAAAGCTTCTCCTTCCTGTTGGTGAAAAGGCTGTGCCTCACAAGCAGCTATTTGTGCTTTGTACACGTGTCTGTTGTGTTGGTAATCCTGAGGAAAATGGAACAACCTGACAGATGTTGGATAAGGCTTTAGAATGCAGAGGTCTAATCCTGGCTTCTAATCGATGCAGCTAAAACAAGGAGTTTTACATGTGGCTAATGACACTGCTGTGGATGGTGTGTGCGCAGGAGTGCAAGCATTCTGATCACCCTTTTAATTCTGAGTGACTTCGCTGGCAGGGAGCTCCATCATCTAATCATGCTCTGTTTGAAACAGCTTTTGTCTCCTTGGCTTGGTTTCTGTGCCCAGCCCGTTGTTTCTCTGTGTCCAAGGAGTGCAGAGGTTCCTGGTGTACCTTTGTTCAGCCCTTGCTTTAGGTGCCTGTCATGCTCCTGACAGCTCTGAAATGCCGCTCTTCTGCCTCTGCTGGAGGAGAATGGGGCAAGTGTTCACTTCTGTGCTAAATGCAGGATTGTCTGTAGAACTTCAGTGGAGATTTGGTCTGTGGTAATATACAGAGGATAAATTCATTAAGGATATACTCTCAAAATGCAGGAGAAGTCTATTTAATAGACTATTATTGCAGTTTTTCATTTAACAATATGCTGAATGAATGAAGTTAATCTCTCCCACTGAAATAAAATAGGAAATTTCTTCACAATAACTGATTATAATGTCTCCCTACAATCTTTGCAATGTGGTTTAATTGAACTCTGATCTAGGCTAAATAAGACTGTGTCTATATCTGGGCTTAAAATATGTCTGGTTGGTTTGCAGACTCTGTACTCCCATTTATGTGAATAGGAATATCCCATCCCAGGTCAATCTGCAAAACACTGCAGGTACAAACTTCAGCTTTCAGCTTAGGGAACTCTGGATTCAAAAATGAAGTGCTAAAATAATTTTGTTAGCATTCATTTTGTTTGATGAAATTGCCCTCACCAGGTGCTCACAGAATATTTGAGAACAGGCTGCAATTTCCCTCAAATGTTTGCTCTGTGGATTTCTTTGCCAGATTTGGTTGCAGAGTTTATTTTTAGCTTCGCAAATTGGTCGTCATAAGCATCTGACACTTGACATTGCCTGTGTGCAATTAGTCCGAGAGCGTCTCTGACCCCTCGGAGGGTGAGGAAGCAGATCTGATGGGCGCACGTGAGGGACAGAAGTGTGGCTTCTGCACTCGCCCTGCCATCCAGCTGATGTTTTGGGAATGCTCACAGAACTGCGGTTTTTCAGCCAGAAGGGAGTATGAGGCTCCAGTTATCCCTGCTGAGGAAAACGTGTGCCTTTCAGGGGGAATCCAGTCTGGAGGTGAAGGCGTGGATGAGCCATTCCTCCCATTGTTGCAATATTTAATCAACCTCATGGTTCAAAATCCGCTCCATACCCTGGATTTGAGCTTGTTTGGTTCAAGGTTCCAGTCAGCCCTTCCACCAGCAGAATTTCCTATTTCTAGGTGTTAAGAGAAGGGAACTTGGAGGGGATGAGAGTACAGCTGAGGTCATTCTGAGGTCTAAGTGAATGTATTTGCTGAACTCTAGTTCTGAGCAAAGCACTGCTACAAGGATTTCATACGCTGTGAAGTCACTGAATGTGGCGCTGGCACAGAAAATTAAGGGAAAATGAACCAGCAAATGTAGCTGTTGACATTTTGCGGTGAAGGAAACATCTGTGCTGATTGAAGTGAATCTTCCCTCCTTTCATTCTTTCCCTGTTCTGTAGTTCCTGAGCTAGAATGTGCGATTTGCTCTGCAAGAGCAGCACAGGTTTGTAGTGGAAGATGGAGTCAGAAGAGAATTCAAGGCTGGGGGTTTTGTGAGGGCATGGTTTGTGTAAGGGGCTCATCTGGGTGCAGGGGCAGGTGCGAATGGGTGTCCATGGAAGGAACAGGGATGACCTTTTACAGCATTTGCAGGATTTCAGGTAATGGTGGTGCTGTGAATAATATTAGACGGTGTTTGTTTCTTAGAACTCTGGTGGCATGGAAGTGGAAGCAAAATTAAAACCAGTATGGTGCAGCATTCAGTTATAGCTGGGTTCAGGAACGGAGGAAAGGGAGGGGTAAAGCTGCTGGGAAAAGGAGGGAGAAGATCTTGCCTTAAAAGTGACACAATTCTTAGTGGGAGCTCAGCGGTGCTGCTGTGCTGGGCTTACAGGGGAGCACGCAGGCACAGGAATCTGTTCGGCACTTTTCCTCTGCTCTGTCTCCTGTGAGGGGCAATGATAAAAGTGCCTCTGGGGGCCAGAAAAGGTGCAGGGAAGGCCTCTCCCCTGCCTCCTCCTTTGCATGGGCAGATGTCTTCTGCTCCTCCCTGACTTCTCTGGCTCGGACCCTTCTGGCCCAGGGCACAGGCAGATGGTTGCCTTGAGGGCTCCGTGGCTCATCAAACATCAGGCACTGAAGATCCGTGGCCACTGGCCAGTAAATCTCCCACCCACGAGCTAAACCCTCAATTCCCTGCCCAAAAGAAAGTCGCTCCAAACCAACCTCATAAAAGAACAACTCAAAGATATTAAGCTTTTATGACTGTTCCAGTGAATCCAGCGCCCAGGGCTCCAGCTCCGTGTGAAATACCCCCGAAGAAAATCCCTCCCATGCTGGAATCCATGAAGTAATAATAATAACAATAAAAATAGAGATCAGAAGTCACTGTTTCCCATCCAGTGAGCTCACTGGGTTGCAGGAATTTGAGCTGCTCTGTCACTCTGGAGCCAGTGATGTGCTTAGCAGATGCCTGCTTGGGTTCAGATGAAGTGCTGCAGAGGCAGATGATGCCAGAAGAAGGATTAAAAAGTCACCAGGCTGTTAGAAAGAAGAAGTAATTACTTGTAAGCCTTCTCTTTTGTTCTTGGCTAATACTGGCTTTGTTTGATGTCTGTTAACCTCTTCCATGCCGGACTTCATCTCTAGGCAGCTGTAACTCCTGCTGGATGATGGAAAAGGGGTTAAGCATTTTAAAATGCAAAAATCCAGAGCACCTCAAAGCATGGATAGGCAGAGCTGCTCTCCTAAAAATTAGTTTTCCAGGTAGAGAAAGTAAACATCGCCTAATGGTTATTTAAAATAATAACTTGTGGTGTGGAACTCAGGAAAACCCATGGCGTCTTGTTTAAGTAGATTCTCTGATAAATTAAAGAACTTTGAAACTGAGCTGATCAAGCATACAAAAATGTTCTCTGGAAATGTTGGTAATTAATTATACCAGGACGTGAAAGTTATTGGGTAGAGAAGAGAATAGAACAATCCCTTAAGTGATGGCCTGCAGTTGCTGATGCATGATGTTGGGATTCTAAAAATAAAATGGACAATTTAAACTACCAGTTTTATCAGTAAAAGGCTTAAAGTGCTTAAATAAATTGTCTAAAGTACAGCCTTCAGTATAGAAATATAGGAATCCATTATGTATGGTATGAAAGTGGGTGGAAATCTTTCGACTGCAATAAAAAAAAGCAAAGCCTTTTTTTCTTTTTGCTGTCAATCTGGCCACATGGGCTTTGCTGTTTGTGTTCAGCTTATTAAGGCAGAACTCACATGACTTTTTCTTAATATTGGGCCAAGTCCTACGTACCTCCTGCATGTGATTAACCCGGGATAAATGAAGTGTCTGCAAAAATGAGCCCACTGTCTGTCTGAGGATAATGTGCCGCAGCAAAAGTCCTGGGAATTGCACAAAAACAGCTGCTAAGCCTCAAGCTTAGATCCTGACCAACAACCCTTTGAAATCACAGGACTCCACTTGTCTCTGCAGCCTGCTGAGTTTATTTCTGATTTGTGTGGCTCTGTTGAAGGCAGAGATTCCCTCAGGAGCCGTGTCTGGAGTATCCCTGCTCGTGGGAACACTGCAGCAAACTATCTGCGTGTTAAATCAATCCATGCCTTCCTTCTCCGAGTGTTTATGTGCTTCCCTTCACCTCAGCCCCTGCCCTCTGGTACCACGGGGCTCTTGGCTGAGCAGCAGGACATCTTAGAGAGGAATTCTCATCAGTCACTGAGTCAAATTCAGTAGCCAGACCGGCCACCAAGAAATTGCCTCTTGTCTAGCAAACCCGGGGTTTTAATTTAAAAGAATATTGGAATCTGTCACTAAGATGTCTGTGGTTGCTTTTTGCAGAGGGCTGCAGGGAGGGAGGGGAGCAGATCCCAGGTGGGTGAAGGGGCTTGGAGAGGAAACTCCTGCACTGAGAATCCAAACTCTTGTTCTGTTGCTGGAGCAAAGAAATCTGTCGTTTTTCCTCTTTCCTGGAAAGGTCCATGGTCCAAAGTGGATCTTCCTTGCATTCCTTTTTTGAAGTGTCAGAGCACTTTGGGATGGAAGCCTGACAGACTCAGGCAAGGGAAATCAATCAGCTCAGGAGGTGGCATTTGGAACATCTTTTTCAGCAGAATTAAAGTGTGTGCCAAGGACTGGAGCCTTGTGGGGCTGTAACAGTGGGCTAAGCTGATGTTTTATGTTTTAAATGTGATTCTGCCTGACAGAGAGGGTGGTGTGCCAGTAATTCCCTGTTTCTTTTCCTATTTTTGCCTTTTTGTTTTGTTTAAATTTCTGTCCAGTCACGGCAGTTTGCTCAGTTATGAGAACAATTCCTACCATCCAGTGGTGGTGCATGAATTAAACATGAGTGAACGCATCTTAATTCCTTATTTCAAATTTATGGCTGCTGTCCTCTGAGAGTTCTGATTTTTCCCTCCTCTACATTTGTCTCCTTCTTTTCTTAATTACCTCACACCTGCCTTCCAAAGCTCTTCCCTTGCCTGCACTCTGGCATTGCACACTCTGCAGGACTGCAGCGGGGCTGTCTGTCAGCAGCCATTTGGTGCCATGACAGGTATCGATTGTTTATTCATTACTTGAAAACATTTAATTAAATTTGACTGCATAATTAGCACGTTAGCAGCCAGACATGCCAGGGCAGCAAACGTGATTTGCGGAAGTCCCCAGGCTGCAGCCCTTTGTGAGGAAGGTGGTAAGACTGTCTCTGTGGAGTGTTTTGGGATCCTCAGGTGTGCCTGAGTTCCAGATCAATCTGTGCATTCTGTGTTGTCCTTACAGTTACCTTTATTCTTTAAAGAGCTGGACCGACCCAGAACCTTAAACCCTGATTCTGATGGGATTCCCTGAGAACACTGGAACTGAGGGCAGGCTCTGTTTCTTCAATACTCAAAAAGTCCAGCACTAGATGCATTTACCTTCTGTACCTGCAGCCAATCCCTTCAGTAGGAGTTAAGAAGAGGGGCTGTGAGCTGTATGACATAATCAACATGTATTTTAACTCTTCTCCCCTGTTATCTGCCCTAATTTAGACAATACATTTTGCCTTTCGGCAATGTGTTGTTAATCTTTACAGGAAAACATTTAGGCCAAAAGGGATCTGATGTGTAGCTGAGACTTGAAACTGGCCAGCACGTCCTCATTCTCTCTGTGTGCATCTGATGTATTAGTACTGGTTGAAATACTTCAGGATGCCCATCTGCATTTAAAGAACTTAAGAAATTGAGGTACTGTCAGTATTTTACCACAGAGATGTGGCCTGTGGTGCCAGACACAGCAATACAAGAGCAGGGTGACTTCACAGAGAGAGTGAAATGGTTGTGCATGTGAGAGAGAGTCCTTAGAAAAGAACTCTGTCCATAGAGCAGAAATTCCCTTTGATCCTGCAGGGCTGGTGACTAACAGGCCTGGGGGCTGTTGGTCATTGGGCTCTCCTGACATGCTACATTTTGTTTTCTTTTGCAAATATAATGCAGAAATGAATTATCTATATCGAAAGAGGTACCTACCCTGTATATATTTTTTTTTGCATGGAATAGTGCTTGGCCTTAACTTACCAGGTGTAGCTGTGCTAAGTGTCCCTTTGAATCCATAAACAGACTTGGTCTAACTCACCTTTTCTTTTATCAGTGACGGAGTGCCGAGGGGTCTTGGACAATAATCAGCGATTTTCTTCATTACCAACGTACCTGCCCGTGAGCTATCGGCTCTTCAACGCCGAGACATCTTTCTTCCTCAAAGAAGCCAACCAGGACTTCATGAGAAATTCCAGTTTGCAGTCCAGGGTGGAATCCTTCTTCCCATACAAAGCCAAGAGACCGCCGGTGCTGAACGCCAGCTACGGACCCTTCTCCGTGGAGCAAGCGGTGCCCCAGGACCTCATGTTAACGTCCAGCTCCTTCGGATCCGCCAACAGGTTCACTTACAACTGGAAGCTGCAGGCCTACATCCTGAGCCCCAAGATCTACCCCAGCAAGCCGCGGGTGCAGGTGCTGTTCTACATCGTGGGCAGGGACTGGGACGAGCGGAGCCCAGCAGAGCGGCTGCCCTGCCTGCGTGTGTTCGCCTTCCGCGAGACGCGCGAGGTGCGCGGCAGCTGCCGGCTGCGCGGGGACCTGGGGCTCTGCGTGGCGCAGCTGGAGCTGCTGCCCGCCTGGTTCGAGCCCCCTTCCGTGCTCACGGGCCGCAAGAGGCCGGTGGAGCAGCTGGAGGGCAGCCCCGTGGAGCTCTACTACACGGTCCAGCCCGGCGACGAGAAGGGCGAGTGCACGGCCGAGGATCTCCGCAAAGGCAACGCCATCCGGCCCGGGAGGGACGGCGCGGATGAAAGCGTGGCCCACCTGCAGAGGATTGGCTCTGTCAGCCTCTACCGGGGCCAGGAGGCCTCGCAGCTCACGGAGCTGCGGCTGGACGGCAACGTGGTGGTGTGGCTGCCCTCCAAGCCCGTCAAGCAAGGGGAGGTTGTGAACGTTTACGTGACCATCGCCAACAACTCCACGGTGGATCAGTTCATCCTCAGGTAAGGAGGGTTGGCTGGGCACCTTTCTGACCTGGCGACACGCAAAGGCGTTGAGATGGGCATGGGATGAGTCTCAGCTGATGTGAAGTTGATCCCCACTGAAGGGATCAACTTGGATCGTTGCTCCCGGTCACGGAAAATCTCTGTTTTCTCACGGAAATATCTTATTTTCCTCTTTGCGTGCTCCGTCACGGGGAGGTTTTTAGCGTGTCTGCCGTGCCGTTTATCACAGGCCCACAGTGTGCAGCAAGGTACAAAACTGCTGCTTTAGCAGGGCCCTTTCTGTGCCGTGACAGACAGCAAGGCATCGGAAAACTTCTCTGCTTTATGGCGCTTTTAAAATGAGGTTTTTATTGCACAGGCATGGAGTTTGAATGTAGAAAAACTTCAATTACCCGCTTTTCTGTAAGTGCTCTGGCAGAGCTTGCCTCTCCCACACACAGAGTGGTTTTGTTGGGAGAGCTCTGTAGGGAGGGTTTAACTATCCACTTGCAGTTAAGCAGTGTTTGTCTTTGGCAGCACATTTGTCCTTTAAATAAAGCCCAAGGTGTTTGATATTGCTGCTGCCTGTAAAGGGACTGTTAGAAGTGAGTGCCATTATTTTGGACAGGAGTGGGAACGCAGGAACTGCCTTACTGGGTCAGATCACTTCCCTTTTATTTTCATTTTTAGCAGTTTCCCCTACCGATCAGATGAAAATCCTTTGAGGATGACAATGACTGGGAACCTTGTTAATCACTGAAAAATTTGATGTATCTTTTTTTAACTTGTTACCAGGCTTTAAATTCAGTGGAAATTTCCACGGTGATAAGCAACAATTGCTCTCTAAAGCCTCAGGGAATCAGTTTCCCAAAAGATTGTGCACATGAAAGAATTTATTTCTAAGGCTTATATGAATTAGATTAATACATAGTTGACAACCACCGAGGAGAATAGCCTTTAGAACAGGAAGTGTTGCTTGGCAGATAAAAGGCTTTTATTTGAAAAAAGGCGAATTTTAGTCATCCCAGAACCGTTGTGGTGTTTGCAGCTTTGGTTAAATTGGCGAGATAATCTCCCAGACACCTGTTTACTGAGTGAAACCTCTGCCGTAGAAGTATTTTTCTGATGTTGTTACTTCTCTTCTATTGAAAATCCCGTTACACAAAGTAGGAACTGAACACTTTTGCGCATAACAAACATAGCTGTGGTGAAAGAAGGAATCCAGAGGCAGTGAAATGGGTGTTTGTGGGGTGATTGGGAGTGGGGATCACTCTCGGAAGGTCCTTGGCACTTTGTTTTCCTGAGAAGCGAGTTGAAGATAAACAAGCTCGCTGAAATCTGGGGTTGTATTCCTTTGCTCAGAAATTTATCCGGCTGGGAGGTGCAGGAGACAGAGACGGGAATGTGGGATGTTGGGAGTTGCCTGTGTGACTTGCTGTTTTGGACAGAGAGGATTGGCTTTAGGTTTGGGAACATTTGTCTGGGATGCAGAGTCTGACACAGGTTGGTGTATTGGTGGTTCCGTGCCGGCACAAATGCAGAGCTCAGGCCGTGTTCTCCTGCTGAAAACACCCTTTTGGTGGAAAGCTGATCTGCATTTTTGCTTAACATTACTTTGAACCAGATGCAAGAGCACAAGGGGCTGAAAAACCAAGATTTTTTTTTAAAGTGGCTTTTTGTTACTTCCCGTGGGGATGGGCAGGTGGCCGTTGTCTTCCAGACTTTCTGGAAATCACCCCTGTTCAGTGTGCTTCCTCCTCTCCATGACCCAGGCAAGAGAATGAATGTGAGATGTTCCAAAGCAGTCCTGGATTTGAAATCTCACAGGCATGGTGGGCTCGTGGATCTGCCAAAGCTGTGGATCCGTGCAGCTGCTGAGATGTTGTTAGACACACACACACACACAACACACTCATTTTGGTGAGAAGGCACGAACTGTTTATTATCAAATCTGACTCCACTTTTATAGTGTTTCTACAAAGGCCAGGGATTGGGGGAGAAGGTTGGCACCTCTCCCCATCCCGTTGGTCAGGACACCTGTCCATAGCTCTAAAACAAAGAATGTAAACTACCTAAGCTAAGGAAAACATTGCTTCTATTTATAACACCCGTGTGTGAGGAAAAAACCTAAGATCTATGAACTGTGAGACACAAGGCTGAAAAATCAGGGCGACACTGAGGCACAGAATGGGAGCTTTGCTTGAGGTGCAGAGGAGGGCAACTCCACGTGAAGGAAATAGGGTTTTTACTGCTTTGCTGCTAGTGACCCCGCTGGCAGAAGCTGTGTGGGACCATCCCAGCAGCTGTGAGCTCCGTTCCGTTGTTTGCAGAGGTTTTTGAAGAGGTTCTTTCTTCCAGCGGCAGAGGGGCTGGTGAAGGGCTGGCGAAGCCAAGTGGAGCTTCCCGGCTCTGTGGTGGAAATCTGCTGTCTCCAGCACAACCTCTGATGTGTGGAAGGGCGTGGAGAGCGAGCCAGGAGCCCGTGGAGTGTCGGTGTCTCAGAAAGAGCCCAGAGAGCAGAGCAGCCAGGGAGCAGCAGCAGTGCAGATGCTGGGGCTGCCTGGGGGCCCCCTTCACCTTCTCCGTGGCCACTGGCCTGCTTGGAGAGAGCTGTGCGCTCTCATCCTCGTGGGCTCCCAGCGCAGCCAGCCCTACATCCTCTGACATGCGCTCACATTGAATCATCCTAAAGAAAAACACACCACGCATTATCCCCGGGCACAGGGGGCTTGTTTATTTTCTGCTCCTTGCATGTTGTTCATGGAGGTATTGCAACATGCAGGGCTGAAGCAAACAGCATGTGATCATTGCTTGGGGGGTGGGAAATAATAGCTGCAAAGCTTCTCTGGCAAAAGGGAAGCAGGCTGGTCTAAATGACCTCATAGCCACAAACCATGGCGATTGAAAGCGTGGGCTTAAATTGTGTCTTAATTCAGAATCCTGGTGAAGTATCTGTGAATTTATCTGTGTTCTTAATTTGTGTCTTCATTCAGAATCCTGGTACCATATCTGTGAATTTATCTGTGTTCTTAATTTGTGTCTTCATTCAGAATCCTGGTGAAGTATCTGTGAATTTATCTGTGTTCTTAATTTGTGTCTTCATTCAGAATCCTAGGACTATATTTGTGGATTTATCAGTGTTCCTAATTTGTGTCTTCATTCAGAATCCTGATGCCGTATCTGTGAATTTATCCGTGTTCTTGATTTGTCTTCATTCAGAATCCTAGGACTATATTTGTGAATTTATCCGTGTGCTTAATTTGTGTCTTCATTCAGAATCCTGGTGAAGTATCTGTGAATTTATCCGTGTTCTTAATTTGTGTCTTCATTCCGAATCCTGGGGCTGTATCTGTGCATTTCCCAGCCCAGGAGCACCAGTAAAGTCCAGGAGGGTGACTGGTGTGGCAGGGAGTGAGGTGGGTTGTGCAGGGTAGTGCATTAATGCTGTAGGAGCACCCTGTGGATGGACACAGCTCCTCCTTTCTTGCACGCAGAGAGCACAGGGCTGTTGTGGGAGCAGTCCCAACCATCCGGAGAGCTTGGAGGTGCTGTTCCTGTCCTGCTGTGTCACCTCTGGGGGGTCTTTACAGGCATTTTCTATCCGCAGAACAGAAAATGCAAAGAGCTGGTCACAGCATCACCCCTGGGAGTGTTCAGTCCTGTTACCGCAGGACTTTGATTTCCTCTCATGGAAGGGATTTCAGGTTTGCCTTATGTTATCGACAATAATATGAATGGGAAAATCTTAATGAAAGAGCTGAAGGAATAGAGAAGTGGGAGGAAAATATTGCCCTGCTTTCCTACCACTGGATTTCTGGGCTCCCAAAACAGAGATGAATTACACTTGCTGCTGGCGGTACAGTCAGGAAAATTACTGTTACCTCTAGCAGTTGGTCAAGTATGAAGAGAAGGAAAAAGCATCAGAAAAAAAAAAAACCAAAAAAAACCCAGCAATTTTAAAATGAAGATCATTGAGGTCTTGTGTCCTTCCCAGAGCTGCCACAAATTGTTACCACTGGTTTCAGCAGGGCTACCAGGACTGATTCACCTCTGCAAGTGCTGTTACACTCTTTTCTAATCTGAGTCATCATTTTGGGTGTCTTGTCTGTGAGGATTAGCGAGCAAAATCCTTAAGGGCACGACCCTGTTGTTGAATGCTTTCCTGAGCTGCCCTCACACCCAGCAGGCTACAGAAAAGGGAAAGCATCACAACCCCACTGAAAAGAAGGTATTCTGGTGGGGTTGACTTCCAGGAGGTTACAGGTGACGGGATGGGATTGCTGGGGTGCTGGAAGGGGAGGAGGAGGCCGGGCAGGGGGGAGCTGAAGGCATCAGGCAGCTTTGAGAAGGTTGTTCTGTGTGCACCGCTGTGTTTGCTCTGGAGCTGGAAATACTTCTCCAGGTACTGCGCCACGAAAGGCTCCTGCCAGCTGTTTGCCAAGCCATGCCGTGCTGTGCCGTGCCATGCCATGCCATGCCATGCCATGCCACGCCACATTTGCCTTGGCAGAGCACTGTACAGCACGGGCCAGGTAAAAGGTGTGGGGGTGCTGAGTGCTCCCATCACTGCTGGGCAGCAGATCAGCCCCAGCTCCCTCTGCAAAGTGCTGAACCAGCAGATAACCTGATTTACAGGAGCTGCCGAGCAGGGGAAGTAAAGAGACAGGGGATGAAGTTGTTACATCCTGATTAGAGGAATGAGGTGTAACACTAGTGGGTTTTTTTTATTTTTTCCCCTTCAGGTTTCTTATTAGAGATTTTGCGGTGTAGCTCGCTGCACCTGGAGGGGTGTAGGTTGTAATCAGCGCTGCCTTTGTCCAGCAAACAAATCAACCCGACACAATGGATAATTAGGAACAATAATAAATCTACAAATTGGATAAGGATAAATGCAGTGAGGAAAGCTGTTAAACCCACGAGCTGGGACAGCTTTTCCATTTCAGTGCCTAATGAGTATTGAGAGTATTGACAGCAGGGCTGTGCTGGGTGGTGCTGGCAGCCTGGAGGAGGATGCACGTGAAGAGCAGCACCAGAGGTAGAAAAGGTTGTGATGGTCCTAATGTCTGTGTAAGTGCTTGGGAATCTCAGTATAAAAAGCCATGTTGGAGGGAAATGGTCATGAAAAAGGGGAACTTCAGCACTAACTCTGCCTGTTTTGCATGAAAGACCTGTCTGAGCCTCCCTAAGGAGAAAACCTCTCCAGGGAGCTTGGCACTGACCTCAGCTGTACCTAAAAGAACCAAAAATAGTAACATTTTCAAGCAGTTACTGTTTGCTTTTGGATAGTGACCTTTTAATCTTACCATATGCTGAAGTAACAACCTGTACTTAATTGTTGGTTTATTGGTTCTTGACCCTGCAGTGTGGTGGCATCATGGCAAACACAAGTGCCATTGTAATGAAGAACTGAAGTCGAAGGGTATCAAAACGTGCAAAACCTAAACCAGAGCTGGAATCACTCTGTGTTAGCCCAGAATCTGGGATGCATGATCCCAAGGATCTGTTTTCCACAGTAAATGGAATGCAGTTTTCCAGCTCTGAAGTGAAGTGTGCTTTTTTTTTACACGGATTCATATTTAAAACCAGCAGATCTTGGAGTGAAATGAAGAGAGACAGAAGAGTTTGGTGGGATGCTCTTCTGGGTGTACATCTGCATCTCCAGATGGCAAGAACTGCAACAAAACATTTTACATGTTCTATTGCAGCTTTGCATTGCTTAAACATTTAAGAGTCCTTTCACTGCACAAAAAACATTTCAGGTGACATCTGAAGGGTGAGGAGTTGGAATCCCCTGGACTTGCTTTTGCTGTCTCATTTTTTTCGGAGTATATTTTTAGTTGGAAAATTGAGATTTTTTATGGCTTCGATAGGGCCCCTAAAGCCAGGTGCTAGTTCAGAGTTGCATTGCAAAAATAGCCAGAGCTGTGAATGATGACCTGAAGGAGTTTTACGTATTTCATTGACAAAGGTTTTTATACTTCACTGTCTGGTGTTCAGCCTTGTGAAACGTTACATCTTACAGATCTGTTTGTTTGTTTTACTTTCCCTTCTATAGAATGATTAAAACAACTCAGCTACTCAGTGGGGCAGGTTATTGAAAGAGAAGTTTTGCTGTGGGGATTACGGTTTTAGCAAGTGCTGAGGTGCAAGAGCACCTTGCAGGTGCTTTGTTGAGATTTCTCCGAAGGAAATTCATCACAGTGGTGCCATCAGATTGGCTATTCTGCTCCAGTAAGCAATGGGGGCAGCCTGCTGGAGCACTCCTAATCACCATTTACTAGAGAATGTGGCAAACGAAAGGGGCAATATCTCCCAGCGTAGCTTTGAAAAGCATTTGTGATGTAAAAAAAATACTTCTTCAAAGAGGGGAATATGTTAATGCTATTTTGAGAGGGAGGCATCGCGCACCAGTGTAATTTCATTAGCCCTTAGCAGGCACTTCTCAGGGACATTGGTGTCAGCCAGAGGCAGCTGGGTCCACCAAACTGATGGCGCCTTCTCAGGGCTGCTGAGCTGGGGAGGATGTCCCTTAAACATCTGCGAAAGGGCTGCTGACCTGGGGAGGATGTCCTTTAAACATCTGCGAAAGGAGTGGTGAGCTGGGGAGGATGTCCCTTAAACATCTGCGAAAGGGGCTTCTCACCACAGCAAGTGGAGGGAAGGGCTCGCTGTGCTAGCAGCCAGTCCCCTTTATAAAGTTTTAAAAGGAGCTAATTATTAACTTGAAGTTGAAGCTACCTAGAAAAAACAGGCACTTTCCCCCTGTCTTTACATGCCTCAATATGCAAATCATTATATGTCACGGTAGGACAGGAAATAGATTGACTCCATGGAGCTGTCAGCAGAGAAAGAAGCTTTATTTACAATCCCAACAGTTCCTTTTAGAACACGCTGTGTAAAAAGGTCTGTTATTGCTCCATGGCACTGACACTGCTCTGCATTGGGTCAGGAATAGGAAACAACCCCTGGGACAGTTGTTCTGGCAAAGGGAACACTGTTTGCTGAGCCTGTGCTGAGACACGGAGAGAGATGTTTTGGAAAGAGAAACTGTTGGCAGCTTTCCCTTGGGAAAGGAGCCGGCAATGGTCAGCGAGCTGAAATTCAGGCTCAGAAATAGTGAGCCCACAATTATGCATATTCAAACTTTTCCACAAACTAGTTTACATATTTTAGGCACTGTTTAGCATGGCCTCTACTCGGGCGTGCCTTTTCAGAGCGAGTGCGTTTCTTGGCTGTGGTTTTAATCAATCATTATCCCCTCCAGTTTGAGCTTTGGTCCACACTTTCTACAGACGGTTTGTGTTGATAGTTTTCAGATCAGTAGCAGGTCCTCCTCACACGTTCACTGGGTGTTACCCCAACCAAGCAGGCAGTTCCACCACATCAGCCGCCCCACCAGCCCGTCCGAGGTTTGTCAGTCGCAGAAATAAACCCCAAATCCTGACAGCAAAGCTATTTCAACGTTACACGTACAGCACTCATGCTAATACTTGCAAAAAGCCAATAACAGAGTATGTGTTTATAGCTCTGTTCCCATCCTCTGGTGCCAGGCGTTCCCCATCCCATCCCGGCCCCTTCTGCCCCGTTCGTGAGGCCACCCCTGGGTGCTGCTGATGCTCCTGGGGCTCCTTCCAGCCCTGCAGAACCCCCCCTGTCACCCTGATGTTTTCAGCCTTCTCTTCTGTTCACAGTTTCATGGTTTGGGTTGTTTCTCACGCTTGGGTGATGTGTAAACAGAGCCAATGTTTTTCATCATTTCAAAGATAGTTTACATTCTTGTTTTAGAGCTGTGGACAGCTGATGGACACTTGTCTTGACCACTGGGATGGGGAGAGGTGTCAACCTTCTCCCCCAATCCTTGGCCTTTGTAGAAATACGATGACATGGAGTCGGATCTTCTTAATAAACCAGTTCATACCTTCTCCCCAAAGTGTGTGTGTGTGAGGAGCAGCGTCACCCCCCGACAAGGCAGCTCGGAGATGAGATACGGCACCGCCACTCCATCCCTGTTTAGACTGTCAGCCGCTCGTGGGACTGGAGTTACAAGCGGTAATTAAGTCCTTGGTTCCCTGCCTAATTAGTGACAACGGTGGCTCGTTAGATCACACCCAGTCCTCCCCAGGCAGCGGCGAGGAGGGGAATTCCGCTCTGCTGGCGCTTGGGGTCTATCAGGAGAATGTTTTGTGGCTGGCTGCAGAAATGCGGTGATCCGGCGCATTCGGGGGTCTCCTGGGAATCCTGGCTGTGATTATCTGACAAGCTGTTGCGTTCCAGGGCCCCTGGAAGTGTGCGAGCCCGCGGGTCTGAATGGAAATTGAGCATCCCTGAGAAAAATCGAGGCTCCAAAACCCGACCGCGTCTGTTCAAGCTGCGGGAGTGACTTTGCTGGAGTCACACTGGGAGGAACACCAGCAGCCTCCAGCTCAGAGCCTGCAGGGAGGAGGGTCTGGGATGGAAGGATGGATGGGGGGTGATCCAACAGTAGGTACCTGTGCCAGCAGAACTGTAACATCTGATGGGTTCGTTGTTTTATTGGTGCTCGTGGGGCTTGTTATTCAAGGCAGAAAGTGTCAGATTGATTGAAGTTTCTGTTCCGGCAGAAGGCTGCTCCTCACCCATGGCACAAAGAGATGACATTGTTTATATATTCTTACGGTGCTTTCCAGTTAAAACTCCCACAAAAGGCACCAGGATCTTGGGAAGAGCTGCTCTGCACTTAGGAGTTAATTCCTACAGAATGCTGAGCTTTCCTATAAATTGCTCGACTCCCAAGTTCTGCCGCGTTTTCCTTTGGGAGCCCCTCGGGTGTCTCCCTGAAATCCCACCCTGCCCTGGGTGTGCTGTCTCTTGAGGGAGGTGTGTGCTGTTGTGTCTGGTATTCTCTGGAAAAGCAAGTTGCCTTTCTACAGACTTTGAATACCCAGAAGAGCTGAGTAATTCGCAGTTGAGATGAGCCTGGGTTGAAGGGAAATTCAGCTTTTTTTTGTTTGTTTGCCTGGTTCCTGGTGTGTTACAGAGTGTCTATATTAGCAAAGCTGCCAGGGGGTTAATTTGCACTAACAGCCTAATCATCTTAGACATCCTTTTAGGATTTCATATTGCTGCTTAGATCAGCACGGTTGGGGAAAGGAAGGCTCCAGAAACAGCGTGGATCTTGGGAGGAAAGAAAAATGGGGGGAAGTGCTTCAGATACAGCCCTGTGCATTTTCAGCTGTCAGGCTGCTTAAAAGAATCTCTTTTTCATACCAGCTCTGGCTCTAAGATGTAACCCTGCATTTCCAAAGTGCCACGGGAGCGGCCGCCTTGTACAAGGCTCATTAAGGGGAGCATGTGGCACTTCCCAAAATGCAGAGCTTGTTTCCTCAACCTCCCTGATTAGTTGTTCACCAGAACACATAAATAGCCGTGGATCATGAATCACAGCTTGGTTTTGCAGACGAGAGTGTCTGACAGACCAGACCATAAAGTCATGCTCAGTCTTTCATTCACCCCACGAATGCTGGGGGTGAAGTTCAGCCCTGCAGGTGATCGCTGATGCAAAAATGTTGTTACTGACCAGCCTGAGGGGTTCCTTATTTGGCATATTGGACATCTGTGGATCCTATTTTGAGGAAACGAGATTTTCCTATGGATTGCATGGCTGCTTACTCAGGGCTGTAAGCTTTACCGCGGCTTTTAAAAAAGGAGGTGCTGTGATGGTAATTGCTGGAGTCACTGAGTCACTCGCTGTGCCTGGTCTCAGCAGGTTGTACAGATGCCACCAGTAGCAACAAAAATATTTTTCTGCTTGAGGTTATGTCTAGCTTAGAAAAAGCCCTGATTGCATTGAGAATTCTTCCTCTGGAAAGGGAACACCAGCCCACAGCAGGAGCCTGTCACTTAGGAACAGGTCCAAATTTAGTCCTGTGGAAAGTAATGAGAATATTCACCGGCTTTAGGCTACTTTTTATTCCTCTGGATTCCAGACATCCATGAGAAGCCACATTAGCAACAGCTTCTGATTTTCCCTTCTGTAGCAGCCTGATTACAGTTTTCCAGTAGAAAGGAATGACAAACCCATTTTTTTGGTGTGTACTTAGTCGCTGTTAGTTGTGTGATGATGACTGTGGACAGTGTACCTTTGTAATACTGGTTTTTGAGACAGAAGATGATAAAAGGCTGGTGTTAAAGCTGTAATTCATTCGTGAAGAGAACAGAGGTGGCCGGAGCAGAGGCTCAGGACAAACACAGGGAAAAGCAGGCAGCGTGTCATGAGTCAGCTGCGAGGACAGGAGTGTCACAGCCCCACGGGTGACATCCCAGTGGGTTCAAGGAGGTGGCTTTGGGATTTTGGTTTGTGGGAGGGTCCTGCTGTCCTCAGGATCCGTGAGAGCGGCAGTTCCAGAGGGAAGGAGCCTTCACAGGAACTGCCCAGTGCCTTTCCTGCTGGCTGTCGCTGCCCCAAACCGGGCTGTTCAGAGCCCTGGACAGGATATTGCAGGTGACAATCCAGCCTGGGCACAGCATGGGAGGATGATGTGTAATCTCCCTTTTCCAGACTCAAGGGTACTGCTGAAAAATTCTTCTCTTATCTGCCTGAGACAATGCTACTGTAATTTGTACTGGGCAGAAAGACTGAGAGAGCTGAATGAAGATTTTATCAGCTGGGTGTAGATAGTGACAGCTGGTTAATGGTAATATCTTCTGAAAGATCTCTACAGAAATCTTGAATAGTTGTGCAGAAATTAATATGCCTCATCCCTCTTTGTGTTACTGAAGTGGGGCTGTGCTGTCATCTCCAGCCTGCATTCTTTAATTTTCATAGCATCAGGTGATGGGCTCTCTGTCCATTGCTATGGTAACTGCGGCTTTATTTCTTACTCAAAGAAAACATTGACATCAACCCCGCTGCAACGCGTCTTTTTTATTCTCTGGGCACACCTAGTGGATGCCAGAGCTGTGCAAATCTGCCATGACTGCCCTGGATGGAGAGCAGGGAACTGCAGGGCTCCTGCCCTGGCCTGAACTGGTGTCACCTCCCAGCACACGTGGAATTTTATGTCAGCTGCTTCAACTCTGCTTTTATTCCTGCCCGTGTTTTAATTAGATTTCAGACACTTCAGGGTGAAACAGTCCCTGGCTGGGTGTTGGTGAGTGCTGTGGGGGAACGGGATGTAACAGCAGATGAGGCATGTGAACTTTGTTTTTGCCCTTGAACAGCTCCATTCTGAAGTGGAATTGATCCCTCGAACTTTTGGCAGTTGTTCAAAGTCCTGCCCTGCCTTTTTGTGACCACTAATGAAGAGTAGCAGTTCTCTCCCTGTGTTCGCACTTCTCTTTTGTTGCCTTAAAACCCCCAGATGTCCGGTGAAAAGCTCTACAGAGCTGCAGTGGCCCAAGCCCCCTGCACCAGGCTCTGCTCCCCAGCTCACTCAGGACTGCTGTTCCCGCATCCTCTGTGAGCAGTGCAGATGCCGAATAAAGTGGGACCTGTTCCTCCCAGCATGGGCAGCTGGCTTGAGGTCCCCAAACCCCTGGGACACCCCTGCCAGGGACAGCTCTGGGGTCTGCCTCTTCTTGAACGGAAAAATTCTCCTGGGAAAAAAGCCTTCCTCTGAGGGTTTTCTAGGGTTTTCCCAGCTCCCTGTCACAACAAATGTGGCAAGTATCTTTTCATCTCAGAGTAAAAAGAATTAAAGAGAAATCATTTAAAAATCTAATCATTATCTACAAGAAGAGGGTTGTGTTTTCTGTGTTGCATTCCGTATGATTTTAGATGGAACCTCATAAAACATCTTTGCAGCCCTCTTCGGTTCGTCTCTACCAACTCTTCCAGGGGTTTCGCAGGAGGAAATGGCTCTGTAGCACCTTGCACTCGGACCAGGCAGAGTTTGGTCTGTCAGAGCGTTTTCCTGGGGTGCCGGCCCTGAAGATGCTGTGCATGGAGAGCAGTGCCTGCAGGGTGGATGGAGGCTGAGCACCAGCTCTGCGCCGGGCTTTCCTGCACAGCTCTGGCCCCTCATGTGCAGGCCCTCTCTAAATCAGGGCTGAAAAGCATTTCTGAAACCCCTCATCCTGCAGATGGGAATGTGCCGGCGCTGCAGCGAAAATTGTTCAGAGGGGTCTAAGTGCTCACCCAGCGTGCTGCTTTTGTGCTTCTGCGGGGTTATTTCAATCCCGCAGTTTGCTGTGGTTTAAATATCCCCGATTCTGCTCTGGGGCTGCTCCTTTTTGCACGCCAGGAAAAGCAGGAGCGGAAGGTGTCGTTCCGGGGACGTCCAGGAGATGTGTTAGGTAAGAGCCTCTCTCTTGTTCTCACATCACAACAGCTCTGTTCTCATCTCCCCAAATGAGGGTGAGTCATGGCCAGCTCCCAGCTGGGCCAGGAGCAATTCCAGGGAAGGGGGAACGGTCGGGAACTTCTTGTTCCAGGGAGCTCAGCTCGCTCGGGAGGGCAGTGAGTGTCCTCTTGTGCTGTATAATTGTGTCTGCCCCCCCGGATCCCTCTGCGGCTCCTTCCTGTTACGTGTTCTTGTCTCAGTCCTGCCTGTTCAGGGAGCAAATCTCGCAGAGGCAGGAGCAGGTGAAACATCCACGTGTCCTTCCCTGCTCCAAAAACATCTAAAAGGATAAGGAGTGGAACTTCCATAATTATTTAAATGCTGGTTAAGGGGCCTCCTGGGCTGGTTACATTTGCTCTGTGATTTGCCTTTTCTCCAAATATTCATCTGATTCAGCAACATGAGGGAAAAGGGAGGGAAAAAGGGCACAAGGATCATGGTAATTGAGTCTTGACAAATGTAAGAAGATTGATCAGTTGTACAGAAATTCACAGCTGTCAGTCTGAAGTGTCCTCAAGTGTTTGTTTAATGGAGAACTGGTTTTAGCTTTTATTTGTCTTTTTCCAGAAACATAAAAAGGATAGAAAAAATAAGAAACACAAATTGAGTTTAACTCAATCTGAGCGTGTTCTTAGTATCTGAAAAAAAAATAAAAAAGGCCAGCTATTCTCTGTTTTATATTAGAGCTTCGTTATTCAGAGCAGAAAGAGCCATGTGTGGGAATTCATTTCAGATGGGTATTTTGGAGAACATTGGAATCTGGATTGATTTTTATAGGAAATTCTTAAAATTTGGCCATTTATGCTTTTTAACATCTTCCTAGTGTGTTTCTAAGGCTTAATGCACGCTTAGAGAAAAGCTTCTTGTAGGATTCCAGATAAGTGGTGCTGACCTGGTGGGTAAAGATGATTGTGCTTAAAAATCAGACTTCTTTTCTTTTTTCCCAGTTTTCAATTCAATTAAGTTTTTTATTCCGACACAGGTATGTTTATGTGAGTGAGTAAGTTGGTTGCACTAGAACTTGAGATTTCTACCTTTCCCTGAGTGTGTGGTTTGGTGTCCAAAACCCAGTGCATCCTTTTGTAGAGCCAAGTGGACTGTTGTTTTCTTGTTTGAGTTGGCTCTTCTTGCTTAATCTGGAGCTGTGCCAAAAACATGAATATTCATGACACTGTTAAACAAGATTTTTATTGAAAACAAAAAATGGGTCTGAAGCTTTCATTTGTCATCCTGAACTCAGCTGGTGAAAGCCCTGTGAACAGGCACATTTATCAGGGAGGTTTTCCTGGTGTTTTCTGGGGTTTTTTGCTTATTGAATGAAAATTTGTTAGAGACCAAGAGCATCTCACTGGGCAGCGAGCCTACTGTTGAGATATTTCTGTGCCCCGTATGAATGTAATAGAGACGAAATATAGAAATTAAAATGTATTGTTTTATATGTTGTACCGGCAATGAACTAGTTTGACAAGTGTCGAGCCTCGAGGAAGGTGGTGCAAGCAGAGGACAGATCTAGCAGGGCTAACAAAAGCCAGTGTTCCCTTTTGGCAGGGCTGCTGGTGGTGTTCCCATCCTGAGTGCCCTGCATGCAGAGGCCGGGGCTTTCCTTTTGTTGGAGTCC